>VZRW01006144.1:320217-383055 GCA_013398125.1 Aegotheles bennettii | reverse complement strand
GTGTCCGGGAGAGGTGAGGGCCGGAGGGCTCCGCGCTGTGGCTCTGTGATTCCGACCCGAGAGGTTGGGCTTGAGACAGAGCCGGGGGGCTCACACGGGATCACCGGGTGTCAGGGGTTGGAAGGGACCTCGAAGGATCATCCAGTCCCACCCCCTGCCAGAGCAGGGTCACCTAGAGTACATCACACAGGAACGCATCCAGGCGGGGTTTGAATGTCTCCAGTGAAGGAGACTCCACAGCCTCTCTGGGCAGCCTGTTCCAGTGCTCCGTCACTCGCACAGTGAAAAAGCTCTCCCTGACTCACAGAGCACCCCAGACTGCAGGAGACACACCTGGTCCATCAGTGCACCAGCAGTTTGCTACCCAGAGCACTGGCGAGTCAGTTTTAACATGGGTTGCCTTTAAGTTGCACAGGGGCAGGTTCCTCACTCCCAAGCTGGTGACTGTGCTAAAGGAACTCAAATAAAAACACATCGTCAGTGTCTGTGAGTGACCCCAGGTGCTGTTGTGATAAATGCATTTATTGTGTTATTTTTTTTTTCTGTGTTCAAAATAAAGAATGAGTCAGCCAACAGTAAGGTGGCCACGGGGCTACTGGACCTGGCAGTGCACCTGAAAGGCTGCTGATGGGTGTAGTGAACGTTGTGCATCCACATCCAGCAGTGGTGATCACTGTTAGTATTTATTCTAGCAATCAGCAAGAGTCCTGATGGGGTGACAGGACGTTTCTTGCTTTCTATTTCTTTTAAAAAAGGTGTGGGTCAAAAGTTGAGTGGCTGGACAGCACCTGGGTTTTCTCAGAGGCCTCGTTCAGAAGAGGAGGCTTTTCATCCCTGGGGAGGGTAGGCTAATTCTCAACTCTGCTTGCTTCTACAGTGCAGCTTCCAGCAAGGAGTTTGGGATAGTACCAGCTGTGGTTGTGGCATTCCATGTGATTCAAGCAAATGTCAGCTAGAAGTTGGCTTGAGATGCCCCATTTCTTTCATTTAGGCTGTGCAGTGGGTGTTGCTGGCAGTGCTTTGCAGACCAGATTGACCTATCCCGGAGTAGATGAGGTAGAAGCTGAAACCATCCCTATTTCTTGCCTCTTTGAGTGCTCTGGAGCCTTCTGTGAGCAGTGAAAGGAAGTGGAGCGGATAGTGCTGCTGTTGCCAGAGGCAAGGGCTGCAAACAAAGTGACTTTGGCATGTCCTTGTAGGGGCTTTCTGCATTTTGGTTTTCTGGGGAATCGGAGGTGCTCCAGTCAACTGTCCCTTGCTTAGACTTTCTTTTAGGAAGGTTAACTAAGGACTGATAAGTTCTCCTGATGCTGTTTATCTTGTCTGAGTGGTAAAGTCAAGGTGTAAAGGCTGCCCAATACACCTCTGTATTCCTGGGATGCTTTGGCTGGGGGGAAATAGCCACACCTCCAAAGAGCCCTCAGGCAGAGAAATGCCTGAGGCACTCCCAGAACAGCACGAGCTGCTAGCCTTAGCATCTGCCCTTCTTCTGTCACTCTGGATGGTTAAACTGAGTTCTTAATCTTCATTCCTTCAGATAAAAAGTGCTGTTCTCTCCTCTCAACTCAGGAGTTCACTGGCAAGGAAACTAAAAGCAGATTATCCCTGGGATCTACCCTGCAGTTTGGCTTCTGGTAATACCAGGTAACTATAGTCCCTGCACGCTCAGCCTGAGCAGTAAAAGAGAAGGGTAGAAATTGAGGGCTGGGCAAAAATAGTACTGAGATAAGCCTGAAAGCAAGGCAGATTTTTTTCTTTTATATTAAAGATGGTGTACAGAGGAAGAAGAGGTTTATGTCTGAAATTGTGATGTTTCCCATGGCTGTGGTGTTTGAGCTTGAAGGGTATCATTTTTATCACTCAAAAAGCAATTTCTGCAGCTAATCAGCTCTGCTTAGATCCATTCACAAGATAACCTTTGCCAGAAAATAGTCCATCCAGCAGTTTGCTTAGTGGGTTATTGATTCCCCAGGTGTCATTCTTTTGACCTAGCTTTTTGTCAGCTCCTGTCATCCAGGCCACCCTGTAGGGATATTCCTCCCAGCAAATGTGAACGGACTTGAAGACATTTCCTTATAGTGAGCGAGTTCCCCTGCTGTCATCTTGCAGAAACTCAAGCATTCCATTTGCTTTTAAATGTATGAACAGCCAGGAACTGGGTTGGTTGCCAGTTTGATCTGGTTGTTGCATTCATTAAATATCTTGGGATCTGTTGTGGCACAGTGCGTGTGGGGTGTGGGTGCTGTAAGACTCCAGTACTTTGGAGCAGAGGTGTGGAGGTGAAAGATAGGACATTGCTAGTTAAAGTATGTGGCAGTGAGATGTGGCAGTGAGATGTGGCAATGGTTAGATCTGCAGCTAAGGTCACTCTGCAGGAGCAGCTCATTTTGGATCAGAAAATTAGAGGGAAAAATCAAATGGTTTTATTTTTTTTTTGGAGGGGGGAGTGCTATGTTTTTGGAAGTATGTATTTATTGCTGTGGTCTGATGGTAAGATTGAGCAGCTCCTCATTTTTCTGAACCAAACGTTCTGGAGGAAACTCTACAGCAGCGTTTCAGCTAGCCTGCTTTTGAAACACTTCAGTATTTAGAACTTATTGCTGGGAAATGGCCCTCCAGGGGAATTCTGGCATAGCCGGTGGCTTCTGTGTATTTTAGGCATACAAAACCAAAGTGCCCCCGTTTAGGAAATAGGATGAAGAGATACGTCTGGATGTTTGGGCTGGGATTCTCAGGTTACTTTTGATGTCTGCACCGTAGGTGTAGCTAAGCCATTTACTTAGACTTGTTTTATAATGAATGGCGAGAGCAAGGGAGGGCAGGCAAATAGCACAGTGCTTTTGGTCAGTTTTAGGTGGCTGGCTTAGAATCGGATCAATTGTTCATCAAAGCGCCTGATTATCTCCATTAATGATGAAAGCCAAAGGTGACAGTTGCCGAGTGGGTTATCTGATTAACTGCAGATACCAACATCTGTCTGTCAAAATGAACTGTATGTAGGCTGAAGGAAATCCATTTCAGCCCGTGCTTAGATAGAGGACAGGGCTTTCTCAACCGCGTCGCGTGGCTGCTGCCCGTGCTTCGCAAAGCAGGGCTCTGCGGTGAGAGGAAAGGTGGTCCTGAAGACAGTAGTGGCTTAGAGGCCATCTTGGCTTGTGAAGCTGGGACAATTGAAGGGCACCACTCAATTCTTTTAAGGCTCAACCTTTCTCTTTAAAAAATAATTTAACGTGATAGCATTCTGTCTTCAGGAGAGCTGATACCGTTAGATTTTACGTGATTCCTCTTTACATGTCAGGTGTTTTGCAATTTGCCAGGGAGCTGCCATATGCTACTGTAAAGCTGGGCTCCGAGACCTCAAATTTTGATTCTTTAGCCCAAGTGGAATAGGGCAGCGTGTGCAGTATATGACAAACCCACAAATCTAAGTGGCCTTTTTGAGGGAAAGGGAGGGTCTCCATTTAGAACCACCACTGAGTCTGTTGATGTGTTGGTTCAGGCTTGCATTTATTTGATCCAAGAGACAATGCTGCTGGTAGGAAACCCAATCCTCCAGTTCGTGTGCATTTAGTTACCTGTCAATAATGTCCTTGCCTTAATGTCATATTGCTCATGGGTCTCACCTGTCTTCAGTAGCTGCAACAACTACTGTTTCTTCCAAAGCAACGTGTCTGAGCCAAAGATGTTAACAGGCCCTGGCTTCTTGGGGGAGGCTGCCTTAAATACTGGGCTCACACTTTCAGAAGCAGATTTTTGACAGGCCAGTGCCAGAAGGATCACATACAGATAGGCTTTTTGTCTGGAAACAGCAGGATAGGACAAACACGTAAGTAGCAACAGGTGTTTGTCTCGGACACAGCCTCTGGAGACATGTTCCTGTCAGGCACCCAGTTTGCAGAAACCGTGTCAGAAAGCTGCTCTTTTGTTGCAAAGCAGCCTACTTATTGTGTTCCCTCTGCAAGTTAGGAAGTTAACTGGAAAAAAAGATAAGTACTGGAGGGTTTTGGATGCAAGCTTCATATCAGAGTCTTGCTGTTTCCAAAAGTGAACATCTTCATAGCATTACCTTAATACATTTCTCTAGTATTTTCTAGTACCGTGCTGGTAGTTGGTAGGTTGAGCAAAATATATATTTCAAATTGGATGGATCTTGGGTACTTTTCATGCAGACCCCAAGGTATGTTGGGTTGAATTAAGTGGCATACGTAGATTCATCCAACGCAAAGGCTGTAGCTGACATAGTGGTGCAACACAATGTTCTTGTGGTACCCAGATGTGCAAGGTGCAGTGTGTGTGGTAACTGCCAGCAATTCCACACCATTTGGGAATGGAGAACTGGGTGGCGTTGCATCACTGGGTAATTAGTGGCTGCCTACCAGTGCAGCAGAGAAAGCTTTTCCTTTTCCTTCTGCTCCTGCTGGGGCAGATGAAGTGAGACTGCTTCAGTGTTAGAACCCACTCCTGCCTTTTCCAGGCAGAATATCAAGGCCAGGAATGCGCAGTGTGTGAATGCAGTGTGAGCCCCTGAGTCCTACTGAGGATCAGGTCAGGTTCCTCAGTGCTGTGCAGTTTCTGCAGGGCCGTGGTGTGATGTGGGAGTCTGACTCCTTTGGAAAAGATCTTGGCTGTTCAGGCAATCCCGTATCAATGAGCGACTTCTGGAAGTATTGGCAGGTAGCAGGTGGTGCCTTGTAGGATTCATTTTCTGCCCGAGCTTTTTGTTCTTGTTCTGAGGACAGGCTGTTGTTGTGAGGACAGGCTGAAAGTATGAGGTTGGTCAGACTGATAAGTATCTCTTTCGAAAGCTGGGAAGAGGAGCAGAAATGGCTTGTAACCTAACAACCTTTTCATCTAACCTGTGGCTAGGTTAACTTTGTGATGCAGGTGTGGCCATGATGCCCTCCTGCTGCTGTGAGGGGGAAGGAGAGCGAAAGCTTCTATAGCATCTGGCTTCCTTGCACCCCTTGCCAGTCTCTGTGCTTGGGCAGCTCCAGCTGCCCAGTTTAATTCACTCATTGAGAGTGGGCAGGGTTGGACAGCTGGAGTGGAAAGCAATCTTACTCTGGAAATGGTACTGGGAAATAAACTCCTAGCTGATGCCAGGCCCTCCAAAGATGGAGAAACCCCACTCTTCATCGCTTTGTCTAAAATAGCTACTGGGGTCTTGGGACCCAAAGCAGTAACATCTACAATGGAGTTTGAGGATGCTACTATAAGAGACATCTAGTAACATGAGCACCCTGGTGGAGTACAGCCTGCTACGGGGCCTAATTATGGTCTTGTTAATGCTTTCTTTCATCACTGCCTTCCAGCCCTCAGATGATGATTAGACCTATTTATAGGGGCAGAATTCCTTAATATTCAGCACAGTGCACCCTTGCCAATCAAATCAGTACCATCTGCATCTTTGATTGCTGCTTAATAACACTGTAGAACATGGTTAATTAAAAAATATAAATAGACTTTTCATCCTCTTAACTTATCAAAGTGCTTTTCCTCCTCCCTCCCCCCCCCAAAAAAAAAAAAAGAGTTGGCTTAGCATAGGGACTGTGGTGAACCTCTCATCTCACTGCTGGACATGCATCTTGCTGTCCCATCCAGGATAGCTGCCTATTGTGTGCTCTGCTGGAGGACTACATTTCAGCCCCTCTGGTGAATGACAATTGGGTACACAATAAAACCAGACTTCCATCTAGGCTCTTGTGATGCATTTACCACCAGAATGTGAGCAGCTTCTACCTTTCATTGCAGTTGCATCTCTGTGTCTGCCTACATCTCTGAGTGCGTGAGCACGCACTGCCTTACCCTGTCCCTTAACAGGAGGAGCATATGCAATGACATGTTTTACTGTTCTAGCATTTTAAGTCTCTTTTTAAAATACAGTTCCCTGGCTTTACAGCTGGTAAACTCACAGGAGTGTGCTTCATCCGTGGAGGGCAAGGTGATAAAATTGTATGTCTTTTTTTAATTTAGTTTTTCTTTGAGGGAATTAATTCTGGTGTTGTGCTGGAATGGCCTCTAGGCAAGCTTCTAGGTATGACTTGAAGTCTAAGTATACTTGGAATTTGGGGTCAGAGGAAAAGGACCTTAACTCCCTAACCTAACCCTCATCTTAACCCTAGCCCGGATTGGATTTTGCCTCTGAGGCCAAGATCTCCAGTGTCACGGCCGGCCCTGATGAGGAAAGTGTGATGGCATAAATGTTGGTGTAGTGCCGTATTTCCCTTGTGAGGCTGTTTGCAGTCCAGGTGTCTGTGGAGCAGTAGGTCTTGTGGGTCTCTGAACCCTAACCAAGGTATGACTTGAATATTCCAGCAGATTTGATCGTGATTTGAAATTCTGTGAGAAGCCTGTGCGGACAGTAGAGAATGAGGATGAAGTAGTATATTAAGTACAGTACTACAGAGTACTGTAGTTAAGTGTACAGTAGTAGAAGTTTGTGATGAGACACACAACAGACACTGCAACAGACAGTGTAACAGATGGGACCTCTGTGAGGTCTAAAAGCCACATTTAGGTATTGCAAGTGCTGTGCTGGTATAGTATGCTAGACTGGAGCAGAGGAAACTAAGAATAACCGAGGTCTCTTTCTGGCAGCCAGGATGGGACATTTGTCCCAGTAAACATGGTAGGAAGCCTTGTGTGTAAGGAGTTAATCAGTGAGCAATTTGTAACATCTTCTCATGGTGAACCAAGTTATGCATGCGACTTTGTCTATCAGAGGAGACAGCAGCTTGTGATAACATGTGCCCAAAGCCTGTCTCTACTCAATCGTTTGGGTGTGTTTCATGTGAACGTGTAGTTCATTTGTAACTTGATCTGCTACCCACTGTGGAACCATCCAGGTCGTAGTGGTGTAGTATGTGGTAAGGGATAGGCAGACTCGTGTTTCATTGCATATTGCTGATTTCTGCATCCTTGCAGGTGGCTACAAGGCACTGATCTTCTATTAGGGTCCTACAAAGGAGAGACACAGGGCTAGAGACAGCTTGTCGCTTCTTGGAGATGTTACTGCATGTGGGAATTGAAGGATTAAAGGCCACTCGTTAGTTCATGCTGCCTTTTCAGTGCGGTGACAGAAGCAGCAGCAGCACAGTAATTGCTGAAGCATCCCTTGTATCTTTGAAAAAAATCAGTGTATGTTCGTCTAAGTATTTTAGACCTTTTCTTCCCTAAACTTTTTTAATCCTTGGGAGAATACTTGCTACCTTAAGGAAGCAAGTATTGTTGGTGGCTTCCTTTATTCTCCCTTTATTTTTGTAGCAAAGTGTGCATCTGGTAAGTGCTTGTGTGTAGCTTTACAGTTTCTGCCTGTGCTGAGGGCAGCCAAATTATTTTCTTAATATTGCCTTTATTTACATTCCCTTGAAAAACTAAGATATTTTAAAGTTGTTTGGGGTTTTTTTGCTTATAGATAATCATCGCAGTGATCCATCCTCCCTGGAGCAGTATTTTTGAAATAACTTAGAGGAGTATTGCTTCTGTTACAGACTGTTTGCTCTAACAAGTTCTCTTGGGCTTAGCCTTGACATAAGGAGTTTTATTCTTGGGTCCAGGGGAAGCAACCCAAGGGGTGAGCAATGTAGGTGGAATGTTTCTCTACCTGTCCAGAGCAGTGAATTGTATACTTGGTTCTCTGAGTTCAGAGCTGCAAATCTGTACGTGCCCATTAGAGTATTAGACTTGTCTGCAATGATTAAACAGTACAACCAGTTGTTGGTTCCAGTTACCTGAAAACCCTGGAGTGTTCGGCCTGTATAAATCCTTGTGTAAGTCTTTTGGAAAGGTGAAACTATCTAGTGGAGGCTGATTTTGCATCTCCTGCTGCCGTTGTTTCACTCAGCTTTTGCTAGTGTGAATGCTGGAAGTGAGAGGGAGAGAGCAGCTTTGGGTGCAGAGGGATAGCCACCAGCCCTGATGAGATTTGTACCAACTTGCTTGGGGTTAAATGCAGAGACAGCTTCAGGCAAAAGCGCAAATCTGAGCAGTTGCTAGCTCTAATCAGAACTTCCAAATGAGGATATAGCACTCATAAGCAGGTGGTGCAGTGAGAAAACAAACTTTTTCTCTTTGTTTGCAATTTAATAAGGCAAATGAGGTGGTTATATAACAGCAGAGCGCATTTGTCTTGATCATGAAAGTTGACATTGAAAAAATAATTCAATACAGCGTGGCTGGAGCCCCCAGATGCTGCAACTTTTCCAGAGCATCTTTGTTCACAAACAAAATGCTGTGTTGCTGTTTCTTCTGCCTTGTGTGACCTACAGGTGATCACACCACTAACGATTAAATCTCTTGGGTGATCTGACATCTGCTCTTCTGAATCATACTTGCTTTGGGATTTGATATGCCCATTTCTCACTGTAGCATCTGAATATTTCATGTCGGCTATCAGTTCCAGGATGCTGTAATTTCTGCTGAAATGCACCAGCTCCTTCTTTAAGACTCAGAAGTGATACTGGAACCAGTTTGCTGCTTTGCTGGAAGTCACTTCCATGTGTGAGATATGCACGGTTGATTTGCACCTTTGGTGTGTACGTTACATGAAGGCTTGGCATCCGTTGGGCAGGGTGGGAGAGCTGAGATGTTTCTAATATGCAGCACTTTGTTTTTATGTAATGCCTAATTCTGATAATGGAGCATGGCAAGGAAATGTGCTGCTTCCTTCTCAGTGCGCTGGAGGCTGAGATGAAGGAAGATTCAGTCTTGCTGGGTGATGTTCAGTCTTTGCTTTCTTTCCTGACTTCGTTTTGAATATTTTGAATTTTCCCTATGAAAATCTTTCTTGTTCTTGCAGTCTCTGTTACGGGAAGCAATTCTGGTTTTATTCTAAGCATATGGTCAGGTCATATTTTACAAAAGCGTTTGTAAAACTGGCTTGTTTCTGCAGTTAGTTTGGTCACAAGAGGTAACAAATAGCAGCTGTAGCATGGGATTTTGCCTGAGTCTAGTCATTTAGAAGGCTGCTGCTGTTTTTCCTCTTTCTTGCTATAAATCTCCAATTTGTTACCTTGCACAGAAAGAATTGTGTCTGTCTCTGACAGCAGTTCTCACAGAGTCTACCACATTGCTCTAATAGGTTTCTCTAGGAAAGGTGAAAATCTGGGTCTCCTGTGAGAGGCTTCATTGAGAACCTGTGAAACTGAAGTTTACTGGCAGCCCAACTGTGACAGTGTGAGCAGAGGCACCTAGGACTTTTTTCCTCTCTGGCCCCACCACTGTGTGCTCCTCCCTTTGCAAGGGAGCAGTGAGTCCTGGAGAACAGTCTGCAGCTTCTGAGTGGGGAAAGAAGCAGCTCGGTATTGGCTAGGGGTGTGCTGCTTCTGAGTGTGAGCATCTGTCTGTGACCAGTTGAACTGAGCTTGGCTTTAGAACAGTCACTAGGAGAACTGGGATGGGGGAGAGTCTGGGAGGTCATACTGGGGCTGTATAACCTTATCTGGCCTCGAGAGGTGACAAGCTTGGCCGCCTTGTCCTGCAGGGCAGGATGACCATTACACGGTAATGGTTTTGATAGTGAAGCAAGTTTAAGAAGTCCCCTTCTTGCCCCTGCTCCCCACTCTGTTTCATGGCTGGGCAATTACAGCTGTTTATGTGGCTGCGGTAAATTGGGTCACTGAACTGATCTGAGTTAAAAATAGGCATCCCAACCATCAGCAGCACTGATGCAAGAGCAGAGTTGTGACCAGGGGCGGGGAGGAGTGTACACTTGTGTTGCTGCCAGAGCCAGAGTCTCCCGTGGCTGCGACCTCGCTGTGTTCCCCGGTCGCTTGGTTCTGCGCTGTCAGGCAAACGGTGGGTTTGCAAGCAAAAGGGTTCCAGCTTCGTTGTGGTTAGCAGATCAAAAAATGCCACCTCAAAATCAACTGTACTCCTCTCAGATTAACTTGTATGCTTTGCAACTCTAAATTATAATTTCCTGCCTTCTGAATAGGCCCAGTCAAGGAGATTAATCAGTGTGCAAACATTGCTGCTGAAGTGTGGGTACGGTCTGGCTGCCAGTGATGCATGAAGGGAAACAGAATAGGTCTGGGCTTCCTGCAGCAGAGCCAGGTCCTCTGATGGCTGGGCTTGATTTTGCAAATTTGTTATCTGTGGAAGGGCTCCTAGGTTTCCTCCTTCTATTACCTCTCATACGATTCATTATTAAACACCGTCCCCCCCAAAAAAACCCAACCCCAACCAAGCCCACCCCCCAAAAAAACCAATAGCCAGATGACATTTACAGAAAGTCTTTCCCAACCCGCTGTGGTAGGATCAGAATGAACAAATTGGGAGAGGGTAGGTGATGTGTCTGAAATGTACAGGAATGGCTGCAGGCAAGTCTGATCTGGTATATTTTCAATTTGTGAAACAAGATAGGGAATTTAAAGGTTATGTGAAGACCCCTCTAATTTTGACCTATGAAACAGTTGTTTCATGCTGTTAACTATCTCTTCAGGCTCTTGTTTTGTGAATTTCTCCACTATAGGCTGTTTGTATGTTATTCTCAGCCTGCTCTGCTGTACAGGCTGCAATACAGATTGCACACAGCGATGGTCTCTGGGCTACCTCCTGTAGACCTCCAAGCACCACGGAATGTGTTGGGTTCTGAGATACCTCTCCCTGTTTCTCATACCTTATTTTTTGATCCTCCTGTTTCGCTTCTCTTCAGCTTAATGAATATTTTCTTGCACAGATGTACAGCACTCTGTTTGGTGAGACCCTGTAATGGCCAGCTGTAGATGGTGTATTTTTGCAGTCCGAATGAGCAAGACACACAGAGAAAACAAGTTTGAAGGAAGTTGTGTAGGCCTAGTGATAAGAGTTTAGGTTAGAAAACTGCATGGACACTTCACTCTGCTCATTAATCTGGCTGTCCTGACAGTAAGGTATTTGTCAGTTTACAATTTCTAATGTGCTCAGAGAAATGGATTTCTTCTCTATACCCTCCTCTGTGATTCGGGAACTTTTTTGTTATTTTTGTGAGCAAAAACAGTGGAGGCAGACTCTGTGGGAATTGCTGACGGGGAGGTGAGCAGGGCCGGCAGGATGGAAACATGGGTGATGCGCAGCCTTCTCCTGGCTGACCCATAGAGCAGTGGCATTGGCCCAACTACATCCAGGAGCGTGCATACTGCTCTGGTGCATGTGTTGAACACAACTCAAATATTTCAGTAACTTAGGTTTTATATGTGAAAGGATTCTGAAATAAGGAGGCTTCTTTCAAGATAGTTACTAAGGGAAAATCCAGTCACCAGAAGCAACGAGCAGCTCCTGGGAGTCTCAGAATGGAAGAACTCTCATTAACCTACTTGGAGCAAGGCGTGTGTGCACATGCATGCCCTGTAATTTCATAGCTGCTGTTCTTGGACAGCAGCAGTGGTTTTGTTCTTGGAGCAGAAGCGTAAGATGAAATACTGCATTTTGCTGATAGGGTTGAATGACGTGAAATATATCCATCTGGAATATGGGGATGGGAGGAGAGGACAGGATGATTTCCGATCACTACCCTGAACTAACTTTGCTCCGAAGTGTGGTCCTTGTTTTCAGCACAGTACTGAGCAGAGATCTGTTAAGTATCATGCTAAAAATAAAATTATGGTTCCCAAGAGCATTCAGATAAGCAAGAGAATTCCACCTCACTGTAGCTGCCTTGGATTTATTAAAAATCCGATATGTCAACCTTGCTACTTGTGCCTTTCTCCTCAGCTCACTGATTCCATTGCAAACACTTTCCTAAAATAATTAGAGGAGCAGATAATGGAAGTACTTGAATAAAAGCTGTGATAAAATGGAGGTGTGTTCACTGCAGTGACCTATTTGCTCTTTCCTTTAGGCACAATGGCTACAGTAGTCCAGAAGCTCTTTTTGGAAGGGCAGACCTACTCAGTCCCCCTGATCCAACCGGACTTGCGCAGGGAGGAGGCTGTTCAGCAGGTTGCAGATGCACTTCAGTATCTGCAGAAGGTGTCGGGCGATATCTTCAACAGGTATGGTGCTGTCACGTGGGGGTTGAGGGCTTAGCATTCAGCAGTGGGAAACAGAGTGCTGTGGCAAGTAAAAGAGCATTGCGTTAGCAATCAATGGAAGTTCAGACAAGGGATAAAGAAGGACCAAATGCACCTAAATAAAAGCTTATTGGATTGGGGTCTGTCAGAGTTCAGCATAATGAAATGGCTATAGTTAGCCAGAGGTTGGTTGTTATTAATTTTTTATTCAGTGGCAGACTCCCACAAATTGCATTACTGCTTCTGCTGCAGTTACCCTTTATTCCTTCTTGCTCATGTTTTAAATGGGAGACTTTCTTATTTAGAGTATCCTGGAGATACATCTTCTTGAGTCATTTTACTTGGAGCAGTGGAGTAGAAAATGTCTCTTTGTTCTGATCTCTGGGACTTACAACTGTTCTCCTCGGGCTTTTGGTGTTTTGCACTTCTCTTTTTGTATGTTGGGAGGGCTGAACGCATGAGACTGTCCTTCTCATCAGTCTCATAATCCATCTAAGCTGATCTCTTTGGGGATTTGGCCCAGACTTGCCACCTCTTGCATATGGTCCTCTGTAGGACTGGATCTGTAAGACTACCTGTATAGCAGATCAGAGATTCCCGTGTTTGCCTGCAAATGATGGCAAATAGTGGCGAGCCTTTTTTCATCCAGTGTCATCTTTGATATCTCTGAGATGGCACGTTCTATCATTGGTAGAGAAGCAGGTCAGCATTTATCTTCTCATAGCCTGAGTAGCAAAAGCACTTGCTTTGGTTTCTGTGGGGATCATTACTACCTAGTCTGATTTACTATGGTGTGAGCAGGACCATGGCATTCTTTCTTCTTTTGAGTTTTTTAAGGGCAGATTGAAGTTCTTTGATAGTGATATTTTGAAGGGTAGCTTCTGGGGAAAGGGTGATCACTAAGGCTGAGCTCAGGTCATTGAGGCAAATAAAGGCTTTTCATTGGAATAAGCTTTGATCAAGGGCTCCTGGGCAAGGGCCAGGAGCGTGTGTAGGCTGGATTAGGTTGAACACAGGGTCTCAGGCACTTATCAGTATGGGAACCCTTCATGATGTAAGACTGAGAGAAGGCTTTCTAGAGCCATCAGAAACATGTGGAAGGCACCCCTCAAACCTGGGACTGGTTAGCAGTGCTGTCCTCTCTGTGGGGCAAATAAAACTATTGATAGAACAGGAGTGGTTCTTTCCTTGTGTGTGTCCCCCCCGCCTTTATTTTTTTTTTCTCCTACTTGCTGCTTTGTAATGCAGTACCCTGTAATTTCCCCGGGGAGACAAGCCTGCTGTTTTGTATGCAAGTCACTTCTGAGTCCTGAACAGTGACTGTGATGCTGTTCCCTCGCTCTTTGGTGCACTCATGGCTTTTAATTACCAATTTTTTCGAACAACAGAGGAGGCTTCATTGGGCTCTTTGTTTGCTTTGCCTTTCCTCTGAGCTCTCAGCTCTCCGATATAATTAATAATGATTTAGTAATTATGCAGGCATCTGATTAAAAGTTCCATGACCTTGGTTGTTCCATGCCAATCAAGGGGCAAAGCTTTCGAGGTGAGAACTTTGCCACTTAGTGAAGAGTGACCTTTTATCTTCCTTTCCTGCAATAAGGCGGCTCTATCTTCCATTTCCAGGAAGGAGCTGCCTGATCTGGGGAAACTGACTGTTCTGATCTGCAAAACAGCAGCTTGTAATGTCGATGGAGAGGAAACTTGTTCAATATGGGAGACTCAGCTGAGTGTGTCAAACTCACTACTTCAGTAGTACAAAGCTGCGGATGTTCTGGGGTTGTTTTGTGGGAACACCTGGATCGGTACAGTGCTTTTGAGAGTGGCAAGCTGATTTGTAATTTGTTGAAGGTGGAAAGATAGAGTCTGTCTTACTCTCTATGGAAGGAGGAATCTTTCCACAACTAAATCTTTTTTTCCATGTTAGCTGATCAAAGCAGAAGCTTTGAATTGTTGCTGACATGACAATTGAGTATGAATTTTTAAAATGGACATGTCCATCCATTGTGTAAGAAAGGTGAGCTTTTTCTCTCTTTATTTGGAAACTGGCCGAAGGCAACTGTGGTATTGCTGTGATTGTAGAAGAAATATTCCCTGGGCCAGTCAGTGGCTGTGCAGAAGCAGCAGTGGTGAAAAGTGCCGTGGAGTCAGTCTTCTCAAGGGGACACAAGAAGACACCTTTGCATTTGGAGAATTGGGAGCAAGAAGATAAGCAGCTTTCCTCTCCTTCCCCCCAGTTTGGGTAATCTGGGAGGTAACCCATGAGACATGTCTCTGCCAAGCTGTCTTCTTTCCCAATGCTCTCAAAAAGGCCAACTTGCTATTAAATGTAACTGTGGCAAGAAGCACTTTGCAGAGTTCATTAGTTTGTAGAGAATCAAGGGATGTGCAGGTGCGAAAAAGCAGGTAACCTGTGGCTGAGTCCTGGAGTAGACCCACTGGGAACAGCCTTGGAGAGTTGGTCTAGCAACCCATAGCAGCTAAACCTCCTCTGTACCTTGCTAACAGTGCACCTGAACTGTGGTCTGGAATCACTAAGAGAGGGGGGTAGCTCAGCATCCCTCTGTCATATTCCTAACCCTTAGGAGCAGGGACCCATCCAAACTCTTCCATGTGGAGAACAGCAAAGTACCACATCCCGCAGAGGGAGAGCACTGACCTGGGCAAGCTCTTGGCTGCTGGGCAGTAGAGGTTGAAGTCTTAGGTCAGTGCTATCAACAGTCTCGTCCTGTTAGGAAGTCCTGTGCTCTTGATGCTGGTCCCAGTACTGTGAGGAGATCAAGAGGCTGCACGTACCACGTACTTTCCGGGGTTATGTTTTGAAGTAATGGAAGTTTTAACCTTGTGTAAAGTTGACTGAATTCATGCAATTAATCTGCTGTGGAAGCTGCAGTAAAGATCAGATTCATTGCCTGTGGCTACTGAGATTTTAATACATATCATTACTGCTTAAAGCATAAATATTCTAACATCACTAATCTGACACAATATCTGTATGAGTTTAACTCCTGGACTTTTAAGGAGGGTTTTTGGTATAGGTCACAGGAGGCAGGATGACCAATTTAAACACTCAAGTAACCAGTAGTCTTTCATCTATTTGTTCATCATTACCAACATTTTCTGGGGGAGAGCTTGTGTCTGAATAGTGTGCTGTGGGGTCTTTTGCAGAAATGTTGTGATAAGTGCTTCAGGTAGATGGTGGGTTTAGCTTTATCGGGATGCCCCCCCTGGTTAGCTAGGCTTGCCCTTGGAGACTTGTCAATTTCTGAGGAGTGTTTTTGTTGCCATGAGATGTTAATAACCTCTGATATCTTCAGTTCATTATTCGGAGTGCACACTTTTGTGTAACAAATTTGTGGAAAATTGCCTATGCGGGTTATCTCATGGAGTGCTACAGCAGTAGAAAGAAAACAAATCCTTGGGGTTGGAATGTTGTTATCAAGGTCCTGGTCTTCTTTGGTGATCCAACCACAAGTTCCCCAGTATACTAAATTTCTCATCCTTGTCCTTCTTTTTATCAGTTTATGGAAGAATTTCTGGGTTGATCTTTTTAAAGATCTTTATTCAGTGTCTTTTTGCTTGTCTGGAATAGTATTTTGCTAAACAAGCATATCCTTCTTGTTCCTTCCCAGCTGGATTCAAATTAACTACATATTAAATATTTGAAAAGGGCTTTAATATTAAACAAAGGTTTAACCGAGAGCCACACTTCCGAAAGCGATAGCTGGAAAACAAAAGCACTGTGGAAATGCAGTTGAGCATGGGGGGAGGTCTGGTGAGTGTGTGATTAAGGAAGGTAAGGGGTGGCTGGCAGGGCAGCAGAGCCTCAGGGGACATTTGGGACAGGAGCAGGTTGAGATACGAGTAGTCCTGAAGTGGAAAGTACAGAGAAAACCTTAATCGTGTGGTGTTCCCTCCCTTGTTTTAAACTTATTACTGTGATTAGTCACGGTGATCAATAATGGAGTTGGGTCACTGAATATATCCATAAGAATGTATTTTATTTTGGAGGTCTGTGGAATTATTGTCAAAAGTTGGTGGAAACTTGCAAAGAAAGGTCTCAATGCAAGCTGTACTGTATTGTTTGTTGTGCACTGTGGCTCTGGGATGCAGCTTGGAGCTTGGACACTGCATGTGTAGTTGTTTCTCTGCTGGCTTTAGGGGTTTGATCTTACTAGGAGGAGAGCTGTCAAGAGGGTTCCATCATGATGGGTCACCATTCAGGTGAATTTATGTCAGGAGGCTGGCTGTAGCACAGAGAACCTGTTTTTCTCCAGATAATTTGAGAGTGATAGCGCTCTTTTTAAGCAACAAGTCACCTCATGGTACTTTGAAGTTGTCCTAGAGGTCATCTGAGAGAGGATGCTAGGTTTAGTTTAGTTTCAAATATCCCTCTCTTGAGAGGCTGTAGGAGCAGTCATTCACTGCCAGAAGGATGAAGCAGAAACAGTGAGGGAAAGGAGTGAGTGGATGGTCCTGCAGACATGAGGACATGGAGCCTGGGAAAGACGGAGGAATTTTGCCTGTGGGTATTGCTTATTCTTGTAGGGGCATGTCCAAGTAATGTGGATTTTTTTTTTTTTTAATTTTTAAAAATTTTTAAAGTGTAAGAAACCACTCATTTGTTTCAGTTATCATGGTCCTCTGGAAGCTAAATTTGAAAGCTTGTGACAAGGTAGCTTGAGAGAGGTTCCCAAACTATTGGGAAGACTTTAGGAGGCAAGGTATGGTGGTCAGATCAGCATGCCTGTGAGGTTGGTGGCAGCTGGCAATAGCAAGCATCATACGCCCTCAAAAAGAGGTGAAGGGATAGTGACTGATCTGCAGCAGTCCAGATTACAACTCTTTCTGGATGCTGCCAGATTCCCTAAGCTCAAAATACTGATGGATCTGACGCCCAGGCTCAATTCAGATGCCTTGACAGCCCGTGGAGTGGGGCAGCGGGTGGGAAGGGACACAGATTGAGCTGTCATAGCTTGAAATGAAATGGGAATAGTAAGAAACAGGAGAGTGAATGGTATTAAGTCATTAAAAGATTATTCCTTCAAAATGAGGCAAGTATAGTGGAGAATTAGTAAGATGGGATTCCTGCTATCTCAGAAAGTGCTGGAAATCTGTGTATTTGGACTTCCAGAGATTAAATGTGTCTTTTGAAGGAGAGGGACAGAACACTAAGTTTGATTCTGCAAGCAAGATGCTTTTTATGGCATTGTCACTGAAACGTAGTGATGGTTACTTAAGCTCTTACTGTAAGTCTACTAACAACAGCTCTTCCACATCAGTTTCTTTCACTGTTTATCTTTGAATCCCATTCCCTCAAAAGTAGGGTGATCAATCTGTTCTGCCTTAAGGGATTGAAAGATAGGCTTGAGCTTGGTAAGAGAGCTGTAGCCTTCTGTACACTACCAAGGCCTTCGGGATTGTTTAAAATGTGCAATTTAAAGTGCTTCACCTTCACTATCCTCCTCCAAGCAGACTTAAACTTTTTGCAACTGACAACAAGTCTGCAAATAGTGGCACATTTTAATGAGTAACTTAAAAGTCTCAGTGCCAGCATTCATGCAAAATGTTTCTCAAAGCATGAGATGAGTTTGTGTTAGCTACAGAAAACATTCTGTGAGGAGGAAGGGCTCTTCATGCTTGATTCTACGACTGAAAAGAAAATGATGGAATATTGTGTCCAGGATGCTGAAATGGCCATCCAGGAGCACAAAGGAATTACAAGCCATACCCATATCCTCAGTCACTAAAAATAAAATGAGCTGTTTAGGTGCAATCATGCAAAACTGCTGATAGATCAGTTTTCTGTAAGTAGTAAAAAAGTGAAGGAAAATGCAGAAGCTGCAGGAAAGGTGTTCTCCCACTTCTGGAATTGGTCTCAAAGCTGCTTAGCAAAAGGAGTCAGGCAACAATTTCAGACTTAATGGAACTCTTGAGAGGATTCTCTCTACGCTTACAGGGCCTTTCATGGTAGTGAAATATCCAGTGGAATTGTGAGACAGTTTGATCAAAACAGGTGGCATGTGCAATAGGAAAGGCAAACAGTAGGGAGAAGCTTATGTAACTTTGATATGTATGGATGGTTGCTTTATTTTATTTATGGCTTTTTTACCCCTGACAGGGTTGTTTCTTGTTTGTACTGCGTGCTTTGTTGGAGAAAACTGAATATTGAGTATCAGCTTTCAAGTTATGTGAGCTAGTTCTCTCCCTGGTCCTTAAAGACAGGACGAGAGGGACTCCCTGAGAAAGCATGTGAGAGATTCAAAAGTAGGAGGAAGTGCAAGAGGCACCCACCTACCTGAGTGCAACTCTGTAGCTGGAAAAATACCCAAGTAGAATATGCATTGCAGCTTGACCACCCTGAGACCTGAATCTGTTCCTTCCTCTCTGGACAACTTTCACTCTGCTTTTGCAGTTCTGGGGAGATCAGATCCATTCTCAGAAGGAGAATTTGCTGCTCCTCGGAGGGTGACAGAGTGATATTGAAGGAAACAGACAGAGGCAAGGCTGCTGTTTCAGTAAAGGAGGGCTTTGCTTCAAAGGTATTTGGTTTATTTTCTTTGTTTACTCATCAGCAAAGGGAAATGCCACTTTAGCTTCTAGAGGATTGATTATGGCAATGCCAATCATTTGTAACAGGGATGTTACTGTCTACAATTACATGAGTTGGATTTCCTGAAAAGAGGTTTCCCAGAAGAGTCTGTGATAAATCTTTACGTGCTTAATGAAATCAGTTCTTGATAGCATAGGAACTCCTTGCTTGCACAGATTCTGTTCATGCAGCAGAACTTTGCATCTTGAAGAAAATCATTAATCAATAAAACATTAGATCCAATCCCAGCTCACAGTGGATTTCTGACTTAATTTTCTTTGTTTATTGTTCATATTTTTATGTCTGTAGGCTAAAACCAATTTACTACCATCTATAGACTCCCTATGGCTCAGTAAAACTTTTCTAAAATGTTTAAAGAGCTATAATTTTAACACAAGAGATGCCACATGTAGTACCTGCCATTGTTTATTGTTCAAAGGCCATGGTCCATAAAAGATAAAGCCAGTTTCAAAACCATCTATGGAAATAAAGCCTGTAGCAACAAGAGGCAAAAGAAGCAAATGTTAGACCCATTTGTGGAGGTGAAAAGTAATTATCTTGATAAACAATGCCTTCTTTCACTTATGATTATTTTAAAGCACAGCCAATTTGAGGACAGAGCTAAATTGAAAGATGGATCACTTTGTATACCCCCAGCTGCTATAAGTTGGTTTAAAGTTTTATGAGCTGTCTTGTAACAAAAAGTACAGAGGCACAATTATCCCTGCTTTTACTGCGTTAAGAAGTGGAAGCCCAAGAGGACATCTCTGCTATTGACAAGACATAACTGTTTGCTGATGAACTGTTTCTGGATTGAAAATGTAGTGTGTAAATAACCTGGAGCCCAAGCACTATGCAATTGCTGTGAAATAACCTTCTTTGAAGCTGAGTGCAGCAAGGTCTGAACCAGCTGATGCTGGTGAAGGTTTATGGGCTTCAGAAATACCCTCTGAAGCATAAATGAAGTGACGTTTTAAATGGCTGAAAGGTGTAATATCCTAGAGCATGAGAGTAATGTATCCAGAAAGAATAATGGTGGTGGTGTATCTGCAATGGTCTAAAGGTGTGTGGGAAGAGAATTCCACACTGAACCCCGAAGTAGGCTTTTCTGCATAACAAGAGAACTGAGAGTGCTCTGAAAAAGAAGTTGAAGAACTTGGCAAAGGATGGAAATGGTAGTGATCTGTCCTCACTACCACGTGCCAAACAGTCTTGTTCCAGTGAGCAATGCAAGTCTTTACAATGGGACCAAGTGTCTACTTTTGCATGTTTATTCTCAGCTAATTCTGAAGCCAGAGCTGTGTGGGCATGTTGACACCTTTTCTAGGCTCATCTCTTGAATGTTGTTTAAGAGTTTCTACCAGATTCAGACAGATGCTAATCTGTGAATCACTTGCATGTGATGTTCAGAAATGTTCAGGGGTGCTGTAAAGGTAGCATTGGGTTGGAGGTAGGCAGTAGTTCAGCATGGATGTGGTGGGAAAGTGTGGTAGGGAAATGAGTTTTTCAGGGTAGGGAGTGGATGACTTGGGCTCCAGTGTGTCTCTGAGTGTGTTTTGCTAACAGCCCTGGTGCCAGTCTTTCAGCAGGTTGGTGGGATGTCGATGTCAGTTCAGGGTCCAGGCAGTGACTTCGGCCTTGAAGGCTGCCCAGAGAGCAGAGGTGGGCCTGACCTCCCAGACACATCTGTGAGTGACTACTGCAAAGAGGTTTTATGGCTGCCATACTTCTGCATGAGAGTGTTAAGTGTGCTTCCCCAATGTCTTGCCACAGTTGTGGTGCCCTGAGAAGGTTCTTCAGAACTCTGAAACTGCTCATTGTGCAGGTGAGTAAACTTGCTTTCCTTGAAGTGCTCTGGATGGCTGTGGGTTGGAAGGATCCAGATTCACTTGATTGGAGATGTAGTAGCTGAGATTTTGTCCAGCAATAAGTGGTCTCTATAAACTACTAGGGCAGGGGTTGGCTGTTAATTAACAGAGAATTGGAAAAGATCTTAAGAACTTCCCCATCTAGATAGACATTCCCTTCCCCCTCAGCCCCATACCCTGTGTGGATGTAGCTGTTACTCACTGGAAATATCCAAGGAGAAGCCAATCATAACAACAAGCCAGTGTGTGCCTCTCAGCCAAAGGAATGTTCCCTTTTTCCTAGTTTCTTAACCTGCGGGTTTGGCAATATTGTCAGATTCTCCCACTCTTTTGACACAATTGCCATGCTGTTCTTTTCTTATACAAAGTGATAGCTCTATCTTCTCAACCAGCCTCACACGCTGGACACTCAGTGGTGTGCTGGAGTTATTTTCTGTTCCTATGGATGAGTTTTGTCTACTCAGTCAACCCTGGAGGAAAAGATGCAAGTAAGTCATTTTGTTTTACAGGCATGACTTCCATCAGGGATCTAGTGTGGAGGAAACTGTCTGGAAAATAACACTGAGTGGCTTGAAATGTGTATTGCAGGCTCCCTCCTGTGTAAGTGGGAGCGTGCATGCTGGGGGGAGAGTTGCAGGAGGAAACACAAGTGCCAAAGGTCTGTTTTTCACACTTGACTGGTGGATTAAATTCTCTTTCCATGGTCTGTCTTTCTGACTAGCTGTGGTGCTCTCACTGGGCTTTTCCAAATGGGGTAGGTCAGAGTTTGGGTGTTAATGCAACTGACAGTTAAGACAGAGCAGCGCTTGTGGAGACAGCAGATCCATTTGCAGACGCTAATGAAGGAGTTCTTGTTTTTGTTCTACCTAAATCCTCCAGACAATCATTTTATTGAAGGAATCCACCATGCTGGCCATTAGGGAGAGGAGGGGATAACAATTATTTTGGAGCCGGGGATGAAGGATTTGGATGGTAAAGTGTGTCAAAGAGAAACCCCAGGCGGGTAATTTAGTGTCTTCTGAGTTGGATTCCATTCTTGATTTATCCAAGAATATGATCCTTATTCTGGATTAATATGCATTTTAAAATGCAAATACGTGATTTTATTTTACTTCTATGACTTTCATTTTATATCTACTATCAAAGCTGAATAAGAAGACATGCTTGATGGGCTTAAGAGGCATAACGGGACATTCCTTTTAGAAGAGGGGGTAAAGCTGTTGCAGTTCTGCTCTGTGGTAGTGCAGCAGGAATACCCTTTCTGATTATCTATGAAAAATATATAACATGCCAGTCATTCCAGTAGCTCAGCAAGAAACTAGAAAGTTTCTGCAGTTCAGTTCCCTCTGTCACTTTGGCCTGATGACTGGGTTTCTTTGGTTTGGATTCAACAACAATACTTTTGAAAGTGACATCCTGGATTTTGTTGATTCCAGAAAAAAATAAGACTTTGTGTGACTTATGTGAAGCAGGGAGGGTGAGAAGCTCCCAACTCCAGTTGGATTACGGAACACCGGACAGGGTTTTCTTTGTTCTTTCTAGCACAGGGGCAATTTAGGGGAGGGGGGAAAAGACCCAAACAACGCCATAGCCAAAATCATACCCTTCATTATGCTTCCTGCTTACTTTTAGCTGGGATGAGGGGATTAGCTGCTGCTAAAGGCATTGGTGCATGAGAACATTTATTGTGTGACTGGGCAAGTGGTTAGCCTGTTAAAATTTATGAATTTACAGTCCTGGCAGTTTTGGGGTGGGGAAGGAGGTTTGGAAAGTATGCTGTACAAGTTTGTTCTGGTATTATTGTGAAGCTGGTATTTCCATTCGTAATGACTATTTGCGAGTCACTATGTGGGGAATGTGAGTTTTAAAAGGACAGTGAGAGAAAATGAAATCTTGTGTCTAGAACTGCTGTGAAGGATGATGTCTGATCACTGATGTGCCACAGACTGTTTCATTGAAATGACAGAGCAGCTGTCAGTCCAAGCAGAGAGGCATCAGCTCTTTGATGCTGTTAGAAAAATCTCAGCTTGGATCCCAAAGGGTTTTTTTTGGGAAAAGAAAGTAGAAATCACTCAAAGTGCTGTAATCACTCAGGAAAGGTGTTAGATGGATAATGTGGCGTGAAGAGTTACTCTCATTTGTTGAAGAAGCACTTGTGCTCAAATTAGGTTGTTGATGGGCATATCATAAAAGGTGCCTTTTGAGATTTGAGTGTGACTGCAACTGATTGTAGGAAAATGAAGAAGTGGCACTAAAAACCCCTGGTTTTGAAGAACAAATATTGTGAAATAAAAAGTTCCATTTGCAAAACATACAGAAAAAAAATCTTTCCTTTAGGAGAAGGGGACATGCTTTGATAGAGAAGGATCTGTTATGAGAAGTTGTTCAAATTGGAAGCATGGGCGAGTGAAACAAAAATTGGAGTTTTCTGATCCCCCTTGTTTTCTAGCATCCCTCACTGCGTGGGGAGTTAGGTGCAGCTAGGTATGGTGCCCAGTATAATTAACTCAATAACAACACAGTGTTATTAAGCTGGCATTCTTTATTGCTGCCCAGGATGTATGGGGGATCACTCCTCTGATTGTGCACACCTTGCCAATGGATCAGGTTCCCTATATACATCATTCTCGTGCATATTCATTAACGTCTTACACAGTTCCACCTTTTCCAGGAATTGATTGCTTATTCATGAGACAGTTTTCTCTTAGATTATCTCCAAACCCCAAGACTTATTTCATCTGGTCTGTCTCCTTTGCAAGTCTTTCAGTTCTTTATCTCTTGGTTAAACATCCTGGTTTCAAACAAAGACATGTTACTTCTCATTTGTGCAACCTTTTCTGTTTTCTACCCAAATGATTTATGAAGTTACCATTCGTCAAAGACAGAAATCTACTAATTGTGTATACAAGATTACAAGATTTAGCAACACCACTTCATGAGAAAAGGAAAGGATGTAATTAGCAATGAGGTTTCTGTATAACTGTTTCTGAGAAAGTGTATCCGATGTGGTTGGACAAATGCAAAGAAAAGCGATGCTTTTCTTGGAGAACGATTAGAGTTAGAACTTCTATCATAAGGAATCATCTTCTGCTCTGGAGACAGGCGTGTTTTGATCAGCATTCTTATTCTTGGTGACAGTGGTTTGTTTTGTTAGTGGAGGTAAACAGATTAGGAGCAGCATTGTGCTCTGCCATGTTGGTATAAAAATCCCCATGAATGAGCAGGAGCTCAGCTTACCTGGTATGTTCAGCCTTGCATTAGGGCAAGCCTCACAATAGAAGTTCTTACCACACACGTGCAACTGGGTGCTACTTACCTTGGTCAAGAAAACTGATTTAAAACCGTTTGGAAGGTATGGGAGAAAGCTAGGAATAAAGAGCAACTTCCCAATCTTCTGCTATAAACCAGGCTGTCCTTGTGTTCTGCGGTGTTGAGTTGTTGTGTGCCAGTGGGCAGGGAGGCTCAGCAAATGTCGCTCCTCCGTCCCACGTTATCATGGTGATGTAGCCGACACACCTTTGGCTCAGGTGAGGGCTGGGGAGGCTGCTGTGAAGTTGTCAATGCTAGTCTCCTGCTGTTGCTGCCCTCGGGAGAAGCTCAGAAGAAACATCAGTTTTGGCTGGTGGCTTATGCAACCCCACCTAGAAGGCATGGATCAGATGTTTAAACCCAAGCTGCTCTGTCTCTTCTGACAGTAGGTAGGAAATGTAGAGTGTAATATGGATTAAAAGTGAGTTGTATAACAGGAGCGTTGTTTGTGTAGAATTGGACATGGTGCCCAAATTAAGGCTGGGAAGGAGCTGCTTCTACACTCAGTGATCCAGAGGAATCGGAGACCTTTTTAAAGTTGTTAGCTCTCCCCACAGGGTCATCTGGGCATTTCTCCACTGCTTATGTTTCCTGTGACTCTGTGTGGCAATACACATTTTCTGTTCAATAAGGACAGGGAGGAAGATCTTTGGCTATTCTAAGAAAGGAGCTTTGATGGGAGAAAGAGAATCCTAGTGTTTGTGTACACAGTTGATTAATCTAAGGTTACAAGGTGCCAAAACACCTTCTCAAGCTATCTGCCAAATAAGATCCGTAACATGGAAACAAAATTTACTTCTGACAGTATTGTAAAGTTCTGCCCAAACACAATTAGCCTTCCTTTCAAAAGTAATTTTTTAAAGGAAAAGGAAAAAAAAAAATAAAAGAAAAAGGGGGGGAAAACCACTTAAGGCCATTACTACAAAAGATTGAGCTTCAGTGAGTAAATACTTCTGAGAATTTTGCAAGGACAAGTGAAGACTATGTAGATAACAAGCCAGTTACTAGTTACAGTACTAGTACCAGTTACTACAACACCTCTCCTATGTAGAAGGGCTGTGAGAGAGTTGGGGTTGTTCAGCCTGGAGAAAAGAACACTCTGGGGAAACCTTATTGTGGCCTTTCAGTACTTAAAGGGGGCTTGTAAGAAAGTTGGGGACAAACTCTTTAGTAGGGCCTGTTGTGATAGGATAAGGGGTAATGGTTTTAAACTAGAAGAGGGTAGATTTAGACCAGATATAAGGAAGAAATTTTTTATGATGATGGTGGTGAAACACTGGCACAGGTTGCCCAGAGAGGTGGTAGAAGCCCCATCCCTGGAAACAATCAAGGTCGGGTTGGACAGGGCTCTGAGCAACCTGATCTAGATGAAGATGTCCCTGCTCACTGCAGGGGGCTTGGACTTTAAAGGTCCTTTCCAACCCAAGCTATTTCAATGATTCTGTGGTTACAGCATCTGCTGCCTAATCTCTCAGGACTATCCCTGTGATTGCTGCTCTGGGAAGCAGTTCCACGGTGGTGTTCAGTATCTGCCCCCACACTGCGAAGGATGGAACTCAAAAAGTCACCTATGAAATTCCAGCAGTACTGGTAGAAGAACCATTTTTCCCCATAACTTCTTTTAGAACATCCTTGCTAAAAATTGGCACTGTTTATGTATCGTAACATTATTAATGGTGAAGTAGTTTGACCAAACTACTGTTTAGTTCAAATAGAAGATCTAATTTTGTAATTTATTTGCAAACACAGACTTTCTGCTTAAACATGTTTCTTCTAAAAAAAAGGATAGTTTGCTTTCTGATTAGTCAGTGGTGGGAGGCAAATAAAAAGGTTGGAAGGTTAAGGAAGAACTTGTTTATGACCTCTTTTTTTTAAAAAAAAAAAAGGAAAAGAAGAAAGTAAAAGCTGCTTTTCTGGAGCGGAGAACAAGCTGCAGGAGAGAGGGAAGGAGGGTGCTGTGATGATAGGTCAAAATTCTAAGTATCCAGTTTGTGTAAAACTTAAATCACAGTAGCAGGAGCGCCTTGTGAAATGAGAGATTAAAAATCAAAATGAAATCATTTTTGTGTGAGAACATGACCTGTGGAGAGTGATGTATGCCAGATCCTGCTGAGGATAACTTGGCAACCTTGATCACCCTCCAATCTGCAAAGCCGTTCGGCATCACAGGAGCAGGGCAATATGTGAATGCTGAAACACCTGCAAATCAGGCTCGAGGAGCAATCAAAGTGTGATAAACATTAATTAGTATAATACCCAAACCCTTAATGGAGGAAGGAATGTTGATTACACTGTCTCACTTGGGATTTCTTTCTGTCGGAGCTGGTGTATGATGACAGTTTCTGATTGCACTTACTCAGACATGAAGTAAGACTTTGAAAACTGCTTAAATACAGAGAGAGAAGAGCAGAAAGCAAATAAGTCGATCTTTCTTTGAGTGGTTGAACCGATTTGACTTTTTACAACAGCATGCAGTTTTGCTTTTTGCCTTTCAAACTTTTGAGGCGACTTGGCTTTGTGAACTGGCTTTGAATGCTTCCCTGGATCGCTGTAAAATGTAAATGCCTTGGCAGCCTTTCCTTTACTCTCTCAGTCTCCGTCCTGTGATGTTGCCAGCTGCTGGGGCAGAGGCACTGTGTGGGGCTCAGGCTTCTCACAGTCCCAGTCATTGCTGAGTGAACTCTGAGCTGGCCCTCTGCAGTGTGTAGGAACATCTGTATGTGGTAAAACACACTCCAGTGCCTCATAAAACATGATACTTTGCTAGCTAGCCAGAACACACTTAGATATTCTACACACTTAGATATTCTAGCCTAGCTCTCTAGGCCTGCTTTAGTCTAGTGGATTGTGCATCAAAGCCCTGAGTTACTGGTACTGGGGGAGATGCACTGATGTTTCCCCATCACTTCAGCAGCCTGAGGAGCCATAAAAGACCATAGCCTTTTTTCAAGAAGATTCTTGGACAAATTAAAACTTAAAAATGTTTGAGATTTTCTTCTTCTCTGCAGCACATAAGTAGAAGACAGCAGTGATGTGCCTCTGAGTCCCAGGAAAGAAGTGGGTGAGGAAGAGGTTCAGCAGCCTAAGAAAGGTGCACATTTTGCTCCCTCATCACCACCTTCTGCTGCTTTTGTCATGAGATGATGTCTCCCCTCCCCTAGGATGTAGCCTCTCCTCACCTCACCACTGGTTCTCTCGCACTGAAACTTGTCCTGGAGGTTTAGTGGTATTCATCAGCAGTGGTATCATGCCGTTTCTGGCACTGGTGCTGTGGAAGGATGAATGGCAGCCAGCACTCTCACCCTGTTGTTACCCTGCCCCAGTGCCAGCCACTTCAAGAGTCTGGGGATGTAATAAAACACAAGAACCATAAACTTGTCCCTTCTAATTCACGCCCTCTTCAGTCAGGGAGGAATTTAATCAATAAATACAAGCTCGCTTTGTTAAATAAAATAAAACAACCCAGCTTGACTTTTAGGCAAAAAGCCAAGGTTTTGTAGAACAAATTTACTGTATGTGCCCTGAAGTTTAGAAGAGCGATGCTGAGCATCCCCCTGCTATCTCTCAAGGCTGGAGCTTGGGCTGGGAGGAGACCAGAAGCCTGACCTGCTGTGATGTGTACAGTCCTTGTAAAAGGAAAAAGTAATTTAATACTTCAGCTGCCTTATCCTCTTGTGCGACTTCATTTCTCATTCTGCTCCATAATGTTCTTTCTCCTTGGTTGATCGCTTACTTTTGTACTTCAGACATGAAATTGAAGTTCTTTGGTATTCTGGAGAGGTTTGCTCCCAGCCTCTGCTGCCTCACCTTTCTTGTTCACCTTGGTGTGGAGCTTGTCTCTTCTCCCTCTTCTCAAATGTTGTCATCCCTGTCACTTTTGGGTTATGTGTACACTCAACATAGACAGCAGAGGGTCTCCTGCTGCTCTGATGCTTCCTTCAGTCTGAATTCTGTCTTGCTTAGCCACATTTCTGGGAATCTGTCAGCCTGTCTTTAAGCTGGCTCTGATTTTAAAGTTTTTTTCTGATGCTGTCTCATCCTTAGCAAATATAGATGATAAAAATCGCAATTCTGTTTTGGAATTGTGGAATGTTTGGAAACCCTCATAGAAATGCAGTATTATTGCCAGTGTCCTGGATGCCAGGTTCCTAATGCCTCAGATCTTTTTCCTGTGGGAGTAAGAGAACAGTAATTTTTCCTCCATGAGCAGACACAGATGCAGCAGAGGAGGTCTTTCAGCAGGTGCCTGAGTGTGAAATGTATCAGAGGAGTTACAAGGAAATAGCAGGAATTGATCTGCTCCGTGGCTGCAGATGGGATAGAGGATATAGGGCCAGCGGGGGAAGCAGTGAGATGGGAGGGAGTATTCCTGGGACCTGCTGTGGGTGTTGGAGAGAGTTGCCTCTAAAATGGAGAGGAGCTCAAGGCAGCAGGGTGAGGACTTCAGGAGAAAGGAGAAATGAGATCCAAGTTGGGGTGAGATGCAGGGGGCTTAACTACAAAAAGATTTTAGATGGGCAGGAGAATGTGAAAGCTTGAATAAAAGCAGCTAAAAGATTGGTTTTAATATCTGCTTAGATCAAAAATAAAAGTCTGTATGGATTAAGAGATAAGCTACTAGATAGATTTAATCTGCCACATGCATTACTTCCCCAAAGAAAAGCCTTGGGAGGGGAATGTTGGTTCAGCTCAGTGCCCAGGATTTGAGGGCAGGTGGTCCATTGTCCTCCTCTGCAGGCCCCCCTCTGTGCTTGTCCTGAAGCATGCATCCTGCCCAAAGCTGTCTGGGTGCCTCCTGCTTCTCTGCAATTCCAAAGTCACATGCAATCTAACTAAAGGGGTTTCTCAAGCAGAAAAGAGCACCAAGAGCAAAATAACACAGCAGTGATGAGTAGGATAGGCATGGGGTAGGTTCAGATGCTGATGGTGGTTTTGGCTGCCTGAGCGCAGGGTTCTGAGGGGCAGTAATGGGCTATTTTGTTAACACTTACCCCTCCTGTCCTGATTGCAATTGCCTTTCAAACAAATGCCACTGAGTAACACACTCCTTAAATAGAGGTTGAGGTCTGAATGCCACGTCACTTCAAACACTTTGCCCCTAAAATCCTTGGCAGCAGCCCTTCTCCATCCATCCCTGTTTCCTTTCTCCTCGGAACACCAGCTCTACTCCTTGGAGTAAGTTCAGTTTTCACAGCAGTAGAAATACTGAAGTTGCTGGAGGACACATGAATGTGAGGGGGTTTTTTTCCTATGTATTTTTTCAGTATGAATATATTGTCTCGCTTAACTAACACATGCAGCTGTATCTTGAGCTGTGCGTGCATAACAGTCATGCACTTCTAGGAGCCTGTACATGTCATGGAATTTGGATTAGTTGTATTGAAGGGGTTTAGTAATTATTTTTTTCATAGTTATCTTGCTCAGCAACAAATAAATTGATTCTGTGGGCAGGTCTGTATTCCTTCTGTGTTGTGGGCCAGCATCTGTACCACTTCAAGTGGAGGTTTTTGGCAGGTCTTCTAAGGTCTGTAGGATTTGGCCTGTCAAATCATAGAGCAGAAGATCCAGGAGAAAGTACAGGGTGCCTCAGAGAAGAAGCATGGTTACAAATATGTAAAGGGTGAGGGTCAGGGCGATGGAGCCAAGCTTTTTGCAGTGACGTCCAATGATAGGACAAGGGGCAATGGATGCAAACTGGAGCACAGGAGGTTCCATGTGAATATCAGGAAGAACTTTTTCACTGTGAGAGTGCCAGAGCACNTTGAGGTACCTGAGCTGGGACTGGACACTTCCCCAGCTCATGCTAGGCACAGGCTGTTTGCTTGATGCTGTTCTTTTACGGGTGAATGTAATCACTCGGTTCTGTTTGGTGACAGTAGGAGTGGATGAAGCTATAGATGTCTTCCCTCTTTCCCTCTGGATGCACCATTACTGTTGCAGCTAGAACACAGTAAATGCCAGTCATACTCTGGTTTTGGGGGTGCTTCCTTTTTTGAGAGGTTCCAGAAAAGCTTAAATGAGAGATAATGTGTGTGGTGCTGTGGGTTGAGAGCTCCTTTGCTTTCTGTTCTTACCTTGATGTTGCCTCTGCGCTACTCGAGCACCAAGCAGCACTTGGTGATAGCCAGTGCACTGTCTGTGTTTGGTGGGGGCATAAAGGATGCTGTGGCACCGTGCCTCTCCTAAAGCGGGGGTCTCAGAGGACAAATGTTAAATGTGGAGGTGGCTGTGGGTGAAAGGTAAGGACAACAGGGATTCCTCAAAAACTCCTTTGCTTCTTCACAGCTAGCTGGAGGGCGAGGGAGAGGCTGATACCTGGTGAAGCACTGGAAAAAATGTGGGGCAGGAAAGGGAGACAAGGAAGCGTTTGACTGCCTCGCTTGACCCACTCACATTTGTGGAGTGGAAGGGAGGAGAATGATTACTGGCTTCCAGGCCTGAGCTTGTGTAACTATTAGCTTAACACTTCCTTCTGAGGGAGAAACATGTGCCTTGTCAGCCCCTGAGGACTGCGTCTGAGAGTCAGCCGGCTGCTGACTAAAAGGCAGTTGATACTTTGCTTTTATTTGGAGCTTCAGGAAGGCTTTGTTGAGCCTTTTGAGGACACCTGCTCACAGGTGAGAGGGAAAATTGCATCATTGATTTGAGGGAGAACAGCAAAGCAGAAATAAATGGCCAATTTTTTCAGCTTTGAAGGAAGTAAAAATAGCCAGATGCCCCCAGGAGCAGTACTGGAAATAGTGGCAATCAATAAAATTACAAAACATCTAGAAAAGAGGTGAACTGTGAGGTGGGAAAATTTGTTGGGGAGAGTAGTTAGGGAAGCCTTAGGTCCTTCAGTGGCATCTCACACTTCAACAAAACAAGGCAATGGGACAGCCCTATGACACGTGAAATTTGCTGCAGACAGGTGCTAGGAAATGCACACTGAAAGGAACAACAGAAACTACTCCGAGAACGTATCAAGTGTGTAAGTGATGTGGACTTACTCCGCTGAGGCAGAGGGAGGGAGTGGGAAGGAAATCATGAAGAGATTTGTACTTAGTGTTGGTACAAAATACAAGCTGTTAGGCTGTATTTAAAATAAAAGGACGGGGAAATGGAGAATAATTCCGAGAGGGAGAACCTCGTGAGGTTTGGTTTTGCTCATCTCCCACTCCAAAAAAAGAGAAGTAGAAATAAGCTTTGTGCTCTCCTGCCATATGCATAAGGAAGGATTTTCATGCCCCCAGGAAGAGGGGAGCATGTCTATAAACAAATAGAAACACTTAGAGCTATTTAGAGAAAGCAGTGGGGTTCTTCCAGAATGATACAAGGCAAACAAGCTGCCTGTACTTGTCCTTTTTTCACTACCTACAATGAGGAGGCTTTAGTGGAGTCCGTTTCTGTACTGTAACAGGGAATGTGCTGCACAGAGTGAAAGTACTTGAAGAGATAGATTTGGTACAGTTTGAAAATTGGTATCGTGGATCGCTGCTCATGTCAAATTTGTTACTAAAGGGAATTATACAGACAGGGTGGGGGAAAAGCATGGGAGCTCCCTACTCAAAAGCAAAGAGGGACTTCTGGTGAAATTTAAAGACAATTCTGGAGATTGATTTTTACAGGCACAAAATGATCCAGCGGAACTCATTGCTAGAAAACACTGCTGCAGTGAAATGCTGTCTCTCCTAATGGGTTGTATAGCCATAAAAATATTATTTGCTGGCTTCATTAGAGGGGTGAAGATTCAGAACAATTTTCAGCTGTTGAGCTTGAAGGTAGGGAGAGCTTGCTAGTTATGCATGGGGAAGGCAGGTCTCCTCTGAGAAGTTACCTGTAGCTGGTGCTGGTCCTGATGTCCCTTCTAGCCTCTGGTTGAACTTATGTGACAGTTCCTGCAGCGTGGTAGCAACTGTGCACAACATGCTGGCAGTTTCGGTCGTGCCCCTGGCTGCAAGGTGTCTGCTAGAAGCTTTGTGGGAAAGGAATACGTCCATGTGGTGAACGCAGAGGTACTTAACCAGTGATCTCTATCCCCTGCTGCCACAGACTGCTTTTCACCTTGGTCCCAAAGCATTTTGATGCTGATCTAATTATGCAAAAATTTTGCAAGTTAGCATGCTTTATTGCTCCAAATGAGGACCTAATGTTGTTTAGCTGATGTGGAAACCAAATCACAAAGCTGCAGAGCATCAAGGAAGAAGTTGTGCAATGAACTGCTGGTATAGTAGAGGACAGGATAAGCCTTTTAAGTCCTGAACTCTGCTCATTAGCATGTGTTGCTTTTCATTTTTAACACGTCATTTTTATTAAAAATATGTTGTCGGTTGATAACCGGCTGTGGGTTTGTGTCAGCAGTACCTGCAGAGAGGCACGGGGCTTGTTCTCCATCGTTCTGTGCTGTGCCTCAAACAGCTGCAGGAGTGTTTTGCTGTGAGTCATGGACTAGATCTACCTCCATGTCGGAGTACCTAAAGCTCTCAATGGGACCAAGACGAGCGTATCTCAACCAGCACTATTTTGCCTTATGAAACAATCCAGTCCGCTGAGATTCACATCCTTCCCTGAGGGCCTGGGCATTGCCAAAAACATCTCTGACTCTGGATTCTCCATCTTAAGAAAGGTGTTTGCCTCCTAGGATCTCTCAGCGGGTGGAGGCCAGCCGGGCACAGCTTCAGGCAATCGGTGAGAGAGTCACGCTCGCCCAAGCGAAGATTGAGAAGATAAAGGGCAGCAAGAAGGCTATTAAGGTAGTGACTTCAGTGAAGGCTGCATGGCATCCCTTTTTCCTTTCACGTTCTCTCATTATTCCTGATTTAAACTCTGGAGAAGAACAGGTGCTCAGCTGCTGCCTGCTCACCTCTCCATGCCTTGCTGCTGAACAGGGTTGTGATCAGAATCCCCTTCCTGACTCGGCCAGTTGATGATTTTTAGACCCATGAGCCACACAGCTCCAGGCCTTATGACACCTGTAATAGGTTGCTGCCCCAGCTGCTTCCTGAGAAAGTGGAAAGGCACGTGCCGAGCTAAGCCCAGCACCCTCACACTTCAGGCTCATAGACACTTTGGCTGTTTGAATAAAAGCTGCTGTTAGAGAGCCTCCTCTTAGTGCATCTTAATCCCATTGAGCCATGTAAAACTGGTGAAAATCCTTCTTTCCCCATTCTTGCTCTGTTTTATACAGTATTTCTATCTCCTGTCCTGCCAGTGGAAGCCTTTTTGCCAACAATCTCCTAGTATTTACAGAGAGAAGCTCTGGCCACTTCCAGTTTCAGAAGTGAGAGCCCATGCATGTTTGGGTCTGTGCAGATAGCCCTTAGGAGGCTGTTGGCTCCAAGGCTGTCCATTCCCACTGGCAGCACAGATTGTGTGCTTATGCCAATCCATGTGTTTCTGTAGCATAGGATTGACTAGTTGCTGGGAATTTTCAGTTCCTCCTTGTTTCCCCACAGGTATTTTCCAGTGCCAAGTACCCAGCCCCTGAACGGCTGCAGGAGTACAGTTCAATTTTTGCTGGTGCAGAAGACCCAGCTAAACAGAAGTGGGCAAGACACAAGATTCAGAGCAAACATCGAATGCTGGATGAGAAAGCTCTGCAGGTAAGGGGGAGGAGAACAGACCTTGAGATGAACAAGCAAAGAGAAGCCGGGAGGCTGTTAGTCTTTTTGATGAAGTACACCAGGGCTTTAGGATATGGGCTGGGAGCAGAACATCTTTTTGGCTTGGCCTGTTGGTGGGTGGGTGTGAGGTCAGGCTGGGAAGCTGGTAGAGCTGCCAGTTTGAGAGGGCCATGTCAGTACTAGATCTTGGCTGGGTGGTTGAGTGCTCTGGGTGGCTGTCAGCTGCCAGCTCTCTGGAGCAGTTCAGTTCCTGAAGCGCTGCTGTTTCCTGCAGCAGTGCTAATGGGTGCTGCTGTTATGTAGCAAGGCAGCTGGGATCGGGGCCATAATTGTTTGAAAAATAGTTTCTAAAGGCTCTAATATAAGCGATGGTGAGAAGGAAAAGGTAAAAGTGGCTGTGTGTCAGGAGAAAAAGGAGTCATTAGAGCACTTTTTCTGTCCCAGGAAAGCACTGTGCTTGGGTATTGTCCCACCCTGGTTCCCAGCTAAGTTTCACACCTTGGGAAGGGAAGATCATTTTGCTTTTTCACATCTTTTGTTTATGTTTTGCTTCTCCTTTGCCTTGTGTTCAGCTATTGTAGGTTGCAAGTCCTTCAGAGGAGCTGAATTGCTCAGTACCCAGCACAGCTGGGGCTCCCAGGTGTGACCATAGCACAGATGTCTGCAGCTGGTGGTGTTGAAGGAGGTCCTGAACTTTTGAATTTTGTTTTAGCCTGTGGATTGAGTGGCAGAGAGAGGCTTCTTAGGGAGGTTTGAGAAGTGGTGGGTTTGGCAGAAAATGCTGCCAAAGGATTCTCCAACAATTTGGTTCAACATCCCTGGTTGGAAGGAAAGGAGGAGCAGTTGCTGTGCTTAAAGTTTAAAAGTTGCTGTGTACGCACTGCCAGGAGTAGCAGATGTGCTTTTCCTGGCAGGTTAGGGATCAGCCAGACAATTTCCCTGCTCTCCACCCCTAAAGAGACTTCCTTCCTCATCCTTGTGTGCCTTGGCCCAAAAATAAAGCTGCTACCGAATAATTTATCATGCTAAACTTTCCTGAGTTTTAATAGAGTTGAGACCTCACACAGTGAGGTAGTCATGAATATTTCAGCCAGGCCAGGGAAGCAGGGCTGCTGGCCGAATGGACTGCTGGAAAACTCAAGCAGTGTTCATCCTTCCTTGGCAACATCCCTGTAGCAGAGCTGCGTGGGACCTGCTGCTGGCCGACCAGGGAAGGTCAGTGAGAGTTGTGCTCTCTGGCTGGTGGCCCCATCCCATCAGCGTAGGGAGGAGCAGAGCTGGGCAGTGAGTGGACAGGGGAGATGCTCTCCCACCCTTTAGGGCTGATGCCAATGTACAGCCACTCACACAGTGAGAGGATTGAGAGGAGCATCAGCTCTCAGCAAAAAGCAGTGTCCCACAAAGGGGAAATGGTGTGCCCATCCAGCTGGCCCACTGGATCCATTAGGCTTTGTGTGCCTTCCCTGCTGCCCCTGCCATCTGCCTGCAGTGTCACCTCCTCACTGTCCCGGATGGTCTCTGTGCCATTGCCATGTTCTGCCCTTTGTGACCAAGGCTGCCATCACCACAGGGACTTCGTTGCAGGTCCCAAGGATGTTTGTATTTGTTTGTCCCCTCCTGTGACCCATCTTTTGATCCTTCTTTGGGGTTATTGATCTTTCTCTGCCTTTGCTGACCCTGCCTCATGCAGAGGTCTTGTTACTCCTGCCAAGCTCACACACACTAGCTCCTGCAGCCCTTCTGAGGGGTGGGGGGACACTGTGTGCTGGCAGGTGGCTGTCAGCTGACAAACAATGGAGGACGTGTGCCAGGAACAGCTGGTGTGTGAGTGGGGCTTGGTGCAGCCGAGCTCTGACCACGTTCCAGGGGGACAGGTCCTTCTTGGCCATAGTGGAGCACAGAGCCTGATGTGCCTTGAAGTAATGAAATGTGACAGAGGGAAATCTGATGTTTGCATTTGTGCCCTCCTCAATTATTTAGGGCTTTCAGTAGAGGCTCACTGCCTGTTTTCACTTCTAATAAGGGCCTCTTTGCTGGCAGTCACAGTGGCCTTTGCTGACTTCACTTGTGCACACACACACGTGCATTTCCATCAGGAAAGCAAGCACTGCTTGTGTCAGTTTGAGGGTAAGTGGTGGCAGCCTGTGCTTTGGGTTTGTGCTCTGAGGGGAAAGCAGCTGAGTCAGAAATGTGCATGGTTCTGCAGCTTATTTAAAAATGCTTCCCTCCTGGGAAAGTCTTTCCTACTCTGCACACCATGCAAGTGAAAACTCAGCTGTTGAGAGGACACTCTTTAGGTTGGTAAGGTAAGCACTGATGGGTAAGAGTGCCAGAAATGGGGTCCTTGTGGTAGCCTGTGAAGGCACTTGCTTTGCACATGGCTGTGGTAGCAGCTAGGCAGGGTTGCAGGGAACTGACTGCAGCCTTGTGGGGTTCTCAGGTGCTGGGCACTGCCTTTGCGGTGAAACCTGTGTCCAGGTGCTGTAGGTGTCCCTCAGGAGGCTGGAAAACAAGGTGGGAGACATGGACTGCCTGGCCTTGGGAAGAGGTCCAAGCAAAAGTTACAGCCCATTGCTGGAGTAACCTCGCAAGGCTTCAAAAACGTCAGGAATGTGGCATGAGCTTGTGAACTCTGCCTCCACCATGGGCACAAGGAGACTGAACTGAGTTTTTGGCACTTGCTCATCTTCAAATGCTTTTCCAGCTAGCCTCAGCACACCATTGGCATGGGGGGAAAGGGGTTTCTGGTGCATCAACCCAGTTCCCTTTGTGAGACCATGTGATTAATTAAACTTAGGAACCAAGGTGACTTTATATATTTTTGACTATAGGCTGTTAGGGAGATAAATGCTGGGAAATGCAGCATCCTTAGGGGTGTGATCCTGCCAGGTGCCAAACCCCAGCCTGGGGTGTTTGAGCATTCAGGCACCTCCCATGACTTACGTCTGAGGTTGCTGAACCTTTGGCGTAAGGCCTTAATGTCCCTATAAGAAAGCTAATTTTTAAATGGCATGGTAACTTGTGGAATTCACAGTTGCAGGATATTGTTGACAGTAGGTAGCTGTTCTAAATTTCAAAACAGATCTAGGTCCTTGAATAAGACTAGCACTTTGGTGGCATTTAAATTAGAAGGATTATGTAGAGCCTCACGTTTCAGAGTAATGCTCAAGCTCAGTGCTTTTATAACTGCCTGAGATGAGACGTAAAAGTAAATGTAGGGAATGGTTGATTTCTCACTCCGCCCTTAAAGTGACGCACAGTCTTCCAGTGCTAATTGAAATCTACAAAGAGAGAATTAAAAAAATATAAATTACTTGAGGGCTAAGTGTGGGTGAACAGTTCTAGCAAAAACGTCAGTAGTCCCTCATGCTTAAAAATTTAAACATTGGGAAATGAATATTAATGAATATTAATGATCAAAATAACCTTTACTTCTGAATCTCTGCTTCTGTGGTCTCTAAATATCAGTTTATAGGTTTTTGCTTACTTGCTGTTGTAAATTCAAGATGTTTATTTCAGTGTATTTTTCACGAGTTGGAATATGTTATTTGGAGGGGAATTAAATCAAAACCTCCCAAGTCTTTTCTTGGGACTCAGTTTATACAACCTCTTAGTGGATTAACTGAGCTGTGACTAAGCCATTTCCCAGGATTTCTGGCTACCAAATTCAAGACTGAATTTTCAATCGGCAGGAACTGCTTGTGTTGCTGAGATGTGGTCTGGAAACTGAACCAGTGGCTGTCTCCATTTCCCCCATACAAGTACAGAGAGGGAAGAAGGACCCAGAGAATGGGATAGAGCAGGGATGCTGGAAGTAGGGGGGCAGTAGGAAGCTGTGGACAGTATTTGAAGTAGCCTGTTTGGTCATCTTCTGGTGACCGAAGAGAACCTCAAGAGTGTGGCCAATTTAACCTGACAAACTGTCCTGGTTAGTGCTCTGGTTTCTTCTGGTATGAACACTTACCATCTCACAGCTGCCAGGCTGCTGCTTGTCCTCGGTTGTGAAGACAGAAGAGGAGCTGTGAAGAGGCTGAGGAACAATGTGGGGAGGGGTCTGGGGTGTGGAGGTTTGTCCATCCTGGGCTGTCTCTGGGTTCAGGAACTGATGCCTTTCTTCCCTCTACAGCAAAGCTCGCTGTGGTCACCGAGCTTCATCCCCCAGAGCATGTGACAGCGGGCACTGTCACGCTAGCTGAAGCACTGGTCTGATCTGGGATGGCAATTCCTGTGCTCTATAAAAGTCAAGCAGTTCAGAAGTAATAAGTCCTTTTATAAAGGGAGCTCTGTGTATTATGCATGAAGTTTTAGAGCCAAGGGAGAGGAGATTTCAGTTCATTAGAGTTGAAAACTCCTGCAAATCCCTCAGGCTTTGCAAAACCATCTGGCACACGTTCCACCCTGCACACTCCCTTCTGCCTGATCTCTTGCCTACTGCAGGCACTCTGGTTTTTCCTAACCTCTTTTTCCTTTGCCTTGCCTGCATACCCCACCAGTGGGATCACATCTCTTAAAACATCAACTGAAGGCAGCAGAGGGGAGGTAACAGATGTTTGGGGGACTCTGCCTGCATGAAAATGTCTAGTAGTTGAAGACACTGTTACAAATGCCTTTTAGACTGTGGTGCTTAATCTCTGCTTCTGGCTGCAGAGCTGCAGTGGTGGTTTTATTTTGGTGGACCCTTGCCACAGCAACACCTGTTCAGTATGACCCATCCATGGCATCAAAAGCACATGCCCTGAGTCTGAACTGCTGAGTTTTGTTGTGAGTGTGGGGTTGCAATGTTGTCCATGTGCTTCCTGGCTCAAAGGGAGGTGGAGAGGGAGCAGTAGGATTCCCAGACCATGCAGTGGATCCAGCAGTGTGGGTTGTGGTGTCTGGGGAGAGCTGTCTCAGCAGCTTTGGTTTTAGTGTCTCATCACCTGTTGTCTGTCTTCTTGCAGGAGAAGCTCAAGTACTTCCCTGTGTGCGTGAGCACAAAAATTCACCAGGAGGATGATGCAGAAGAAGGCCTCGGCAGCCTGCCCAGGAACATCAGTTCCCTCAGCTCCCTGCTGCTCTTCAATACCACTGAGAACTTGTAAGAGCTGGAGCAGCACCATGCTGCTCACCTGCCCCTGCTTGTCCTCATAGCTTTCCTTTCCCTGGGGCAGCAATAACTGCTTGCTTTCCTGGAGTCTTACATATCAGGCTCCTAATAGGGCAGGGTTTGGCACCTCTCTGTTGGCTTCCAGCAAGCAACCCTTTCATCCCCGCTCTTCCCCTTGGGTGGAAGGAGTTGTTTTGTCTGTAGCTGATCTTCCACTCACCTGCTTTCAACCCAGTTTTGAACTTCCCTTCCCCAACTTAGTTTTTGCTGTTGTTCCCCTGTAATTTCTCTCTGGCTTTGAGAGCTGCTGTTGCTCCTGCCCTGCTCTGCCCCATGTGCCAGCCTAGGTACTGCTCCTTCACCTGATGATTCCTCACAGCAACTCTTTACTGCTATCACAGCTTTAATGTCTCCACTGCCTCCCTCTCTGCAGTTCCCTTTCCCATTGGGCTTTGCCTCATGATTCCTCCTTCTGCTCATATTGAAGAGCTTCTTTAAGCCCTTCTTGAGCTTTCAGCTGATGGACCTCCTCTTTCTTCTTCTAAGCCATAGGCTATTTCCTCTCTTTGTCTTTCCTCCTGGACCTTGAGTGACAAGTCACCAGAAGAGACTGGTGCCCTGCTCTGAAGACTGTAGGATGGTTTCAGGCCAGGTGGTGGGAAGGGGAGAGCTCGATAATGATGGCAGTGCAGCAGGGCTTTGTTTTGGGAGGAATTTGGAGGCTGTGCTGGCAGAGTGAAGAGCTGATCACGTCCTGGTTGTGGAGGGGTGAAGCAGGAAAATGGGGCTAAAAAAAGGAAACTGAAAGGCCCAACACATTCTGCCTTTGTGAATGAGTTGGGAGGTCTCCATCTCCAAGGCCTTCTTGGTTATGCTGTTTCTTCTGGCTCTTGAGGCGGCATCACAGAAATACTTGTCCTCTACCCTTAGGTACAAGAAGTATGTTTTCCTGGATCCTCTGGCTGGAGCAGTGACTAAGACCCATGTGGCTCTAGAAACAGAGACAGAAGAGAAGCTCTTTGATGCTCCTCTGTCCATCACCGAAAGGGGACAGCTGGACCGACAGGTGAGATGGAGCTGTGTGGAATAGAGCTGCTTCCACCTTCAGAGCATTGTTCCAAGACTTGGCAAGTGTTTCTGCTCAAGCCTTTGCTGAGTGGTGTGAAAAGAGTAACACGATATTGATTCACCTTGCTGCTACACCTCAGGGCTGTAGAGGAGTTTGGAGGCTCCATCACATGATCATCCCCCTTGTGCTAACTCCTGAGCCTCATGAGGAGTCTGAGGGCGAGATGCCACTGCTAGAAGGTGCTTGGGAGGAGGTCTGACCCCCATCACTCCTGCGGGGAAAGGGTGCCTGCTAGTGCAAACAGAAGGGCCAGAGAGCTTGAGCCAAGGGTTTGTGTTTGGTGTGGACATGGGGCAGGCAGTGCACTAGCTCTGCTGCCCCAGCATGTGACTTGTAGTGGCCATACCTGGAGCTTTGCTGGTGTGTAGTCAAATGTGTGGTTTGGGTCTGGGGAAAGGAGAGCCTGGAAGCCATTTGCTCATCATGTTGGACCAGAGGAGATAGCAGCGTATATAGTAAACAAACCCCTTTATTCACAGCACACCTTGAGTACTGTTTTGTCCGTGTGTTAAACACAAATCCAAACCTCTGTAACTACTTGGTTGTGCTTCTCCTGCGTCTTAATCTCAGAAGTGGTTCAGGCACCATTCTCTTCTGGAGGAGAAGGGACTTGCTTATGTAGGCTGTAAAAGCTGGTGCATGAAACACTCAGAGGAGGAGAGAGTCCACTTGCAAGAAACTAGGAAGAGTCCTGCATGTGATCCTCCTCCTGCAGCCTGCCTTTTCCACACCTGGTGTGCAAGGGGTAGCCTCTGAGCATGGGGAGCTGCCACAGGACAGGAGCAGAGTTGTAGGGGTAGCTTGGTGATCTGGCACACAAAGCCCAGCTCAGACCGCTGCCCAGGCTGTGCCCTGCAGTGCCCCCATTCGTGCCAGGGAAACCAAGTGCATAGTCATTGCCTTATTTTTTTGTTTTGGGTTTCTTTTAGGTAGCTGAAAATTACTTCTACGTGCCAGATCTGGGCCAGGTCCCTGAGATTGATGTGCCATCCTACCTGCCAGACCTGCCTGGCATTGCTGCAGATCTCATGTACAGTGCTGATCTGGGCCCCGGCATCGCCCCATCCGCCCCGAGCAGCGCTGTTCCAGAGCTGCCCACCTTCAACACCGAGTCAGCAGAGCCTTTGCAACCAGGTATTTCCAATCCCTGACCCCAGCACCCTGTGAAGGAGGACAGCAGGGATTGCTAGAAGATGGAGACAAGGCAGAAAGTCCCTTGGTGGAGATTTAGAGATGGATGTTGGCAATACCTCTGGCTTGTGCTTGGGCCTGAGTCAAAGCTGCAACCTGCTCAAGTGCTGGCCAGACTCGGGGCCTCTCACCTCCCTCACCCCTGGCATGGTTAGGGAGGAGGGGGTATGGTGTGCAGGGACTGCCTTGTGGCGGCCTGGTGGGATGCCCTTGGGTGAGCTGGGCAGGCCTGGTGGCATGCAGCTGGGGAGGGCAGAGCAGGGGAATCGTTACCCTGCCTGCTGGTAAAAGATGCTGCTCAGGGTGGGAGCTGCACAGTGCATGCGGAGGACTCTGGTCTGTTGCCGCTGAGTCATGTGAAGCTCTGAGCTGAAGCTCTTGGTGTGCTGTCCTCTGGGACTCTTCAGATGCAACTTCTTTCATCTTTCAGACCTTCAAGATGCTGAGCTATTGCCGCCGCCTCCGCCACCACCTCCACCACCGCCTCCTGTTATGCCAACTACGGTGCCTCCTCCGCCACCCCTGCCCCAGCCCACGGCCCCCTCTGAGCCAGCCCGGACAGCGAGTGAGGAGAGCACCAGTGCAGTGCCTGCAGGTAAGGGCTGGGCATCTCCACAGCTTCACCAGCAGAATCTGACTGATTCCTTGGCTTCTGCCTGTGACCCTGGTTGGTTCCCTGTGGCTTCCCAGCCTTCTGGCAGAGGGGGGAAGCTGCTCCCACCTGCCTGGGAGCTGCAAGCCTTCAGTTCCCCCTTGATGGGGCTGCTGCTAGCTGGACACTGAGAGGTAAGCCCGTCACTGAGAAGTGTCTGGGCCTGGCTCACGGGCCTGGGCAGAAGCTGGTGGGGTACCGGAGCAGCCCTTTCCACGGGGATTTGGCTGGGCCTATAGCTGGTGCACTGACCGGTGCTCCTGCCTGTCCTTCCTGTCCCTGCAGCTTCCGTCCAGGGAGCCCCGAAGGAGGTGGTGAACCCCTCTACTGGGCGTGCCAGTCTCCTGGAGTCCATCCGCCAGGCTGGTGGCATTGGGAAGGCCAAACTCCGCAGTGTCAAGGAGAGGAAGCTGGAGAAGAAAAAGCAGAAGGAACAAGAACAAGGTGCTGAGGCTTTTTGGCAGAACTGATCTTCCTTGCTCTCTGCGCCAGGCTGGGGAGCCGTAGGACTGTGGGGAGACAGGCAAACCAGCACAGTGAACGTACAGAGTGGAGAGACATTGTCTGTCCTTGGGGGCTGGTGTAGGTCTCAAGTGTTTCCCGTTCAGCCAAAGCTCTGTGAACTTGCTAAACCCGTCTGGTACTCGTGCTCTGGGTGGAGACCTGCTCTGTCTCAGGGCATTCATCGAAGTCTCACATGTGCTACATGGGGACAGACACACAAAGGAAACCCTGGGGCCAGGAGGGGCAGGGCTGGGCCAGTTGGAGCTTGTTGGTTTAGGCAGCTGGGAAGGGTAGTGATGGAGCTGACTGGGCAGAATGAGAATGCAAATGCCCAGCACCTCAGAATTCCATTCTTGAATTTCCTCAGAAGATGCTGTTACACTGCAGTGCCTGGTGTTTTTCTGACTGGAAACTGGACTATAGTGGGAGAGATTAGAGGTGTGATACAGGACTGGAGGGGGGTTTTTTGTTTCCTTAATCCAAAGGCAGTATTGCAGGAGTGATAGGTTCAGACAGACACTGCTTCTTGTCTGACTTGTTTTGCTCTGTTTCAGTGAGAGCTACAGGACAAGGTGGAGATCTGATGTCAGACCTCTTCAACAAGCTGGTGCTGAGGCGCAAAGGTACTGTCCTGCAGGGTGGGTGGCTCCTCCCCCCCAGGAAAGAGGGAGAACCCTTTTGGGCACCTCAGTTGTGTCAGCCACAGCCCTAGAGACAGGAACAGAGATGTTTTCCCTGGCGAGTGTGCCACAGTGCGGCTGGGAGTGTCTGTGCAGGGTGAGCAGGGGCATCTGCGCCTGAGGTCCCAGGGGAGGAGGCTGTGTGCCTGAAGCAGAGGACAGGCTCTGACAGCTACCAGTGAGGAAGGGGACAGTGGTGGTTTTTAACCCAGTGCTGGGGCAGCTGGGCCCCTTGCCTATAGGGACATCTGAGTTGCCCCGAGGCCTTGGCAGGTACCTGGGGCCTCTAGGGCCAATGTCACCCCTCAGCACCTGGCACAGGGGGAGGAGGGCAGGGACTTGCTCAGGTGGAGCCTTATTGAAGTGAGCCCTTGTGCAGGGCTGTGGCTTGACTGGATCACCTGGGTGCTGGGGTACAAGACGTGGTTTTCTCCCTCCCCTTTGCTGAGCCTCTGTGTTCTCTAGTCCCCAGGTGTCACTCACTGCTGCTTTTCCTTCCCTCACAGGTATTTCAGGGAAAGGGCCAGGAGCCTCTGGAAATCCCGATGCTCCTGGAAGTCCTGCTGGTGCCTTTGCTCGTATGTCAGACTCAATACCACCCCTCCCACCCCCGCAGCAGCCCATGGGTGAGGAGGACGAGGATGACTGGGAGTCATAGGTGGGGTCAGTTGAGCATCGGTGTGAATCCCAGAACTCTTGAACTAAGCACCTCTGTGAGACACGAGCCTGTGGACGTGCCTCCTGGAGGGTGGGCACTGGCATGACAGGGGAACCTGGTCTGTCTTTTTTGAAGATGAGCAGGAGCAACAGGAGCTAACTGCTGCTGAAGTTAGTTACAGTTATCAGTGGGGTTTTTCTTCTGCTGGCTGCTATTTTCCACCCCAAATACTACATTCCATCTCGAATGCTGCTGCTGCTCATACTGGGGCAATAAATCCTGCCTTAGCTGGCAGGCAGTGGGGCAGCTTGTGCTCAGAGAATCAGAACTAGCACTGCTCCCGATTTAAAGGGCCCTCAGTCTTTCCTAATGTGACTGGTGATGACTGCAAAAACACCTCTGGCAGGCAAACAGCCCTTGCCTCATTTGTCTCCTTGCTGCTTGCTTGCTGAAGCTCCCGTTTGCTTGGTTATTGCTAGAAGAGAGAATGAATATGTGTGTCCCTTCATGGGAGTCTAATGCCTGGTGCTTCTGCACACAATGGTTTCTTTCTCTGCCTGGCTTACGGTAATTCTTTGCCTGTTGCTATCCGAAATTTCAATAAAGTTGCAGAAAGCAGGTCCTTGCAGCCTCTGGTATGGTGGAGGCAGGAAGTGTGCTCAATTACGAGTGTTACAGGAAAGCCCAGCTGTCTATGCTCAGCTCAAGCAGAGGTTTGCACCACCAGCTCCAGGCCTGGAGGGCAGCAGCTCGTACAAGCAGGTGCACCCCCCCACTCCTCCTGCTGGGGTTAAGGCAGAGCTTGTGCCAGGCACTGGGGTTTGGATGCACTGAAGGGGCACAAGACTTGGCACAGAAGTTTCTCTGAAGCAGCTGTTTCTTTCCCTGTGGGGGTAATTAACACATAGGGAGTGGGTAGCATTTCTGGGTCTAATTGTAAGTGTTCTAGTGCTTTCTTCATTGTGAAGAGCCTTGAGAGGTAGCATCCAGCTGCTGAAGCTGGCAAGGAGACGAAAGAAGCTCCTGGAAAGAGGCTTGCTCAGGTTGACAAAGATTTGGGGAGGGCTGTGGAGTTACAGAGCTGTCCCTGTTGTGATTTCTGCCCTCCAGCACTGACCCAAGAAAGAACCCCAGGAAGGTTACACCCATTTTCCACAGAAAGCAAGCCTGAATGCAGAAACCTAGGCAGTAAAAAGAGCAGAGCAATCCTGCACTTAAGCAGGATCAAAGGAGAAGTGCTGTGCTGTATTATGGCTGTATCTTTCTTCCCCTTGAAAAAAATGAACTGCTCCTTGAATCTATTGACTGCTTGAAGCGAGGTAGAAAGAAGGGGATAAGAAATGTTACCCATAGCTGCCCCCTGTCTTACCAGTATGACATGACACAAACTGATAGTTTACAATTCTTGAGAAAAGCTGTTTCCATTAGTCATCAAGCCCCCTACACTTGGTGATTGATGGGAAAAGGCAGGTGTGTTCATACAAAATAATTATACTCCCTAGACTTAGGTGTCTGGCTTGAAAATATTTAATCAATTTAAACCTTAACAGCTGTAAACAAATAGGAGCCTGCCTCAGACCTACAACCAGTTTAACTCCTGGTTATGGTGTTAAGTGAGATGGCTCTCACCATGGTAGTGCTCAGATACTGAGCAGTAAACATCCACAAGAGGCAGAAGGTGGACCAAACTCCTTGGTACAGAAAAACAGGAACTTCGTTGCTTCAGGTGTTCTTCAGAGGTGTAGCTTACACAGCTGTAGCACAGCACCCTGGGCTCTGGTCTGCATCATGAAGTGTCCGACTTCCCTCGATGGAACTAGGAACACACAAAACCAGACAGTTTGTCCTTGGCCTTACTCTAAAGTGAAATTTTGAGAAAAGTCAGGTGAGTACAGTGGGAAACAGTTTTGGTTCTGACCTTTCTTAACTCCGCAAATGCTGATCCGAAGGCAGGTTTCACCTGGGTTCTCTCCCTGATCCACTGGGGCAGTTTATTAAAGATGGCCGGGCGTGCATACCTGTGGTCCAGGAGCAGGATGCTTGCAAAGTCCTTCTGATGCCGAATGGCTCTGCCTGTACAGAGTGTACAGCTACATTAAAATGTCCTGCTTGTGTTTGTTCTCGGGCAAAGAAGCTCATGTTCCCATCATCTCTACTTGGACTGATGGGTAGTGCACCCTTTTTCCCAACCCCCCTACGTGAGTGCAGTCACATTTTGTAGCCCCCAGCCTGTCCAAGGAAGAATGAATTCATTACCTATTGACTGGTTTACTGCCTTCATGCACAGGTTTTCAATCAGCACTCTGCTAGGTGCCTGGCCAGCAGCTCTGGGCTGGAAAGAAGAAAGGGGTAAGACCAAACACAAGGCAAATCAAACAAGGGAGTCTTAATGACAAAGTGAGTTTAATCGCTGGCCCAGCATTAAACCATGACAGTGAGGCAAATGCTTTTACCCCTGCAGTGAGTGGGTGGCCAGGCAGACCCCAAGCTGAGAGTAAAGAGGGACAAAAGAAAGGTTGCAGTCAGAAAACTATGCTGAGCACTTACAAAGAGCCAGCCCAAGGCCCCCCTGAAGGCAGAAAACTTGTCGCCAGCTGCCCAGGAACAGCATCTCTGGTGGGCAGTGAGAAAGAACAAGTGAGCCTGGCAGGCAGCTTCTGCCACCCACTCTGGGGCGAAGGGATCTTGTTCCCCTTGGAACTTGGTGTTCCCAGGGAGCCCCAGGGGCATTTCCCACCACTGAGGTTCTTCCCTGTGTTCATTGCCACCTGCACATGCACAGCATGGAAAAGGCCATGCTCTTGCCACCACACAGTCTGGGAAACGAGAGTAAGCTCAAAGAAAAAAAAGTCTTCAAAGGCAGCCCTGGGACTAGTGTGCTGGGAGGAAAGTTAATACTAAAAAGATGAAGTGCAAGAGGCAGAGGTCTAAGTGTCTCTGTTACCATTGTTTTGTCAAGCCAAGTCATTTTTTCCTGGAGCTCTGGAGATTTAATGTTGGGGTAAGGCATTCCCACCATGATCACACACCTGCAAGGGGCAAGGGAGGACTGCATTATTCTTAATGTCTCATCCTGGAGCACTTTGCCAATAGACTGATGAATTAGAGGTCACTGCACCCCTGAAAGACAGCCTGCCCCGAAAACCAGAGGTGGCAATAAAGCACAGCAGTCTGGCAAGCACGTTCAGAACGGAAAGCTGCAGAGGGATTCCGGGTGCCAAAGCAAGGGATTATCTAGCACAGCAAGCCTAACCACAGTACTCGCATGAAAAGTACTCTGGACAAGCAGGTTTTACACCACCCACAGACTTGGTCCCGTTGGTTTAAACATCTGCCCAAGCCATGTGCTCTGCTCCCCAGCATTCTGTATCTATGCAAGTGCTGATGTGTCCCCATCTGCTTGGAGTCACTGCCCCACAAGCCCTGTGCTCACCTTCCAGGGAGCAGCCACCTTACCTTCCCAGGTCATCAGAAAAGTTGATCCCTTCGCTCATTTTGCCTCCCACTACAGAAAGCAGCAGGGCCCCTGTCATCTGTCCTCCTGCCTGGCTGCAGTGCTGCAGGAGAGAGGGACCAGCAACTTAAACCAGAGCAGGGAAGATTTCTGCGCTTCAGAAACACTCCCACACCTGAGCTAGAACCCTCTTTCCCTGTTAAAAGCTGCAGTGCCCTTTAGCAGCACTCCCACACGCAGTCCCACATGCTCCTGCCAGCTCAGCTTACCTTTATGCATTTGGCATATTCCGCCAGCACCTGCTCCACCTGGTTGGATTTCTTAGGCTCCTGAAAGATCTGCCACAGGCACGGTGCGTCAGTCGCAGCAACAGGAAGCAAACAGTTTAAAGAAAGCAAATAATTTTATTCCCATGCCATGAAACAGCCCATGGAACTAAGATGAGGGAAGGGCAAATTGCCTGAAAAATCAACTTAACCAGCACCTTTTCCCTCCCCCCTGGAAACGCACTGCATGCTCACTACAGCGCTTTTCAACCGCGCTCTGAAGGGAGCAGAAGCTGCTCCTGCCCCTCCAACATCCCCTTTCAGCTTTGACAGACTTGTCTAATTCTGCCAAAAGTTAGAGAGTATCTGAGAGCTGAAAGGCAGGAAAGCAACATGCACCTCTCCACCCATGCAGAAAGATCCAGCGGGGTGAGGAGACTCTCCAGCTGCAAGATCTTGGAGGACAGTGACAGGACCAATCAATTTCAATCACCAATTCCAAGTAGCTCCCCTTGCCCAGTGAATAAATCAGTCTTCTATGCAAAGAATACATAAAGTAATATTTCTTTATGTTATTCTAGCATGTCTAATTCGTTACTGAAAGCCCCTGCACTTAATTAAGCTGCATTTTGATAGATGCTGTACCTTGGTCTAAATCACAAGTTGTTTTCCTAGTAAACAAGAGATGCAACATCTGTCTCTTCTGTGACAGTAAAGAACCTAAAGGATGTGTTTTCTCTTGGTTAGCAAGAAGTACTATTAAATTCTACCAGCCAGAATCAGTCTTTCAGTAAAAAAAGTAACCGGCAATTACAAATATACGCCAAACTGTTTAACCTATTAAACAGTAGCTGCTTAATCCTGACTTAAATTAATTTTCCCTGTGTAATTTATATAAAAATCTCAGTGTGATCTCACCACAGCCACCTCAGGAAATACTTTAACCTTCCTTTGCTGTGATAAGATCTCGTGTGTGGGCAGCTGAAAGTCACACTTGCTGCACTTCTACCAAATTACTCTGCTAACACATATCCAGTTTGCTGGAGACTGCGAAGACCAACAAGAACAAATCAGAGTTGAAGGGCAGAGCGAGCTGTGTGATGGTGGCACCAAGCCTCTGAGACACCAGGTAGACTGCTGGGGCCCTGACAGAACGCACCAGAGAGGCACCATGAGCGATGGCTGCATACACACGGAGAGCTGAAGCATCACACTTTCACCGCCAAGACCTGGGACTGTGCTCTCCTGCGCCACCAGGTAAGTCATTTAGCTTTTGTTAAACAGAAGTCACAACCAGCATATATGTAATTATTTTTTGACCCTGGCACATGATTCAAGATCCCTGCCCTACACCCTGAGACACTCAAACTGCCTGACCTTCAATACCCAGCCTTCAAATAAAAAGATGTTATATTTGCAGTGATCTCCCTATTTAATATTTCTAATCACTTCTCCAACGAGAGTCACCACTCCTAGTCCTTCAGTTCTCATCTCTGTACTTCTACCAGAAAAATAACCACGTTTTGTCCTATGGACCACGGCCTGGTCCCACTCTGCCTAGCCCCTAGTTGTGCTGGTCTATGTTCAAGGGACATGCAGCTGGGCCTGGGAAAAACAAATTCCCTATGAGCTCAACCTGAACAGCCTCCCAGCCAGACAAGAACAAGCTTGCTGGTTACAGAAAGTCAGGCCAGTCTCCCCCCGCAGCTAGTAGAGAGACTGTGCACTTAAAAGAATCTATAGCTGAATTTAATCTAATTTGGATCCCAGCTCAGTGATCAGCCACCCGGGAAGTATCATTTATTCATTACTGGAGGGACTGGCTAGATAAACATCCGCTCTGCTCTGCTGTGCAGAGTATGAGAACAACTCGGCAAGAGAGGCCTGTAATGCATAGATAATGGTTTGGTTTTTGAAACCTCCATTTAAAGTACCAGCTGCCCCTGGCTGCACAATTACCTTCTTCTTGGCTGCCAGGCGGGCGAGCACCCCTGTCTTCTCCCAGTGTGCATACACCTGCTTCTCGTATTCGTAGGAGGGGAAGAAGCACACCACACCCCCTGGGACCACATTGCACAGGTTGCAAAGGATTCGACCCACCTCATCCATCTGTAAGAGAGACAAGAGCATATTGCAGCTGACTGGAGCTCCAGCTAATGCCACTCCAATTCTGTGCTCAATCCCAGGATCACACCTCCCCTGTGACAAGCCTGAGGTGAGGAAAAATGTGGGAAATAACACCAAATCTAGGGGAGCTCTAGGGGAGCTGGGCATCACCAAAAAGCTCTTCACTGTTCTTGCCCTCTCCTCCTAATCCAAAGATTCTGTTACTGCTGCAGGGCAGTTGTCATTCAGGAAAGGAGTTTTTATGGCCACTGTCCCAGTGGATGGGACCTGTCACGCTAGGACAGATGTTGAGAGCTGGCTAGCATATCTGGTGGAGATCCAGCAAGGGCAGAGCAGATCCAGTGTCAGGCCTCCGTGCTTACTAGCCCACCAAAGGAAGAAGCAAAAAGTGCAGAAACAGCTGCTGCAGCCCCTGTGGTTTGGGCTGCCCTCTGCAGGGCTGCTACACTCCATGTCACCGAGCCCTTCCAGCTGTGAGGCACAATCAGAAATCTCTTCCTGATGCCCAGCACACAAATGCAGGATCTCGACACAGCCAGACAGGAGTTGCTGGTACTCCTTGTCTCCAACAGCTACCTCTGAGCAGGTGGCTCAAAACCCCTTTTGCCGCTACTCTTTCCCAATTATTTGGCAACACACCTGCCCCAACCCTACGGATTTCCCGTGCCATGGCTTTTGATCAGCCACCTTTCAACCCGAAAGCACACTGTCCTATGAAACCTAAGCATGTGGAGCAAAAAAGAGATAGCAAAGGAGGGAACAGAGGAAGGACTGACCATCTGGGGCAGGTCTCTGGTCTGGTAGGTGAACTCCAGCTGCTGGTTGGCAGGACCACTGCAGAGGATTATGGGCAAAATGTTTTCTGGAGGAATCACATGTCCTGGAGACAAAGCCAAGTAGTAAGAGTCAACATCACTGCTGCATGCACAAACCCCGTTAGCCGAAGAGCTCTGCCTGGGTGCAGTGACAGAGGCACACGGTTGCCTGGCTGGGCTGAAGTCAGTCAGTGGCTCTGGCTCCCATTCCCTGAGCCCCTGGGAGGTGGCACGGCACCCTGCCTGCCCACACTGGCCACAGCCACTGCAGAAGCTCAGACTGGAGGCGACCAGCACCACTTTGCTGCCGTGATTCCCAGGAAACGCGTGCTGCTGCCCGGAGTGCTGTCAAATCGCACCAAGGGCAAACTGCACAGCGGGTCCCGCGGGGACGGGGTGACCCCACACTCACCGCAGGAGAACTCCACCACCCGGGCAGCGTCCACACCGGCGCAGGACAGCAGCTGCTCCCGGAAATCCGCTACCTGCGAGCCACGAGCCAGAGGTCATCACCAGCGCCCCAAGAGCCACCACACCAGTGGCACCAGTACCGCTGCCGAGCCCCGGGGCAGCACCACCTGTGGGCTGTGGCACGGGGGGACGGGCTGCCTGCGCCATGAAACCATGGGCACGGCCGTGCGGAGCGCACACGGCAGGGCCGGCAGGCCTGGCAGCAGCCCGGCGGACAGCCTGCATGGCCTGGGGCCGCTGCCGAGCGGGGACCATGGTGCACAGGACAGAAATCATGGCATGTCCTTCCAGTAAATAGCAGGAAGGTCCTGCATCCTGGAGGGATGTGATTGCCAACCTCCTCAGGGACAGAAGAATCACAGAATGGTTTGGGTTGGAAGGGATCTTTAAGATCATCCACTCCCAATCCCCCTGCCATGGACAGGGACACCTCCCACCAGACCAGGTTGCTCAAAGCCCCATCCAACCTGGCCTTGAACAGTGCCAGGGAGGGGCAGCCACAGCTTCTCTGGGCACCCTGTGCCAGTGTCTCACCACCCTCACGGGAATTTCTTCCCAATATCCAATCCATCTTCCTTTAGTTTGAACCCATTACCTCTCATCCTATCTATCACTACATGCTCTTACAGTGTCCTTGCAGTCTGAAGGCTTCAAAGGTGGAAGGGTGGTCTTCCAAAAAGGATTCCTGCCCTTCACACCCTCCTTCTCTCCCTCATCACCACAAGGGCAAAGAGGGAATTTCAGGACATTTGTGTCCAGGAACGCAACTCACTGGGATAGCCACCACCCCCAGTGCCCCTGCACCACACAAGGGCACTGCCCCTTGGGCACTGAAGCAGCAGCACAAGGACGATGGGCTGCCTGCCACCATATCAAGACTGAAGTCTGTTTTTTTCTGGAAGTTCCCCTACGGGATGGTCCCTGTATCCATTTGGAAGGTCAGATGGCTTTACACGGTCCTCTGACTGCCATCCCTGCCAGCTCCCACCCACCACAAGTTCAGCCTCAGCCTGTACAGTCTCGAGGACAAGAAAGGCTGACGAGGGCAATCCTGCCCTCGCACCTACAACTTTGTGAATGAACTGGCAGTATGACACCTCACACAGGGAAACCGTGCCAAGGAGGTAAAAGGGTGGGTAGGTAGGAGAGGTCTTTCCTGACACATGCCATGGGAAGTGAAAAGTGCACATCCCAATGGGGCCAAGCTGCTTTCCATGCCTGCTTGCAGATAGCACCAGAGACCCCCTGAGAGGTCTCAGCATCCTAACTCCTCACCGGCTGCATGGTGCCTCCAGCAATGATTACAGCACGGCATTCTTCCACCACCTTGGCAAAGTGGACAGCTGGATTCAACAAGAGGAATTTGAGGCTGCTCTGACCAACTGTGCCTGGGAAAAGGAGAGAAACAGCATCAGGAGCAAGCTCTGACACACTCTGAGGGTGTAAGAGATTTTCTCTCCTGTCCTAGGCACTCTAGCAGGTCCCCACCTCTCAAAACAAGAACTTGCTACTATTCAACACTGCCAGGGGCAGCAGCAGATTACGCCAACCCAGAAGTTACCTTCTGCTTCCTAATGTTCCTGGAGCTGTGGAAGAGACGCAGTAAATTGCCAGACAGACATTGACACCCAAAGTGGAGGCAGAGCTCTGCACACATTGGCCCCAGTGCCCTTGGCTGGGAATTTTCCTCTGGGTCCCCGAGCACCCTCAGACAGACCAAGCCTGCCAGCCGGCATAATGGATGGCACAGAGATGTTGCTGCAGGCTCCCCCCAGGCTCAGGATCTCCTCCCTCACCACCAACAAAGCGCCCTGCTTACGACTCACGCCACCTCTCCCCAGCTCGCCCTGTGCAGTACCTTGCCTGTTGAGAATGACTCGGCCATCTTGGTTTGCATTCGTGAGGGCCGACAGAAATCCTTCGATCTGCATCAGTGGAGAGGCAGCTCGGAGCTGATCGTTCTCAGCCTCCACAGGAGGACCCTGGGGAGCACCTGCTGGCCCGAAGGGAAAAGGACTTAGGCCACACTTCTGAAGACAGGGACTAAGCACAAAATATAGATGGGGCCTTTCTACAGTAACAAGATACTTTACACATGCAGACAAAGAACAAAGACCAAATAAAGGAGAGAACTTTTGTAGCTGGCACCACTGAGCAGAGCTGCCCATGGTAGCTCAGATCCCAGAGCCATCAGGTCACAGCAGTGCAAAGCTTGAGTGTGTGCAGTGTAAACATGGAATTGCATCATTCAGCTTAGAAGGGACCTCAGGAGGTCTTCTAATCATATGTGTAGCTGCCTAGGTCACCTAGTCTGATATATTAAAAACACCTGTGCAGGAAAGCTTCGGCAGTCTCTCATTCTTCAAATATGCCTCTCCCCGTTCTTCATGCAGATGAGACGCAGGTTCCACATCCTCACTTGGTCTGCAGACAAGCAAGTGGAGGATGTCTGAACTCACCCGCTTTATCAGATCCCTGCTGGAGGGTCAGAAGAAAGTTCTGCAAACCAGCCAACTTCTGGTTCTCCTTGTTGGTCTTCACAGCTGTGGCAAGGCCTCCATATCGCTCCACAAACCCAAAAAGCTGCAAAGCAAAAGCCAGAAAGATTAAGACTACCAGCAGCAGGAATCAGACAAGATAAAAACAGGTTTGGTGCCCTGCCACAGACAGAGTTCCTTGGTACATGTTCACAAAGCAGCCCATTCAGAATCTATCAGCACAGCCTATTACTTTCCCCCTCACATTGAATCAAAACCAAGACAAGTCTCCAATGCTCATTCCCCAGTGCAGTGTAGCCTACCAGGCTGGCAGGGTTGTGGCCAAACAGCACAGAACTTGCACCCACTGGAATACTGCAATACACCGTGTTGTATGCTGCTCTGCCATATAAGCAAAGGGTATCCCGCCCACACAGTGCTTTTTGCAGAGCAGGATGGAGAAGACAGGCTCCCACTCCAGCTGCTGCATCTTCCACCTCAAACTCAATGTGTGAAACAGCATTTGAATGCTGTTGACCATAAAGCCTCAGTGGCAGTACCTTCCTACTGATGAGGCTCTTCTCGCAGTAACGCTGAACCTGTTGGAGGAAGACAGAAAAATGAACATCCTGCTGTCCTGGATCCCCGTCCAGCAGGGATATCACTGGCTGTTCTTACTGTGCTCTTGGGGAGGGGTGCACAGTTCTTCGTGAGCGTTGCCTCCCAGACAACAGTTTATTACAAAAGCATTGCTTCCAGAGTGGAAGCACACAGTGTTAAGGTGCTGTGTTTGGAGGTTCAAGGGTTAGCTTATTGGAGCAGTAGTTTCTTCACCTTCAACCCTTACAGTTTAGCTTTGCCTACAGACAGTCTCTGCGCTCACACATGTTGAATCGCTTGCTTCCCTCTACCCCAGGACCACGTTTCCAGCTTTAATGCCGTTATCCACACAGCAGCGGAGATCTCTATACTGCAGAGGTGGAGAGAATCTGATAGAAAGCAAATCCTGCCATGTTGGCCTTGGCTCTACTTCTAACTCTCACGCATGCTTCCTGATGACCTTGAACAAGCTACTACCATCTGTGCCCTAGCAGATGACATTTGCATTACCTTGAAGAGGTTGATATTGTCAACCTGGCTCTGAAACAGAAAGTCATTGATGGATTTTAGCACTGTTCCTGAAAGAAAAGTGAGGAAAGGAGAAAAAAAAATACATTAGCTGCTGGCCTGCAGCCACTTACTGCCCACACCCGTGTTCCTGACTGATGGCTTCGTACCCCAGGCGTTCACTTAGTCTTACCTGTTTGGGAAACTGCCTGGCAGCTGGGATTCTGGCTCACATTACCTGTAAAACATGAAACCAATTCAATGAGGGCTTACAATGGGTCTGTCTCGAAATTAAACAAGATATGAGTAACTGAGCTGAAAGGGACACTGCACCAGGACAAAAACCAAGAAATAACTATACATCTGCAAAACATAGCTACCCAGACAAAACATCAGCTCCTGCCCAGTTTTCATTTCCCCTGTAGGGTAGCCCTACATTGTAGGACAAGTGTGCTGCTGCATCCTAAGAAACACCACCTACATTCCTTCTGTAGCAGGAGGCAGCAGGTAGGGTGGGTGCATACAAATGCTCACACACTCTGTAGTCATCATGCTGCAAAGACGAAGGGACAGGGACTGCAATGCATCCCTCCCCCCTCCTCGATGCAGCAGCGGGGAGCTGGGAGGCACACAGGCTGCCAGGCGACTGGGGAGAGGGGAAAACCTGAGGACAGCTCCACGCCCAGACCCTGACAGTCAGAACAGGATTAATTGCTGCCACTCACTGCACTTTATGTCCTGGTGCTTAACACCCACCTCACATCTCACTTTTGCAGCCTCAATCATGAAGCTGTACACAGGCTGCATTTTCTAATAAATGCACTTAACTGAGTGTGGAGAAGAGAAAAGTGAAGCAGCGGGGAAAGAGAATTATGCATTTGAGAGACAGGCAGAGAGCACCACCAGGCCCCCGCCCCAAGGAGCTGCATCTCCCCTGAGCAAGGAGGAAGTTCTTTATGAACTTTTGACAAGCTCTCCTCAAGACACACTGAGGTCTAGCAAACAGATCATTAGAGGAAAGGAGCCCTGCAAAGTCCAGTGGATTTAAAACCACAGCAAAATAATATTTTCTCACAAAGGAAAGGCACTGCTCAAGAAAGAGTCATTCTGCAGCAGCACACCTGACACAGGTAGAGGCCTTCCTACCAGATGACCCAGGAGATTTATTCTGTGCAGCTCTCGTGCTGTCCTGATCACTGTCACACATCTGCTATAATTCCTCACTTAGCACCCTACCTTGTCCTCACTCAAATCAGATCTGAAAACCACACAAAAAGAGAAAGAAACTGCCTCTATCAACTTATGATGTCCTCTGCTGCTCCTCAGCTAATCAAACAAAGAGAGGGGCTCAGGCAGACACCAGTCAACAACCCCATGTTACAGAACAGCTTGAGAAATAAAATTGCTGGCATCTGAACCTATACATGAGCAGCACTTCCCCACAGTCTCTGGAGAGGGGGAAGGGGGGCAGTGCCCAGCCCAGAGTCTATCAGAATAGGTTTGCCTACCTCCCAGCATGGCCACAAACCGCTCCAGCAAATACAGGATCTGCTTAATGTACATCAAGTTCTTTGCCTTCAAACGTTTCCTAGGAAAAACAGGACAGGTATCAGGCCCCAAAACACCTTCAGGGACTAACTCAAGCAGCTGAGCTGCAGAAACAAGCATCTGAACTCTCCTTCATTTTGGGGTGACAGGAACCAAGAATGAGCTCTCTCAGGCTCACTTTCCCCCTTTGTGACGGGGCAGAGGTCTCTGGATATCCTCTTGCCTAAGGTCCCCCCAGAGCACTCACCCGTGCACCCCACACTGTTCCTACCATAGCCCTTCTCCTCATACATTAACTCCAGTTTGTTTATTACAACAGCAGGGATGCCTCAAGTCCCTGTTGCAATAATAAGCCACAAATTCAAAGTTATTAGCACTGAGCACAATAATCAACCACTGCAGAGGTGACAAGACGTGGAGACAAAAGCCTCATACAGCTTTCTCCTCCTCAGAGCTTACTTGCCTCTGCCATAAGGCCAGTCAGCACATGAAAGACTAAGGCCTAGGAGGGATATAAAAGACTGAATCTTTTGAAACTCTGCTTCACAAAGCAGGAGCGATTAAAGGGAGATATTGGGAAAAGAACTGAGAGTATAAGGGAAAGCCAGAATCCCCAGGGCATCCCCCTTCTACCTGTTTAATACCAGCCCCAGGAGTCTGACCTAGCTGAATTCTAGACAGAGATAATGAAGCAAGTGGCTCTTCACCTCCAGAAGTATTAATACAGATAACTTCCCACTGGGGAAAAGCAAGAAAGACCCTGCAGACATGAGACAAGCCACAGCATCCACACTGCCTGCCACTGTTGTGTTATCTTCCTCGGAGATCCTCACCTGTATCGCTCCATGTACTGTGACAGCTGGGAGTGGGCACAGCACAGCTACACAAACAAAAAAAAGGAGCTGTTATTACAAAGGAGGTTAAGAAAGGGCATTCTGCTGTGGGCAGAGCTCGCTCCCGATGAACAGGCCAGGCTATGACTCACCTGTGAGCCACTGACCTCCGCACTATGGATACAGGTGATGGTGTCTATGAGGTTGTGGGCCTCGTCAATGATTACGACCTGGTCCTTCAGCTTGATCCCAGCAGCATTCCTGGTAGGCTCGTGCAAGAGCATCTGATAGGGCAGCACCACCAGCTACAGGAGAAGCACACACTGCCCTGATTCTAGCTCTCATCCTTACAAGCTTAGGGCACCCCCCCAGTCACTCATTAGAGGCCCACATCAGACAGCCTTGTAGAATTCAGTCACGTTACTTACTCTTATTATGGGAAAGGTGGGGAGAGAGACAGGAACACATGCTTGAGAGGGGCACTGGGATGTAAGCTGAACAGAAATGACTACGCTACAATTGCATATCGGCTTAGGTTACCTCCTGAATCTCCTCTGAAGCCTGAAAGCATGTCTTCCGATAGAGAACCAAGCAAGGAAGAAGCATGGTAGCAAGAGCTAAGATTACACCCATATGTCAGTAACTGCACCAGGACTGAGCCTTTCAAGTATTTCAGAATGCCGAGACGTACTCACAGCCTCCCTGTTCACTTCAATTGGGTATTCTAATTTTTCTTTGCTTTCTCAGCAAAACTACAGCTGACAGAAACACAGCATGTCTACAAACTCCCACAATATTGAGTAACTGTACTGGAGGGAGCAGGCAATTCGTTCATTCTTAGAGCCCCCGGCATTAATTCCACTAAAACTGTGTACGCCTTACCTGAGCTGCAGGAATGGCGTATCGACTCCCATAGTATGGGCAGGCTTTGGTCTCTCTTCCCAAAGCCACCAACTGCTCAATATCCTTCACTTCCACTAGAACTTCATCACGGAGAAACTGCATTTGCTCATAGGAATAAAATGGGCATACAGTGCGACTCACACGTCTCTTCTTTCCTTCATTCTCTTCATCACTCTTCTTTTCTAACAGGAGGAATCAAAGGAAAGCTATGAGCAACACACACAATAGCCTAACACAAGCAGTTTGCAGAACCCCATGGATTTCAAACAGGCTTTGTCATGTGTATTTTTGACCTATCATCTATTCAAAAATTACTCAGCAGCAACATTTCCATCCCCACAGTGGACACGTGACTTTTTCCAATATTTCCAGTACTGAACTAGAAAGACAAGCATCCTTTTGTTGCAGAAGTAAGACACACCAACTTAGACACTCAGAAAGTACGTACAGATCTCAGCATCCTAGCCTGAAGGTCAAGAAAAATAAAAGCACTGAGGATCTCCATCTCTGCTCCTCCAACCTGCCATTCTCAAGCTCCTACCACTCTCCTGCTAGAACTGACTGGCAGCGTGCGCTGCCTCCACACTCTCATACCAGCTTTATCAGCGATTGCTTCCCCAGGCTGGCAGTGTTCCTACCATGCTTGTTCTTCTGCATCTCCATGCAGCGGTCATTGATGAGCTGGAGAGCACCCAAGCATCGCACCTCCTCGTTCACACACAGGTTCTGGGACATGCAAAGAGAGGAAGCGGTATGGGGGTCAATTAAGAACCAGCTGCCCCGTGTGCACCCTTTGCTGTAAAATTAAAAGATTTCTTTAAAGCAATCTCAGGCCAGATTCTGAAATGGAAAAATCTATTGATCAGACACTGTGCATACTAACTGCCACAAATATGCTTAAAACCCATAAAAACTTAGCAAGGGGAAACAAAAATGAGAAAAGGAGCACTGAGATGGCTCACTGCTACACAACAGCTGCTAAGAAATGCTATCAGTAATACTAAGAGGACCGCCTTCCCAGTGACTCAGGCATCTGTAATAGTCCATGAGAAAAGGTAAAACAGATTTTGCATGTACATCAAAGAGTAAGTGGCCAAAACACAGCTCACAAAATCGTACATCATGCAGATCTGTGCCACGACCCATGACTGCTTTTGTTTTTCAATGGCAGATTCAGTCAATCCTCGAGAGGCCTTCTGTGGTGTCACATCCACACACCTCCTCACAAAGTCTCTCACATTAAGTTAACATGCACTCTGGCTCCCTTGTGAACAATACCACATACCTGCCTGGATCCCAAGGAAACCAGACGCGTGTCTTTGCCGAAAGGACTTTTTTGCACCTCACGCACAAACTGAGACAGCTGGGAGTGAGTGCGGCTGCAGTAGTAAATCTGCAATGAGGAAGAACAAAGGGAAGACAAGGAGAACCTGGAAGCCAACCCCCTACCAACAACCAATCCTGCAAGGAAGCAGCCAAGCACTTCAACACGGTTAATCTTGCTCAAGCCCTCAAAACACGGGAAGGCATATGTTTGAGTGTCACCTTACAACTCGAGGCCAACAGCCTTCTCTTTGTTTTCCCATATGCATCTGCCTTTTATTTTTCCAAGGTCTCTATAAAAATAGGGACTCCCTATAGAAGAGTAATAAAAACCTGCTTCTTCCAGTGTGGTTTTACAGCCAGCCACAGCAAAATTTCAGCAGTGCTAGCAGAGCAAGCTGCTTAGGCAGCCAGTGTAGTCCATAAGGAGATGAGCACAGCAGAACTGGTTGTTACTATCGACAAGCTTGGCAGTTCTTGGACGCTAGTTCCTAAATCCTTCTGTACCGCGTGGCTCCAGGAAGGGTGCAAGGAAGCCACAATACTGCTCACTCCTACACTGTCCTATGAGGTGGCACTATCTACTTTCCTCATCTCACCTTAGTCACGTGCTCCTCTTCCAAATCCTCATCATCTTCTTCCAGCCTAAGAAAAAAAGAAAGCTCAAACAGTTTCCTTTCAACAGATCACTGACAGTTAGAATCAAACAATGCTCTGCTACACCAGAGAGGTCTCAAGAGAGATGGTTATGTCATCTCAAGAAGAGCCTCAGATCATAACTCAGGAGGCAAAAGAAAAATCAATTCTTTAAGAATAGTGTAAGTGTGTACAATCAAGTCAAGCCTTGTTCTTTGAAAGAAAAATGTCTGTAGGGCTCTGTCTTTAGCACCTTTAAGAATTTTTTTTTCTTTTAAATCTGGGCCTTCTAAACCCTGGGCTTAAGCTAATCGGTGCTACACTATTCTTTGGTGAGCTTATTTATTTATTTTTGTAAAACTTTCCCTTTAGAGACAATTTACCACCCTTAAGCTGTTGAATAAAGAAAAGCTTCAGGAAGGTATTTAGCTGCCAGAGTTCCTCAAAGGCAACAGCAGTTTAATGTTTGATAAACTCCATATAAACGAGGCGGTTAAGTGTTTTGCAATTTTTAAGGCAGAAGGATCTGTCTAGATACTAATTAGTAAATTTGTGTTTTAAATGTATTCGACTTTTCATGCTGAAGTATGGCTTCTGGCTTTCTGCATAAAGCAAATGCATGAGAGAGGAAAGTGTGCATGGAGCTTCCATGCCGAAGCTCAGTCTTTAGAAATGTGCACATCTCTCCCTTTAGAGTATCAAAAGATGCTGGTGCTAATTCACAGGACTGATGGCTTCCTCTGATGCCCTAAGTTCCATTTCGCTTTTCTAATGCAAGGAACTTGATCTCAAGCCATTCAACTAGCATCCAGAGGCATTCTCTGGAAAACTGGGCATGGATAAAGGCTGGACATTGCTATATATTTTAAGAAAGACACACTTTCTCACCAAAGAGCTAAGATCACTCTGATCAGTCTAACAAAAGCTTAAGAACAAAACAAAATGCCAAAACCCCACCAAACCAACCAATTAAACAGAGAAACCCCCAGAACAACCACTACCTTACAGAGCATGAATGGGGGAGAAACTCCAAATCTGCACAATTGCAGATGAAATCTCTTTAGTCAAGGCAAGCAAAAAATTATACAGAAAAAGTTTCCTTGACATGGAACCCCCTTGGTCCTCACCCTTACCCAGGTGCCACTTTCTTTTCTTCATCACTCTCATATTCACCAAGAATCAGCTCCTCCTCATTCTGATCCAGCTGCTCTAGAACATCCACTCCAGCTCCCTCTGAAAGAAGCTCCCTGCTGAGCTGAAGAAGGCGGTTTGTCTCATCCTCCTCAGATCTCTGAAAGGAACACACAATCACATTATTTCTCATACAGAAAGAGAGGCAGCACACACATTGCTTTGTGCCATGGTCAGGTCCGAAGACAGCACAGTCCCTCACACGTAACACAGGGAATGGTCCCAGCAGGACAAGCAGATGCACCAAGCTGTTCAGCCCCACAGAATGCAGCTGCTACCAACAACCAAAGGCTTGCCCACACAGACATATATGAAGGGGAAACATAAAGAACCTCCTATGCAAAAGGCTCACTGAGCTAACAGATCCCAAAATGACAACATCCATGTAATCCAGTATTAGCTGCTTGAAGTGGCCCATCAAAGATGTCTGCTTGAGAAAAAATAGTGTGTAAATAAACCCAGCCAACCAAACATGTAAGGACATAATCAAGCACTCTGTACACACTTAACTCAGAGCTAGGATAAACACTGCACCTGTTTTAGAATGCAGAGCACAAGATTTCTCTTGCTGTTTTTTCTCCAGTTATGTGGTTCTTACTCTAAAAGAGTTCTACCCCTCTACGAAAATTCCATTAGGCTGCTGAAGAATAGTTTTCTGATAAACTTAGGGTTCTGATAAAGAAGAGCTCATATTTCAATCTGAAAACGGTATCTTCCAAAGCCAATGAGCACTTTTTTACCATGGCATTATGAAGGAATGCAGTTAGTGAGCACTAGAGAGAAGATGAATCAGTTACTTTTCCAAATCTCTGTAATATTTCTCACATTTGCTTTATTGTTTTTTATCATTCTTCTCATTTCACATGATCTTCATCCTCTTTTAAGAGACAAAGTTTTTGTTCCACTTGTTTTTCATTTGCCATTCACCTCTGAACCTTTGCTATTTCTGCCATATCCTTTCCACAGGAGTTGACCAAAACATAACACAGCACTTCAGACAGAGCACACTAGAAACTAATAGCCTGTCGGCTTAATAAATTTGCCTGTTTGGGGACCTGAAGTGGGCATTTCTAGGAAGTCTGACTCATACCATCAAAAAGCTCTTAAAGTAGAGAGCAGTGAGGCCAGTTCACCCATGAAAATGGCAGGAAAATAGAACTTTGAGCTTTTTGTATGTAGAAAATAGACATTTATGAACAATACAATCACGTTTGCTATGAAAGTAAACAAATGCAATCGTTCCCTAGTGGTGAGCAAAGTGCAACCAAAGCCTAACCTGTTTTTTGAGGAGGGCCTTCTGTTCCCATGATCTTAAATTTAATCACAGTTCTACAGGTTTTATTCCAGAGGTAGAGGGTGTTCACACATGCTCATAGAACAGAGAGCTTTAAAAAAAAAATAATCCAAGTATTAAAGCTTTTTAAACAAAAGCAGAGGGCCAGAAGGCCATCAGAACATACGCCCTTTCTATCCACACACAAACACTGTCACAGAAAATTCTCTATGCCCAGTTGTTTTTCACATCTGTACTTTAAAAAGAAAATTGAACCAAAAATTTTGTATGGCCAATTTCAGCAACTGAATACAAAGAGCTCCCCAGACAGACAGGTTGGAAAATTCAGTGTGAAGTTGCAAATATAAGCAAGTATGAACCACACTCGAGGTAACCAAAACTGAAAGCTGCAATCTCCGTGGGATAACTCACCTTCCTCTTTGCTGCGTATTTTAACTGCACGTTGTGGCGAATTTTCTCAAGACGTTCTTCTCGCTTCTTCCTTCTGATCTGCTCTTCCTAAAATAAAGGGAGAGTGAAGGAAGGATGAAGTGTATTTACTCCTAAGCCCTGGGTGTAATTACTTTCCTATGTGCTGGGTATAGCAAGAGACTGACTGTGACCCAGAGCTGTCAGTGCCCGGTGTGTTCCTCCCGGTGCAGCCCTGCCGTGTGCCACTGCGCTCCGGGAGATGCAGTTTCCCACCCTATGCGAGCCACAGGGCAATGCCCCATCCCTCAGAACTGAGGCAAAGCCCTGTGAAGGACAAACGCCAGCACCAAAGTCTGCCTTGCATGTTTTCCCAGCCCTCGCCCAGGAGATCAGCTTCTCTGCTCCTCCTTATTCTCCCCATCCCCTACACACGAGCGTTTCTCAACCTTCAGCCTGTCCACCATGTCCCGCTCCTCCTTCTTCCGCAGGAATGCCGTGACCCAGTCCGGTTCCCCGGCGGTGCCGCTGCTCTCGGGCTGTCCCGGCCGCTCCTTCCCCTCCTGCCCGCTCCGCTCGGGCGCCAGCAGCCGCGCCTCCTCCTGCCGCTTCTGCTCCTCCGCGTCTCGGAGCCAGGAGAGGGCCCCGCAGATGAGGCTCAGGGACTTGCCCTGCCGCACAAACCAACCGGCTGAGGCTCCCTGCCCCGCGGAGCGCTCTCACCCCC
>VZRW01006144.1:307019-319910 GCA_013398125.1 Aegotheles bennettii | reverse complement strand
CGGGCCGGGCCGGGCCGGCGGGAGCAGGGAGCGGCGGTGCGGCCCCAGGCCCCGGCTGAGGCGGGGGAACTTGGGCTGTTCCGCTGCCACGGCCCTAAACGCCGGTTCTCTCAACCGCCCTGCGCCCCGAGTGCGGCCCTGCCAGCGCCCCGGGCCGCTCCCGAGGCCTCTCCTCCTCTCCGTCGCTGCCGGAGGAGCGCCGAGGGGCGCCGGGCCCGGCGCTGGACACCACCCGCCCGCTCCTCGGGGAGGCGGTGGAGGCACCATCCCTGGGGTCAGCGGTTGGACTCGGTGATCTTAAAGGACTTTTCCAACCCAAATGGTTCTGTGATCAGCCCCGGCCACTGCAGCTGCTCCGGTCCCATTGCCCCTCCCAAGCTCCTGGCCACCCCTGCTTCCCGCTGCTGTCCTGTCGCACACAAGGGCTGAGAACCCGGTAATACAGGGAAAAAAAGGTTTATTTAGGATGGAAACACACAGCTAGTAATAAAACATAGCAATATAGAGGAGGTTTATGTATCATACAGTCATTAGCTGAGTAATAAATGCAAATATAGTAATTCCTAGCTGTTAACACTGACCTTCGTATGTTAATACTTCACAAACAATGGGGAGCTAAAGAAGAGTACTCTCATAAAAACAACTACAAAATGGCAAACAGTCTCTGGACTACCAGTAGGAACAACCCATCGTGTACCAATTCTGACCAGGACATCCCATGGCAGGGGTATTTTTTTTGTTAAATAAGGTAAGGCCACATTTCTGCCCATGTTTTGTTGATGTCCCAAGTTGGAAGGCGTATCAAACCAGCAAGGATAAATCTGGGAGAAACTGCCGCAGACTAGCGATGGGCAGCACTCCAACTGGAAATGCACATCCCTGTTTTCTGGGAACAGCCACAGCAGTTCTGCGTTACTTGGCTATCATGTCCCTCAGGCTTTGCGTGCGGAGGTAGGAATTCATTGTTCCATGTAAGATTTAGGAAGGAGAAAGAAAAGACAAACAGATTGAAGTTCAGCTCCAAAGTCTCACACTCAGAAGATTTGGAAGTGCCTTGTCAAACAATGGGTAAACTTACTACATTCATTAAAAATAAGGGAAGGTAACTCTTTAAAAAGAGAGTTCCTGAGACTGCTACCATGTCTGACAACAAGCCAAGGTTCTGAGTCAGAACCAACCTGGAACTTCCTATTTTGATTTTTGCTTTAGTTGAAAAATTATTTTACAAGCCTGATTCTCCCAGTTGTTTCTCTACCACATATTCACAGCCCCCGATTTACCCAGAAGTTGGTGCCCACTCCTCAGGCTCTCCACACTCTTCCTAAACCACCCGCACTCAGCTCTTAGGACTAACTCCCTGCTTCCAGACCTTTGTGCCACTAAGTGCCCAGCTCTGACAATAGGGTTACCGTGTCTCCAGTCAGTCTCTTTCCACCATGGTTCTCATCACCCACCTTTTTCAGGTGCCCCCAGACACTGCTTTTGTTTCCTGCTCTGAACACCCGTTCCAGCCCTGCGGCACAAGTGAGCGGGCAGTGAGCGTTCTCCTACCCACCACACATTTATAAGGTTTCTCAGCCACATGGATTTTCAAATGCACTTTAAGTGTTGAGCTTTTCCGGAAGCTTTTCCCACACTCGCCACACTCGTAGGGCTTGTCTCCTGCATGGATCCTCAGGTGGGCACCGAGGGCCGAGCTGTGCCTGAAAGTTTTTCCACATTCCTCGCATGTGTAGGGTCTCTCCCCACGGTGGATCCTCATGTGCACATTGAGAGCCGAGCTCCGGCGGAAGCTGTCCCCGCACTCCACGCAGATGTAGGGCCGCTCCTCAGCATGCGTGGTCTGGTGCTTGGCCAGAGTGGAGCGATCACTGCATCTCCGGCCGCACTCAGCGCACTGGTAGAGGTTGGGCAGGAGACCAGTGTGGTACATGGGCAAGGCCTTGCCCCCATGGATCCGGCGATGCGTGGTGAGCGCTGAGCTCTGGCTGAAGCCCTTCCCGCAGACAGGACACTTGTAGGGCTTCTCGCCCGTGTGCGTCCGCATGTGGGTCACCAGCGAGGAGCTCTGCCGGAAGGTTTTCCCACACTCAGTGCACTCATATGGTTTCTCTCCCGTGTGGATTCTCTGATGCCGAATAATGGCAGAGCTGTCCCGGAAATGCTTCCCGCACTCTTGGCACTTGTGGGGCTTCTCTCCAGTGTGGACTCTCCGGTGTATGATCAGGGAGGAGCGGTCGCTGAAGCTTTTCTCACACCGGAGGCAATTAAAGGGTTTCTCACCCTTGTGGCTTCGCTGGTGGACAATGAGGTGCGAGTTCTGGCTGAAGCTCTTCCCGCACTCATTGCACTGGTAGTGTCTCTCTCCCGTGTGGGTCCGCTGGTGCCTGATCACATTGGACCTCTGGCTAAAGGTCTTCTTGCACTCATTGCATTGGTAGGGCTTCTCGCCAGTGTGGATCCGCTGGTGTTTGACCAGGTCTGAGTTGCGGGTGAAACTCTTCCCACATTCTGAGCAGCTGAAGGGTTTCTCTGCCAGGTGGATCCTCTGGTGCTGGCTCAGGTATGAGCTCCGGCTGAAGCTCTTCCCACACTCTGAACACTCATAGGTTTTCTCTCCCACCTGCTGAATCCAAATGGCACCATTCCCACACACGGGTGGGTCTGGCTTGTCCCCAGCAAAGATAACCTTGCTGATGTGGGCTCTACCGCCATCCTCGTACTCCCAGACTTCCATCCCACAGGGACTTACCATTCCCCCCTTCTTTACAAAAGACATCTCCACCTCACTTTCTGTCTCCAGCTCCTGCTTGTGGTCCTGTCTTTGATCAGCATCCTGGAGGGTATCTCCTGTCAGCTTTCTGGAGGGGAACAGATGCAGTTCAGCCCTCAAAGGACTTTCCTGATGAAGCTTGGCCTTCTGTGTATCGCCCATGGTCCTGTCACCTGCTGGAGGGAACAGAGGAACTAGCAATGAATAACCCCTCATGCTTCTCTGAGGGAGAAGTCTGCACAGGGCAGGCACAGAGACCTACTGCACATCAGCCACCATTAGCTCACAGTGCAGGAGCCAGCCCCTTCCTATCTTCTCTGGGCAGAGATACACAGGAGCACAGGAAGGGAGTGTGACCTGAGGATGGGTGGCCACTGTGGCACAGCTTGCAAAGAAGGTCCTCTGTGATAAAGTCACAGTCCTAAAGGACAAAATCTGTCACTTGTTTGTCCTCAAAGTTCCCATGTCTAGCAAGGTTAGAGGAACACCATCACTGCTCCCTTCAACGACCCCCATTGTAGCTGCTTCTCCTCCTGTTGCCTATGAATCACTGCTCTTCTCCCAGCATTCCCATGCTTAATCAAGGAAGAAAGCACCAAGCACCACAGGAACATCCACCCTGCCTAGTAGACTATTTTATTTCTTCTTTCCAGTCATAGGCCTTTTCCTTAAAAGAAGAAACCCCTACATATTCTGCAGCAAATTGCATCTAGATTTTGTCTACAGAACAGATAGCCAAGTGGAGAAGAATGATGAACTGTTTTATTTACCAAGCATGGAAATGAACATTTAGACTGGAACACTTAAAAGCTCCTGTTTTTTATTACTTATACTTAAATGGAGAACACACCTTGGAAATGGATGCTGGAGTGTGAGGTAAGCCAATTAGCTGAATGGCACTGATCACAGAGTTAACATCATCCTCTTGCATGTGGGAGGTCAGAATATGAGATGAATGCAGTTGGATAAACCCCTCACGTTTTGTTTCAGGTGATCTGACAATTTTGGAGACACCATCACACTGGTTATACTGATCTCCAAAGTTTTGTTTACAACACTCAGGGCTGAGAAACATCTGTAGTACAAATAAAGGTATAGCACTGGCCCAAGGCATGCACCTCAAGGCAGCAAAATGACCAATAAAACATTAAAAATATTGTCAGTGTGAAAGGAAGAAAAAGCCACGCTTCCATTAGTTATGCCTTCTAGCATTCCAAGTATAATCTTTGCTGAAAAACACACAAGATTTGATTTCATTTTGGACAGGCTCTTTTTGGAAAGATTCCCCAGGAGTGTGTTTCATCTTTAGCGTAACCTGCCTACGAATCTTACACGGTATGGGACCAGAAGAGGCAGCACGAGTGCAGAGCGTGCAGCACAGTACATGCCAGATTTTCAGCATTCAGCTCTTTTCTTCCCTTCCAAAACAAGCTCTATTCAATTTCTCACCTTGTGAGCAATCTCTCTACTGTCTCGGTGTTTAGCTGCTTCTGGCCACAAAGCTGTTTCTCTCCACTCCCTCCAGAAAGTTAAAGCCAAGTCAGCAACTGCAGATCCTGCTCAGAGAAAAGAAAACAGATGTAATAAATACCTGTCATAGCAGTGGTGCGGTGGAGTGAGATAACAGAAGAATTCAGTATTTAGTAGACGAAAGCAACATAGACCGGAGGAAAATGGCACCCAGAAACATGAGCCAGGGTCACTGTGTTCTGCCATGCACACTGTGACACCACTGTTCAGGTCCAACAGCCAGGGCCAGCTCACGTAGCGAAGATGGAGTCAACTACACATGCTGCATTGAGCTGCCTGCCAGCTTGCTGCCTTCTCACAAGTGTCTGGATGTTCCTCCTGATGCACTTCCAGACCAAAAATGCCTCCTACTGTTTGTGTAAGAAAAATATCAATTCCTTAAACCATTTTTTTCATCCTAGTGAACTAAATGTGAACATAATGTAGTTAATGCAGTTCTTTTCTGCAGGTAGAGGAAAAATGCCGCCTTCACAATGGGGCTGCTTTCTGCATCTGTCTGGCATCCCGTTTATTGCCTTTACCAAAGGAGTATTTTGCTCAGTTGTGCTCTGTGGCTCAGCCAGGCACGCACAGGTCTGGGTGACAGAAGTGATTTTGTTCTGCTTACACATTATCAACAGGAGCAGAGTGATGGCAAAATTTTCTGTCCTGTGCTCCAGAAAAACAGCAATTTGGCTGCCTCATTTCAGATGGGAGTTTACAGGGCTGCAGTGAGCAGAAAAAAACCATCACACATGCCTGTTTACACATGAATACTGAGATGATTTAGTCAGCCAACATGCAATCCCACTTCTCTCTGAAGGAGAGAAGGATCTCTTCAGAGCAGAAGTACGCTGTGTGGGAGTGGGGTTTGTGAGATAGAAAATTAGGTCACCCATTTAGCTTTAGTACTACATTTGTGCAGTGGTATTTGTACAGAGGCATTTTAAGATGCTGAGGGCTCAGTGACATCCTAGAAATGTACAGGTTACAGAAAGAAAATGCTTAAAAACTGCACATGTGAATGCCAGCTCTGCAATGGTGTTGCGCTGTTTCACTCACATGGATTCCCACTGTGCCACTAGGAACAGGTGTAAAATTACTCATGACTGGATGTTTGTAAGAAAAATAAATCTAAACCAGCATCTTTTCCTTCCAAAATGAGAAACTGGCTGCTCCGTGGTGTTACCAGAGGAGAGCAGTGCAATAGACATTGGTTGCCAGGCCCTCCCGAGGGCAGAGGGAAGAATTCCCCACCTGCATAATGCCACCGCAACGAAAGAAGGGCCCTGGCAAAAACAGAGCTGACATCTTGTTGGCTCTGCCTCAGCCTGGAGTCACATTCCTCCTGCTCCCTGCTGCCTCCTCCACAGTGGATTTGGTGGGAATCACCCCTCAGGGAGAGGGTCTTTCCACTCCCCCCAGCAGCAGGCAGCAGCTGCATGCTCTGATCCCAGGTGAGAGACAGGGAAGCTAAGGGCTCCCTCGTACATCCCCCATCCACCTACAAGGCAGTGCTGCCCCGTGGGTAAGCCTGATCCTGCTGAACTTCAGTAGGAGAGAAATGTCCTCCTGGTTGAGTCCCCTCCTGTTGCTGTTCAAAAGCTGCTGCGAGCACACGGCCAACGCACACCCTAAAATGGTGGGTGAGCACCTACAGGAGGCAGAAAGCAGATGCAGGAGACAGCCGATGCTGCGCAGAGCCAGGCAGGTGGTGGGATATGGTAGAAAAGCACGTTGTGTGGTGTGTAGTAAAGATCTGTCCCTAAACAAGATGGAAAACCTGAAATGCTACTGAGCACCAGACAGGGACAAAGTGCCAGTTCCCAGAGCAGCCGTGTTTGGACAAGGCCAAGTCTCCAGGCAGCGTCCTGGCTGATGAGGCACCTCGGTCCTTACGAGGCTGAATGAGGAACAGGAGAAGTGACATGTAGTGCAGGGAGGCGATGGGCCACACTGAGCTCCTGTGACAACAGGCAGACAGGCCCCAAGGGGCTGTCCCATGAAGGACCTGGCTGGCCAGGGGTGAGCGAGCCACCGCAGAGACTACAAACTGCAGGGGGACAGGAGAAGCAAGGAGAACAGAAAGCTGCCATGGGTGTCAGCCCAGGGAAATCAAACTTCCTCTGTGGGGGCTCTCCCTGAGTTTGGACCCGGTGGTACAGCGAGGAGGAGAGCAGACCCCACTGTGTCCAACCTGAGCCTCACGCAGGCGGCCACTGCTGCCTTCCCCAGCACAAGCCTGTGGTGGGCAGCACACAGGACCGGCAGTGGGGCAGGAGAGATGGGAGGAGGCCTGCGTGGGGGGAGCATGGGCAGCAGAGGGAGTTACGGTGGGAACAGAGGCTTCTGTGACACCACCAGCCATGCCACCACCCCCCTGCTCTCCTGGGGCAACCCAGAGGGATGAGAGGACGACCCAGGCAGGTGGGCAAAGCAGCAGAGGTGACACCTCCAGCAGCACAGTGGGACCCTGACTGTTAGAAGCACCACTCGTGGCGTGATGTCGGCCATGTGGGTTTGTCTGGTTTTCTCTGGTGAGTAGGCAATGCCTCTCCTTCAAGCCAGGTTGTGAGGAAGGGCAGCTGATCCGGCTATTCTTTACCCTTCCCCGTCACTCCTCAGCTTTAGCAGTTTGGAGGCAAGAGGAAAAGACAGGAGCACCCTCAAATGCCTCAGGTACAAAGATCGCAGGTGCTTAAAATTTTGCCGTCTTCACCCATTGGAGCTGGTTCATCAAGGAGGGCCAGAGAGTAACCAAGGAGCTGGGGAGCAGGACTTGGAGCTGGACAAAGTGGGCAGAGGCTAAAGCTGAGGTGGAGACTGGAGACATGATAATGGGGATAGCTGGGTGCATAAACCAGACGGCAGCGCAAATGCAGAGATCTGGACTTGACCTGCAAGGCCAGAGGGGACAAGCTGGCCAGGTGAAGCAACAGGGAGGTAGGAGGAAGAGGCCCGAGACCTTGGTTAAAAACAAATAGAAAGAGATACAGCTGGATAGAAAGGCCAGGCTGCTCTGGCCACACCCTGGTGCAAGACCCTGGAGGGGTCCTGTATCCCAGTTTCCTCGTTCCCCTGCTTTCTGCAAACCTCCACATAGACACCTGGCAAAGTATGGTGCTCTTGTCTCATACTGCCTGATCGAGTGCTCGATAACCCCCACTGTCTGCTTGGGGGCAAAGTTACATGCTTTTGTTTGATCCTGCTGTGCCTGCAGACACATGGGTGCTAATAAGGTAGAGGCCAGAAGGAAGTTTTTCAGTTTGTTTTTACTCAAAGGGGATAAAAAAGACATCTTACATTAAGAGACTATTACAGAGGCTGTGAAGCCAAACCTGGAGCATGCCATTTTGCAACCTTAAGTGTGTTCCCCTTGTACATGGACGTATTAACCCAGCTCTTTAATTACCCAGCTTTACTTTTTTCACACGAGTTTTGGCTTCTTTAGCTCCTGAATGGACACTCCCTTTCTAATGAGCTGCTATTCAGTATGTTATGTCACCCTTACTGTTCAGTGTTTGACTCTCCAATTTATTTACTGAACCTTTTTGAACTCTGCCATAAACAGAATGACTCATTTCTTCATCAACTTTTTAGACACTGCATGTTTTAGTGCTTCACATCTATTAATTGGTTTATAGTGATTTTGCAAATGGCAAAATGAGGGCAGAGGAGGATTAAAGTCAAAAACATTCACTACTTTAAAACCTCAGTTTGAGATATCTCAGCCCTGTCTTCGCAGAGTAAATATGCTAATGTAGCACTTACTTGCCATTCAAAATACACCACATGCAGACTCCAAAACTGCAAGACAGCTCAGCCTTCCTGTAAACGGCAACCCATAAGGTGAGGAAAATGCCATTAATAACACACTAAGAAACTTGGTACTTGCCTAGCGTAACACAGGAGCCTCTGCGGTGTAGCCAGGAATAAAACCTACTTCTTGGAAGAGTATCCACAAAACTACCCTTGCCCTTCCAGCATCTGCCTGACACATTCTTCCATACACCTTCCAAGCTGTGAGAAATGAGGCAGATGTCCCGAATAGTTAAGTGCCTAACCACAGCAACTGATGCCCTGCCAAAGCAGGTCCAGTCTCTACACTGAAGGAGCTGCAAGCCTTCAGAAAGAAGAGTAGGTTGCTGTGTACTTAATGTATAAAAAGTATATGCAAGAGGAGACTAAATTAAGATTGCATGGGAAGCACATCTAACCTCCTAAGGTTTGATTTCACCAGCATTCATGATGTTCTTTACAGCGAAGAACTGGCTTTTTTGCGTAAGGTTCAGCGAATGCTTGGACCTTTGTAAGGGCATACACATGTCCAGTGGGGCATGCTCCATTACATTAACTCAAGGGGTCTGGACTGACTTCCCCAGAGAAAGAGAATTTGCAGAGGCTAAAATCTTGAAAGGAAACAGTCTTTGTGCTCCAGGCCCAACAGCAGAGCTATATTCCCAGTTTCAGCCATGACTTCCAAGACATTTCTCCCAGTTCAAGATTTGAATCTCCAGAGCTTTGGTTGAGGTCACTCAGCTGTGTACTGTCGTCAAAACCCTACACCACTTTCAACATGGGCAGACCAGGTTTTCCCTAGGTCTAGACCCCCGTTTTGAGCCTGTTACTGCATTTCCCATGTGCTGGATCCTGCACCCAGAGAAGGCAACAGAGATCTGGGTTCAGCCCTCCAGGTCTTCTGAGCGTGCCACAGTTAGCATTTCCTTCTCCCTCTGACTCCTTGCTTTTTATTTTTCACCAGTGCTCTTGGGTTGGGGCTGCACAGCCAGCCCTCAGGGTGGGATGCCACAGCAGCCGGGTACGCCACTCTCCAACCAGGAGTACCGCCAGTTCTTCAGGTCCCTTGTGGTCGCCCAGCGCGCCAGCACCGCCTGCCTTCTCCGTGCGCTGTATGGCTGCCAGAACCCCCTGGTCCAGAGACTGGACGAGTATGAAAACCATGGAGTCATCCCTAAGGGTAAAGCCGACCGTGACTCCCAAGGGCAGATGGGTGGGGTTCCTGCACGGCCAGCACTGGACCTGTTATCTGGTGGGGGAGAGACTCATGACCTGGTGGGGGAGAGAGGTGGGTAGCAATCCTGCAGTAAGGAGGATTATCACTGAGTCTGTGTCTTCATTTACCTCTTTCTAGGGCCCATATGCTCCGAACTGCCAGGAAATCCTTTCTTCCCTGACTTCTGTACCTTTTCTTTTTATCGCTGTACTATGAAAAGGTACTTCATTAAGGTGAGTTATTTAGCTGTTTCCTGAAGACCCTGGCATGCTCTAGACAATGACCAGGGAGGGCCCTGAAAATGAGAAAATGATAAAAGAGGAGACTAAAAGAGAGGGTAGATAGAAGAGAGCCACAGGCAGCCCACCTTCGAGGGGCACTCACACCAAGCTGACTAGCGTACACAGATGGCACTCGCAGCCACTTGCTGAAAAGGAGACTTTGGGGAAGGAATTCTTGAAGAAAATGAACCTCTGAAGACCACCTCAGCCCTTATCTCCAGCTGACTCCCAAGCAAGATGACACAATGTAGGCTACTGCTGGAGAAAGGGTAATTCATGGGAAAGAAAGTAAAGAGAAAGACAACTGGGAGTCACAAAAAGAGACTTGTGGGCAGACTTTACAAGGAAAGGAAGATTTCCTCGTTTGGACTCACCTTTGTAGGGAATGGGAAAGATGGGATTGTGCAGTGAATGCTAACTCCACAGAACAGGGGAGTGCCTAGGTGCCTGCTCCCCAGGGCCACCGCCTCCACAGAGGTGTGTTTTCTTCTCCACAGAGGACTGCATGCCCAGGAGAGACCAAAGCTGAGCTGGGCAGCACACAGGTCTCTAACGACATGACCAGGAGCAGTGATGCCATGTTGTCCAGCATCTTCAGTCCCCAGCTCCTTTTTCCCACGTATCCCACAACTGCCCCACTAACCCACTCCAGCCCTGACACGGAAGTAGCTGTGATCCCCACCTCCTTACCTAAGGGCACACCATGGCCAAGGAACACGCAACTAAAGCCTTCTGACCCACTTGCCACAAAGGTAACAGCCAGTGGCCAGCAGCAAAGACAGCTGCCCACCAGTGACATCCAAGATCTTCTCCTAAGGCTACAAGATACCTATGTGCAGAGTTCTCTGCAGAAACTTCAGCAGTTGTTGGCCATGGGGGAGGCAGTGGGGGAGGAAGAGTTGCAGGCTACGGCCCTGAAGCTGCAGGTGGCCCTGGAAAACGCAAATGTATCTCAGTGGGTGACCAGCACTGATACAGGGCACAGAAGAGAGAAGTGAGCAGTAAAGAAGGATCGGCCATTGTGGCTCTTCTACATGGTGTTGAGGCAGACACGCTGTCTCAGGGACATATGGGAAGATGGAAACAAGAGTAGGAATCTTCCTTCCTAGGCCTGAGGCATTATCAAGGTTGACAGGGCGTCCCCAGGCCAGCAGTGTGGGAACCAGGGGGACAAGACATCTTTTCTGAGTGCATGGGAAAACCCAGGCATGTGAAGTGGTACTGCTCAGGATTCAGAGAGATGTTATCCTCTCAGCAATAACTGCGTTGAAGAGATACTTGTCCTCTGCCACGCAAACTGTTGACCTGGTTATGTCTGGAATAAAGTTAATTTTGTTCTTATTAACTGGTATAGTGCCGTGTTTTGGATTAAGGATGAGAATAATGTTGTTAACACACTGATGCTTTAGTTGTTGCTATGCAGTGTTTAGCCAAGGACTTTGCTTCTCGTACTGTCCTGCCAGCGGAGGCAGGGGGTGCACAGAAAGTTGGGTGGGGACACAGCTGGGACAGCTGACCCCAGCTGACCAAAGGGATATTCCACACCATGTGACAGCATGCTCAGCATATAAAGCTGAGGAAGAAGAAGAAGGGAGACAATGTTCGGAGTGATTGTGTTCTCCCAAGTAACTGTTACGCGTTGTGGAGCTCTGCTCTCCTGGAGGTGGCTGAATGCCTGCCTGCCCATGGGAAGCACTGAATGAGTTCCATGGCTTGCTCTGCTTGTGTGTGCAGCTTTTGCTTTACCTATTAATCTGTCTTTATCTCTACACATGAGTTTGCTCACTTTTACTCTTCTGATTCTCTCCCCCATCCCAGCGGGGGGAGTGAGCGAGCAGCTGTGTCGGGCGTAGTTTCCAGCTGGGGTTAAACACCACCACCACTTCTGTTTAAATTGGGAGATGGTTATTCTTGAAAAAGGCAAGACGGAAAAATAACTCATTTTTCCTGCTTGGAGTTGTACCACCACCACTAGCTCTCTGTCCTGGGCAGAGAGGTGGGGTTTGTTGTGTTATTCAGTGAACATTATGGGAGAACACTAGTGAATGCATCAGCAAGTATGGAAGTTTCTGCTCAGAAGCATTAAGGGAAGAATCTTTGGAAGTGTGTGTGTGAATATACCTACACATACACACAAGGGGTGCTCTCGAAATGCAGGAAGGCCTTATCCTGCAAGGGAACTGCTGGGCTAGCGTTCTCCTTGTACTGGTGTTTGCACGTGGTTGTCATCTACTTCTGAAGTAGATGCTATGAAACACACACAAGGTAAACACTCATATTAAGCAGCTCCACCTCTCTCTCAGAAAATCAGAGTCTGATTTATGGGAACTTTGGCAAAGTGTTATTCCTTTTACAAACACTGGACACACCTGTAAGTAAAACTGTGTGAAGCCCTCTGGAGCCAGCACTTGCTGCTAAAAGCAGAGCAGGAACTCTTCAGGCGCCAGCTCCGGTTTTGTGCATCTCCACTCAGAATGAGTTTACAGCTACCTCAAACCCACTGTAAACTCCAACGGTTGGTTTTGCCTTTGAAGTGATCCCCGTTAAACTGAGCATCCCCTACTCACCCTTCCTCCCACAGGTCTTCTTGTAATTTATACCACACCAGGCTATGAGGAGAAAGGGGCCAAAGGCAGCTCTCCCTGGGGATGCCCCGCAGCGCACCACCAAGGAGTGAGCTGGGGTGTCCGTTCCCGTCACGCTGTGTAAGTGACACACACACAGTGGAGTGGAATGTAGGCTCTGCCCCTACCCATGAAGGAAGTCCTTAGAAGAGCTCCTCCTAAGAAGATCTCAAAATTACAGGTCCTCCATTTGTCCTGGGAAACGCCGTCTTTCCCGAGGCTGCAGGCAGTCACACACAGGGGACGTGGAAGCCCTTGAACAAGAATGCCTGCTGGCTTTCACGGAGGACTGCCCAACACATGCGCTGAGTGGGATCCCAACAAGCCGCCGGCTGCCCTGGCTTCACCCTGGCACACCAGCTCCTTCTCTTCTCCCTAGAAAGTGCCCAAAGGTGCTGGGTCCCTGAGGTACCAGGGCTCCTCGTCCCCTCCACTGCCTGGGCACCGACAGGTCCCGCGGCCCCGCAGCAGAGCACTGCCGGGCAGCTCTGCAGCAGCCGTGCCGGCCACCCCGGGGTGCGGGCTGGGACACTCCTGGGGGGGCTGGATTTGGCCTCAGCGAGCGGAACGCGAGGTCTCCCCACCAGATGCCTCCGGCCAGGCCCCCCTTCACGCACCGGGAGCAGCTCCGGCGGCGCTCCCCGCGGGACGGTGGGGCGGAGGGGGCTGCAGGCCAACGAGGGGGGGCCG
>VZRW01006144.1:111677-306523 GCA_013398125.1 Aegotheles bennettii | reverse complement strand
GGTCAGCGTCCCCCTCGGCACCCGGGGGTCCTGCTGGGAGGAGCTGGCGAGAGCCGCCGAGGGGGGCGGCTGGGCACAGGGGGCCGGGGCGTGGGTTCGCACCCCGACAGGCACTGGGGACTCCAGAGGGGAGAGCTGCGACAGCTCCCGGGCCACATCTCACACCTGTCCGGGCAAACGGTGGCCAGCAACCAGACACGAGTCTGGGGGACCCGTGTGCCTCGGCTGTCAGTGCTCCTCCTGTGCCTGTGCCGGCTCTGGCAGATGGGGACCCACCGATGCTAAAGCGAAGGCCTAGAGCTGCCTTCCGTCCCCAGCTCTCGGTGGCAGGGTGATATTTTCTTCCCTGGGGACACTCTTTAGGTGAGTGGGAGGCTGTACTCTGCTGCTGTGCCGAAAGCTTTCCCGAGGTGCGCGCTGCCACAGCACCTTCTGCTGTTTGGGCACAGCACAATGCAGCCCAGGGCACACGTACATGCATACATCTTATGCCACGGGAAGGGATCCACCCTGGGCAAAATTTCCCGGCTTCTGTACAACCTGCAAGTGCTGCTGATGCACAGCCAGGTATTTTTTCCCCCAGAGAATGCAGGAGTGGCTGTTCCCTTTGAACGAGACACAGCAGTAAGTAAGGGGCTGAGGTATGTGGTAATGAGTTTTCTAGCAATGGCTGAAATATTTTCTATGGGCTTTCAAGAAGAATGATGGGAGCATGTTTACCAAGCCCTCCACACACACAGCAGAAGAAAAAAATTACAATTTTTCACGGACAACCGACTTCTCAATGGCCCATGAATTCACTAACTCCTGGAGAGGTCTCCTAGTCTTGGGAGGCAGAAAAGCACTACTTGCACAAGCAGAGAAGAACAAAGATAAGCCCCACAGGTGATCTCAGGAAAATGAACTTAATGATTCAGGAACTTGCTAAATACTGGGCCATTTTCTTATTTCTAATTACCCTCAGCAACACTAAAGAGGATTCTCATCTCCACTTTAACAACAAGAGCCCAGCTTTCTTCCCTTCCTATGCACACATAGCAACTTTTGCAAAGGCAGAGAGAGGGGTTATTCCCAAATACAAAGTCTGGCTGTGGCAATGCAGTTGCTGACTCCAAAGGTATTAGACAGACACAGAGCTTGAGCAAATCTAGACTTTGCAGCCTTCCCTTTGCAGAGGGAAGGACTTTGCACAGATTGCACATTCTTTCTTGTGAGCCCTGCCCCAGCTCCCTCCACCTTTCTTTTGAAGAAGACACTCTCCCTTGTAGGATAGACAAGTAACGTTAATACCACTGGTGACAAAAAAACAAACCAGTTATGCAAAAAGGCCAGCTACCAGTGCATAGGTCCAATTAGAGAGAGGTAAAGGAAGGAAGAGGAGGCATTTCTGATGGGTGGACAGAGCAAGATCTCCTCTACCTTTTATTGTAGAGAGTGCTGCAGAAGGCCACATGCAGCACAGCTCTGATAAACTCAAAAGAACATGGGAAAAATCTGTTTCAAAATCAGTTTGTATCAAAAGCAAAGTATGAAAGAGCTAAATTGTCACTTATTACTTTGTGCTGATCAGTAAGAGCATTGGTGTTAGCAAAGTTTGCCATGTGATTTATGAGCCCAAGCCTAGTTGTCACTTACTGCCTCTGCTGCAGTCTTCCACCCTGTAGATTTTTGCCTTTCACTGGCATGTTGGTTTCTGCGTCCTGAGAGCACACACCTCAGTGAAAACCCTGGTTAAGCAAAACTTTCAGCTGAGTTTTTCAAAGTAGTAACCAGGGTATTAGCTAAATATCCTTGAATAGTTTAAACACAATTCAGAAAACCTCCATTTTAAACTCAAAATAAGGACCTGATGGTCCTACCTCTTACTATTCACCTATTGCCCCAGTGTGCCCTGTAAACTTGGCTTCATAGTAAATCATTTGCACTATTTTTTTTTTTGGCAGCTGTACCTTCAGCAGCCCAGTGTAGCTGGCATTATCCAGACGACATGAACAACACCACAGGCATACATGAAAGCAGAAATTGTGAAAAATGCAACAAGTCACCCACTCACTAGTCCCATGAAATCCCACCTCTTTCCCCACAGATGCTGCTGCCCACAAATGAATGTTAAGACCCACCAAACTCACTCTGTAATAAAGAAATTTCACCATCCGTTTGGGCAGAGGATGCCTCCACATCTTTTCAACACAATTTCCGACAGAAGTCCCACTGAGGGCACAGACCCGCAGGTCCCACCAGAGTGCAGCTGAACAAAGCAGGCTTCATGACATCTTTATCAGTCTTCTGTTGTTCCATCCCTGCACAGGTAACAGCTGGTTGCACCAGGCAGAGATTTTCTTCACTGGGGATTCAAGAGCGGCTACTGTTGTGCTTTCTCCACATGCTGTTTACGGAACATTAAGCTTTTGTAGGGTTTTAATTATCTCTGCTATCTCTGAGTCCTTCCTCTGCACTGTGAGACACCTGTGGCCAAAACAAATGGAGTTCAACATCAGACAACAAAAAGTGGCTTTTCTGAGATACATTACCTCTCATTCCCGCTACCTTTATCACAAATCAAGTCTTACGGTATTTTTGTGAAGCTGAGGGCAAGGGCTTTTAATTCCAGATAAAACTGTACTACACATCAACCTTCACTGATTTTCTGTCTGCCTGAATGTTAATGGCAACAGCAACTGAATTACACTATATAGTAAGGAGAAAAAAAAAAGGAAACATTACACATTCCGATGTGTAAAGGAAACTGGAATCTATGAAAAAGGTTAACAAGCCTTACTTTGTGTCTTCATGGCTGTGCAAAAAAGTACAGATGAGTCTCCTCAGATTGTGTTTCACAGTCTTACCATACAAGTCCTCACCCCCGTTTTTTCTTTGTAATCTCATTGGTACGATCTTTAGCAGTCTTAGACATTCTAAGAACATATTCCTTCAGTTAAGGACTCAAGTCCTTAAAAAAATCTTGTTTGTTAATTAAGAGATGAAAAAACCACAGCCCATTATATACTGGAAAGGAATACCTTAAATATCTCAGAAAACTCAAACATGAAACCAGAATCAACAATTCCCAATTCAGTGAGTCAAATTTAATTTTCTTTTTTTGCCAATATCCCGAAACAACTGCTTAAGTTTCTCAAAGCAGACTAAAGTTGAGTCAATTATTCCAGCTCCCTGAACGGTTTTGTGGCTGAAGTTGGCTACAGTTGGTGGGAGATCTTGTTAGCCCATTAGGCACAGCCTCTCAAAGCAAACAAGATCTGACTTTGTATTTACAGGTATGTGACTTGAGAGATTTTCAGGAAAAGAAGAGATACGTGAAAGAAGCAACAAGAAACTGCTTTCTTTGGAGCTAACTTTCAAAGAAAACAAAGCATTAAAACATTCTGAAATGCACAGTTTAAAGTCTCCCAAAGACCTCTACTCTGCTCCCAGAGCTATGCTTTGAGGACTGGGAGAAAGTCAGGTTTATTTTTCCATAACCTTAAAATAATCAAGCTTGTTTTTCCTAATTTCCATTTGTGTAGCTGAGGAGTCTTATGATGTTCACAAGTAATAGAAAAGTAAATTTCTGACTTGCCCATGAGTCGTTCATATTCTGCTGCTCAGTGACCACGGATTGCTGATTTTACAGGTGTCCACAGCCAACTAGGCAGCAGTTCCTCCTAGCAACCTGTTGACACAAAAGCAGTAAACCCAAAGACCTGTGGTTTATAGTCATGTGTAACTGTAACCTGCAAAATTATTTTTTGTCTTCTCTAGTATTAAGATAAGGATGAAAAGGCGTGAGTCCAAGTCTCAAGAGCAAAGGTCCATCTAGTTAAGCACGTTGTCTCTAGCAATGGTCAGTAAGCTGCACGAGGAATATGACACATAGTTACATGCTGTAAGTCTCCTAAAGGTGCTGCAGAAGAACATTAGGCGGAAGAGGACAGTAGGGAAGAGGCAAAAAAATTCTTTATTTTGGAGTATTCACATCTGTGAGGTGCAGCTGCCCTAAAAAAGCTTACAAACAACTGACAAGCAGAGAGGGCAGAATTCCTGAGGGCTCAAATGGAGGTGTGATGGGTACCCTCAGCATGGCAACATAACCACTCCAAAGCTAAGGAGGAGGAGACACAAGATGGAAGGAGGAATTGGGCACTCTACTGGAGTCTCATATCTAACACTGTAAAAACCCCATTTATCCCCATATTGCTCCAGTACAACACAGTGGCCATGGAGTTCATCTCACAGCACTATCAAACGAAAGTACCCTTTGAGTGCATTTCCCTGAAACACAGTCTGGTACAAATGGACATAGATTCTTTTCTCTGTAGAGGTTCTCCAAAGTGAAATAAGGTCAGAGATGCTGGTCTCACCAGGTTCAATACACACTTGGCATTCAAATTTCTGACATTTTATCACCCATCAAATTCCTTCTGGCCCCCTCTCCCCACCACCCCCGTCCAGAGACACTCCTTCTTTCTCACTTGGACATCACCTCCACATAAGCTGCTTTACTGGTACATGAAAAGAGGTGCTATAAACAAAGCCATCATTCAGTCACAGCCGAAGATGAGACCGCAAAATCCATCTAAATTTAAATGTATTCCCAGTGTTTCGGGAAGCAGACTGTTTATTAAGACTTTTGTACCATAATGCCTTGCCACAGGATCCAAAATGTTGGTCCTTTTATTTTACCAACATGACACATTTGTGCTGTACACAACTGAAGTCCTACCTGCTCCTTCCAGAACTTGTCTACCCACCATGTCCACTTGCTTCAGCACCTCATATTTCCAGGAGAGCTGGGTCAGGCCTTTGAGCTGCATGGGCAGAGAGGTGCGAGTCCTGGAGGTGAGAATGGCCAAGGAAGGAAAGAGGAGCCAGAAGGGGTGAAATGGGTGATGGCCATGTTGGTGGTGTGTGGTTGAGGGTGGCTGAAGGGTTTGATAGGCAACTACCCTCTTCTGGGCAGGCGAGATTAATGCGATAGGGCTTTCCCTACAACAGGTAGTAGGAGCAGTGGAGGGTACCCAGAGTTCCAAAACTGCTGGCTTCCAAAGGTCTGGGGGTTTTGCTCACGAGTGCATGTGAGTTCATGAGCATGGTGCAACTCCAGCTGGAGATACAGGGTTTATAGTCAGTCACACATCTGCTGGGACAGACATTGGGAGCTATCATCCTCACCTGATAGGGCAGGAGCTCTGGCAAGACAGTGCTTGTGCCAGCCAAAGTGCACACCACTGTGGCCAGAGACACATTAGTGACATTAACTCAGATGGAAAAATACAGGCTTGCAAACACTTGCAAAGCTACTTTTAGCTGCTCTTTAAACCCTTGAACCCTTGAAAAAAAATCAACAAAAACCCCCAAAAAAACCCGAACAAACAACAGACCAGGAGCATCTAACCACACAGGTTCAAAATGCCATTTCAGGCCGATCTTAACTAGGGTCTACAGCAGGGAAAGTTAATACAAGTGTATAATAGTGTAGGGAACTATAGGTATCAGAACAGGCATCTACCCAGTTTCTCTCAAGTCTGACCTTCTCAGGCCAGCCCTCACTGGTTTTCTTAATAATAGCATGTGTTACATCTCCCTCTTCCTTTTTTTTTCCCTGCTATGGTTCTTATAAAGAATAAAAAATAAAATAGTATTAGGTGCTCTAACAGCGTGCAAAATGTCTTTCAAGGAGCTTCTACTGATCTCTGCCTGATCTCAGTAGAGTCTTTCCAGATGCTGTTTCCCCAGGTTTCATCTCCATATTCTTCTTGTCTCTCAAAAACCCATCCTGCAGGCATTTGTACTCTGAAGGAGAAAGAAGCAATCTCCTTGGCAGGCAGAGCATTGTGAATCCACAAAGTCTTGTTTTCATATGCAGACTGTGTCTCGTTGCACTTTAGTATCCTTGTTTCTCATGAAGTATTATGTCTTTTGCATATCTTCATCCGTATTTATAAGCACCCAGATTAATTCTGTACTAGTAAAGTCTGGTTCTCAGCCACCTCTTAAAATAAAGGCAGACTGACTGTGTTTTAAAGTCAGTCTCTCCAGCTCAGCAGCAGAAGAATCTCTTTTAGACCCAGTAGCTTTTTAAGGAAATCTCAAGTATCTTATCCAGTTTTCAGTAGACCTTTCAATACAGGATATCTGGGACTAGAGGTTACATGGCGGAATCGCCCCGGTCAGCCCTTTGAACCACAGCTCATTACTCAGCTCCCTTCTGTGGTTCTCTGCCTGGCAAATGTAGATATGATGGGTGTTATGAGATGCTCTAATGCTAGATTCCCTTTAGCACAACCACAGGGAAATGCAAATAATGATCCAACACTGCAATGTAGTCTCTGATAGATAAGCAAAATATAAATATATCTATACTTAATTCAAACCATGGCTGTAATGTGTCCTGGCTGTAATGTGTCCTGATCTATCAGCATGACTTCTTTTCTAGGTTGGTATTTTGGACAAATAGCTCATTTTTACAATTTTCTTTATCTCTGGGTTTTTATGAAGCTGCTTCATGTACATAGCTTGTGCTTACCATTTACTTTTTTCTATACCCATATAAGCCTGCTGAATTCTCCAAAGAATATCAGGTTTCAATGCACTTTGCACTGCTATTCTGTTACCTCTAAAGACCAGGCCATTCTTTACAGCAAATCACGGGTTGAGTTGGTAATGTGAGCTAGCTGTGTAATTCCCTGACTCCTTTACAGTGACAACCCTAATGCCTTTTTATAATCTTTCATCTTTTATGTTGTGCCTCTGCAAATTTATTCCACATTTCTGAGAGCAAGCAATTCCCTTTTCTCATATTTATGTGCATTGTATTTCTGGGTTCCTTTATCTTCTATAAGTCATGTTTTCAAACTTAATATTGGCTCTTTCTTTCCAGCGGCTATAATAAACTAAATATGTAACAAAGAGTGTAAGACCAGGGCAACCATATATACCTGTGCCTAACTTGCCTAGAGCTGCTCTCACTGCTCCTCTGAAAGAGGTAATGTCATCTTCTTTACAGCCCCTTTAGTCTCTTTGTCCCTGGCACCGGTGGGAAATTAAGACCCTTCAAAACTCCCTCAGCCACTCTATATACATATACATTGGATAAAGAAGGTATTTTTCCCTTTTCTAAAGGCTCTGATTCATGTGTAAAATCACAGGATTTCGGACACAGAGGTCACCTAAGACACTTAAGGTCTCACAAGAAAAAAGAATCCCGAAAGACAGAATCACTGCTTCTCCATCTCACACCACCAGCTGCTTGTAATGCCACCCTTTCCTTCACCCAAGTCCCCCTGCAGCACCTTACTTTATATAGGTAAAGGCTGGTTCCCTCAGAGACTTAGCGTAACTCCATGGACTGAAGAAGACCAATGTGGGAACAGGCAGGAGAGGTGCAGAGGCAGGATCCATCTGCTAGCCAGATTGCTTTATTTGAGATGAACAACAGCTATGAATATAGGTTTATAATTGGGCATTCAGGTACTCATTGCTTAATTATCACAACTCAGTAAGACACATGGCAGGCACCTGTAGCACATTTCTATAAAACAGCAGCATCGATGCTATGGAGGTCACCAGTGTCTGAGAGAAGTCTGGTCCTTGACTTGTGCTCATGAAGAATGTACTTTTCTTAAGACTGAAGTCACAGTTTTACTTATATTATATACTCTCATGTGGACCATGTACAACACCTAAGGAACCACACCACGGTATATCAGGAAGGTCTATTTAAGAAGCCTGTAAAAAAAACCAAAACTTGACTTTTGGACTCTTTGTGGTTCCTGCCTCTTAGGTCACTGTCTAACAAGCCAAGGTCCAAACGGACACTGAGCTGTACCCACCCTTTGGGGTAGGGAGGCAGTATCTCAAGCATTGCTTTTCCCAAACCTTTATCTCAAGAAGTGAGTCACTCTACATGGCATTGAAGGTCTCTTATGTAATTTACCTATGCAACAATAGGCATTAATGTAATTATTTGAAATGTAGATATTATTACAGCTGGATGGAAGATTAGTGTTTTGGTTGTTATGAGGACTATCCTAAAAGTTCTTCTCATCAAGAATTCAGTGAATAGGATTTAAGATTGCACTCAACATTCAAAATCTAAGCTTTTATCAAGTTGAATAGTTAAACTAGCAGTTAGGCTCTTACATACATAATGTCTCTCTTGGTGAGACATTAATTATTTCACTGTCTTGGAACTAACCCATAAATCTAAGGAGTTCACAGGTATATTTGGTAATACAACCTCTAAATTCCCAAGGACAAAGTAGAATGAATAATTTTGTTTTCTCATTGGCATCTTAGATATGCCTTATATACAGCATCAAATCTGGGCTGAACAAGGAGCTAGAAGTAGAAATCCACAGGACACATCACTAAAGGTTTGAAGTCCGTTGTACAGTTGTGAAAACGTAGTCAAAACTTGTCAGAGATACAGCCACTCATTGGGAACCTCTCTACAGTCTCCAAACTGACAGATTCAGTAAGTCCCATCTATGTAATTAAAACCACTGCCACAATTTCATGTTCCAGATATTTTAAGTATATAGCCAGATTTTCCTTTTCCATCAAGTACGAAATCCATCTTTTTTCCTTTGGTTTGATATGTATGATGCAATTTGACACACAAGTCCTGCTTGCACTCCACTCCTGGAATGCATCTCCACTACTGCCTTTCTAAGGAAAACTTTGGTATAAATCCTTCTCATCATTACCAATCCTAATCCAGAGTTTTTTCCAAGTTATAGGGTGCACCTCTAATCTTTCACAGCAGTTCATAATCTTAAACCACAAAAGAGTGACATATGGACCTAAGAAAAAAAAGACCATTGTAAGGAGTGCAATGTTCTGATTTTAATTTGTACATACCAGAGCATTCTCATTTTCTTTTCATGGTTATTCAATGGCCTATCCTTAGTGGTTTACCGCCTGCTGGGTAATGGCTCCTTTCTAATCAATTTCATATTATTTTTCTCCATACTTACTTGTATCTTCATTTACAGCCCTTTTAAACCAAAATCAATTTCACTTTTGTCTCAAATAGCCCTCCTGGCTGTGCAAGGACAGATTTTTGAAATTTGTTCCTGGAATCCCAATTAGAGTCCACACCATATTAATCTTGGTCTTAAACGCAGAAGCACACAGGCATTCAGCTCTTCTGAGATCCTGGCCAAGGCACACTGTAACCATCAGCAATTTAACTCACAGCTGCTAGGTCTACACAGAGACCCCAAACAACTCTGGAGCTCAGCTTTATGTTTCAAGCATCCTAAGTCTGCATCCTCACCCAATATGATAGCCCACCCCCAGGTGCTCTTCCAGTATGAACAGCAGCTCTGTACCCAGTTAGCACATGCAATGCCATGCAAAGCACTGGTCTATAGCAATATCTTATGATGCTCAAAACACACTTATGCCTACCCTGCACTGAACAAGAGCTACGTTCAGCTTTCTGGTGGCTGACACTCCACAGAAAGAAAGCAATGAAAGAACAATGTCCTTTACTGATGCACATCCTTAATTAAGCTCCTGATTCACAGTCATCTCCCATCAGCTTGCTGACTATCCTTGGCTCTCTGCTACGACAGTATGGCAGGCTGGATGTCTCCAGGTATACAGGTGCCTTTGCCCTGTGACTGCATAAGATCAGTGGCAGGACCAAGTCTACTGCTCCTTCATACCCAGTGATATGGTTCACCTGCAGTCCAGCAAAATAGAGCGTGTCCCAGGAGGGAGAAGAGGGCATCTGGCCTGTGGGGGGAACAGAGCAAGAGAAGGAGGGGTGAATGCACACATGTGCTGCTGGACAGAAAAGGAGCTTACACTGAAAGACAGGAACAGTCCCGAGCCTGCCCTGCTCTGTTGCCTGATGCTCAAAGAGCTACATGCTTTCCCAGAATGTGTCTTCTACAAAAGGTCCGAGTCCAACATCTCTTGCCACAACACTCAACATGAAGACAAGCTGCATGAGAGATGGCCAAAACAAAACACAGGCCACGGGGAAGGGGTCAGCGGGGAGGCGCGTGCATGCCTATGCCCTCTGGAGGGGGTTCATGCATGTTTGTCTGCGTCTATTGCTGAAGCCCAGGGAAGGGTGGGCTGTTGTAGAGCAACTCCTACCTGTGTTAAGGCATCAACCACTCATGCTCCCTCACCTCTCTCCGCAGTGCCTGCATCCATCCCGCTGTGATGCTTCACAGTATGAGGATGCTCAGGCCAGGTGGAAAGCTGTGCTAGGAGGAGCTGTTTTGCAGCAGCCAGCGAAGCTGGGGGGACTCTGGAGTACAGTAAAGCACTACCGAGCACATGTGGACCTTGGGAGCCCTCAGGGACTCACTGCTTATGAAAATCAAAAGGAGAGAGGATATAGATAGTTTGGAAACACCTGCAGAAGTGAAGGAGTCTGAGGAACTGGAAGTGAGCTCTTCACCTTGAGCAAGGGCTACCACAACAGCTCACAGACCATAATGGTGGGGAAGAGCAGGCCAAGAGACAGTAGTAAAGAAATATACCTGGCAGAAGAGCATAAACAGTGTCTTCACAGGAGCTCTGCAGTTCAGTGTTGTTATTCTTTCTTCTCTCCTGTGTCTGTGAGGAGGAGAAATGACCATAACACACCCATCTTCGGCAGTACTTCCTGCACATGCAACCATCACTGTGTTGCAGAGAGGCTCCTCTGTTACTCACTGCTAGAGCCTGTTCCTCCTCCTGAAAGCACCATGAGAGGAATGCTTGTGGGCGACCCATGCTCCCACAAAGTGGCCAGACTTTAGTGTTAACAAGAAAAGTCAAATTTATCCCTAAAAAAACAGTAGAGATATTAAAGACTAATTCACACCCAAGGCAATGCTTCCAAAACATGATCTGTCTCAACTCTTTTCATATTTATGGCTTTCTCAGTACAAGGTCTCTAACTCACCAATGAACTCTCAGTGGTGGGGCATGGTGATGTATGATGTTTGGGTGAGTTGCATTCCCACAGAAGAACAGTGCTTTTTTAGAAGGTGCAAGTCTTTAGATGAAGTGAGACAAAAACCTAAAAGCCTGGGCTGTAGATCCTAACGATTAGGAGTCCCTGGATGTCTCAGTGCTGGAGTTCTTTCCAAATGAAACCCACTGTCTTCTCTGCAGTAGGGAAGTTAAAAGAAATAACCAGTGGGTGAGGGAAAACAACACTGTTGTAATAAAAGATGAAAGAGAGAGTCTAGACACCAAAGCCAATGCAGAGAGAAATAAGGCAGGTTTCAGATAAAGGATAGCAAAAAAGAGAGTGGGAAGAAAGCCAAACATTCAGAGGTCTGAAAAAGTAAGTAGCAGAAATATTCCTTATATGTATGCAGGTAAATCCTGGGGGTTTTTTCCTTCATCAGCAGTTCAATGTAATAAATTAGTGGAAATGGCTAATAATGTTTTAAAGTGCAGATACTTCATATCCCTGGTTCTTTTTCCTGGCTAGGCATAAAGTTGTCTGCATCTTGAGACAATGGAGAGGTGAACTAGTTTAAAGGTGAGAAAAGATTTAATGGTGACATTCCATCTAAGCGCTTCCCCTACCACCAGGCCAGCCTGACAGCCCATAAAACTCATAACTCCTTTAGAGACTCTAATTTCTCATTTGGGTGAGGAAGCAGAAGCAGCACAAAAGGGTCCTTAGAGGTTGCAGTGCATGCCTCACATGGGTGTGGAATGATGCTACAAGAATACTGTGGGTGCACGTGATCCCCAAAACTTACCCTGAGAGCAATCAGTCTTAAGGAAGATCCCTGCCATCCATTGAAACCCAGGGCAGTGTAAGAGTCTGCAGCCAGCTGAGCCGATGCCTCCCTGGGACAGTGTTTCCCAAACCTCTTAAATGCACCTCTCCACTCACCTTTTTTTGCTTCATCTGTCTTTATGTGGTCTCCTTAAGCATTCACACTGTGGCTAGTCTTTCAAGATCAGATTCCGTGTAGTTTGACTAAATCAGGATAATTCAATTTTTTTACTGAGGTTTTATAGATTTTTTTAAAAATTATTTTTGTAATGAAATTTTTAAAACATTCTGTGGGAAGACTGTTTTCCGGAAGATAAAAGCATAAGGAAAAAGCCTTTTCTTATAAGTATGATGCAGTAATAAATTTGTGTGTATAAAACTGGAGAGATCATCTCTCTAAGGGACAGTTCTGTGCTCATTTAAACAATATCTTTTGAGGCAGCCAGCAGGTTTTCATTAAAAAAGAAGTATGATGTGAGAAGATAAGCCCAGGTTAGTGGTGCTCAGGTGGGTGCCTCTTTGTTTAACCATCTTTTCATGTTATAGCTCTTAGGAGAATAAGAGGAGTCATATTTAAGAATAAAAACTTCTTGAGTGTAATGCCCAGTAGGAGAGAAAATCCTGTAAGAAGGCTTTAAATCTGACTTCACTGTAGGAGTTTTTTGAATGGCTGAACGGCATCTTACATCTAAGGAAAGGACAAAGAAAATAGAAAAGGGGGAAAAAAAGAGAGAAAATGAGAAAATAGAGAGGAAAATTGTGTAGATGAAGGAAGAAAAAAAAGAACAGGAGAAAAAAACAGAAAAGTTTTTTAAATAGGAAAACAACAAAAAATGGAGGCAGAAAAAGGGTGAAAGAGGGGGAAAGGAAGATCAGCTTCCCAGGATGAGGAGGGAGGTGGCCAATATCTTTAGGAGGCCAGTCCATCACCATCAAATGTCTTGGAGATTGGGGAAGTTCCTGGTGACTGAAAAAATATATGTATCACACTCATCTTCAAGAAGGGCAGGAAGGACAACCCAGGGACAGACAGCTCAGCCAGCCAACCTCCATCCCTGGGAAGGTTGTGAAGCAAATCCCAGCACATGTATAAAAATTTGATTTGATTAGTAACAGCCAGCATGGACTTACCAAAACCTGACCATGTTTATGCTTGGTGCCTGTGATGCAGTGACTGACTTCTGTGGATGCAAAGCATGGTTGATGCTGGAGAAGAAAAGGCTCAGAGGTGACTTCACTGCTGGCTGCAACTGCCTGACTGGAAGATATGGAGAAGCCAGAGCCGAACACACCTTGGAGGCAACAGGATGAGAGGCAATGGACAAAGTTGTGACGTGGGAAGTTCTGCTTAGATGGCAGGAAGAAAAATACCACTATGAGGATGGTCAGGTACTGGAGCAGGTTACTCAGAGATGTTGGAGACTCTCCATCCTTTGAGAAATTCGAAAGTCAGATTGGCAGCCTGATCCAGTTGGATCTGCCCTTCTAGCTGGTAGGTGAAGAGAGGCATTTCAAAATGAAAGTGGCCAATGACAAGAAGACAAGAGGCAGAAAAAAAGGCTAGTGTGAAATGAAGGAACAATAGAATATAGAAAAGGAGAAGAGAGACAGTCACCAAAACCTGCAGTGACTTCGTAGCTTCTGCACCACTCTGTCCTGGTTAAACCTGGTTAAACTGGTAAATGAGTTGACAAATCATGGAATCATAGAATCATCAAGGTTGGAAGAGACCTTCAAGATCATCCAGTCCAACCCCTACCTACATCACCACTAACCCATATCACCCAGCGCCACATCCAGATGCCTCTTGAACACCTCCAGGGACGGTGACTCCACCAGCTCCCTGGGCAACCTATACCAATACCCAATCACCCTTACAGTGAAGACATTTTTTCTAACGTCTAATCTGAATCTTCTCTGATGCAATTTAAAGCAGTTTCCTCTTGTCCTTTCACTATGGAGGGAATAGCTGATAAATTAACAGCAAACATGGGCAAACAAAAATGCCGTGCTTGGACAAGCTTTGATTCCTTTGGAAACCAGATTTAACCCACCCTGCATTGAATGTTCTTCCATGACTCTGAGAAATGCTCCTTTAGGCAGGATCTGGTGAACATGCAGGATTCCCAGTGCCCAGCTCCATGTTTTACCCAGGACATCACACCATTTCCCAGCAAAGCCACACAGCCCTCCAGGTGTGCACACAGGACCTGGTGCACAACTAAGCCAACCCATCCTGTTTGCAGGTCACACTTGTCCCCTTTAACATCCCCCCTACCAGAATCAGGTCATATAGATGCCATTCAGTACCCCGCACTCTTCTTTCGTACCATGATGGTAACAGTCTTCAAAAGGACTCAGCTCTTGCTTTCCTAGCAGGACCTAGGTGTTCGTTCCTGCGCCCAGCAGGTTTTCAGCATCTGGGTTTCTGAGAGCCAAGTATTGACCATCATGTCCCTGAGTGAGTGGTATGCAGCCAAGTGCTGTTCTTGCCCACATGAGAAGAGTTCTGGATAATTAGGAAGTAAAATATTATTGTAAAATATCGGGCCTCCACACATGATCAATAAATCATATTTTAAAGGGTGATTTTCACTGTATATTTGAAAAGCATCATATATTTATAGAAGCAATCATTCTGAGAAAGGTTAAACATGTCACTGCTAAAGAAAATGTGTTACAAACCTGATATTGCCTGAAGGGCAAGTGCTCTTTTCCAAGAAACCGAAAACAAGTTAAGGTCTTGGGAAACGACAGGCAGGAGCAGGGCTCTCACAGCTTTGTCCTTAGATGGCACAAAAAAAAGAGAATCAGAATTACTGTTTCAGATGCGGATGCACGATGGCAGGCTGGGCTGGTCAGTTCTCAGACCATCACAGTGGCAGTAGCAGCTCTATCTAAATATGTCTAGGCCAAGCTCTTCAGCTAAATGAGAAGACGGAAGACTGAGAGTTGCCACTACTTAGGCAGGCCCCTTTTTTTGCATGCTCAGAATTATGGTTCCATTAGGATTAAAAAAGTTGTAAACGAGTCTTCAAACAAAATGCTCAAACACCTCATTCACCACTTTGCTACCAATAATGAAGTCAAAGCTGATGCTGTAAAGCAATTTTACAGCACTTTAAAATCTAGGATGCAGAGGTATTTTACAACCCATAATACTTCTTGCTGTGTGGATGTGTCAGCAGTGTTTATGTACCAGAGCTAACTGCAGCTCTCACAGAAATGTGTATAGCAGCCTTGAGGGTGCAACTTACTCCCAGAAGGCTTGGGAAAACATTTATGGAAAGTTGGGGCCTTTCTTTTTTTTTTAAAAGACTTTTTTTTTAAAAAGAATAGTTGCTCTGTCTTTTTAATCTAAGGGACCATCTGAAAGCATCTAAATTCAAAGGAAATATTGAATAAGTTTATGCATGGTTGTTCACCAATGATATTTTCTCAGTGGCTGAAAGCTTGAACCTGTCACAGAGAATCACTTACCAAACAAAAGACTAGAAGGGTGGGGTGATTCTTGGTTGATTTTACCCTGAAGAAGTACAAAGCACTCTTGCCAAACAGCATGGTGTTTCCTGGACTGAAAGAGTTGTACCTCTAGAAAGAGAAGCATGAGAAGGAAGGTTATTGCTGAGTTGACTGGAAAGGCTTCCCAAAGCCCACATGCAGGAGAGTATTTCCCATGTCTGCAACATTCGGATGCGATGCTTTCCGGAATGAACATGTAACAGGGAGGCTTCCACCACTCTTCCCAGCAAAGTCAGCACCTGGCTATTGCAACAAAACGCTGCAACAAAATCTGCTTTTCCAGTACAGCTGGTTACACCCTTGGATCTCTTGGGAAGCAAGTGTAGTGGAAACACACCAGCCCTATGACCGGAAAACACAGTTTTTCAAAATCTCTTATATGGGTAAGAAATAGTTGTGGCTTTTGTTTAGTCCTCCAGGGACTACTTCTGCAGTGTTTAACACGGCAGTCCATAACTTCTGAGCTAGCCCTGATGGATGATGTGCTTGGAGAGAAACTAACCTGAAAGTTTTGGATAGCGCTTGGACATTTTTCATCACGTCATCCAATGGACATCACTGCATGGCAAAATCCTTTATATTCCTTTTTTGCAGATGTTTCCAAATGATTCAGCTTTTTTGAGCCATAAACAGAATACCAGTGTTTGAGAGGCCATCTGCATTGCTTTTGAGTTGCATGGTTACCCAGGACAAAAAAGCCAGCAAGTTTGTTACCACTGATTATGATTATCCACATTATGTTCCTGTGAGTAAACATCTTATTGGCATCCCTTCACTGCAATTATTTTGGATAAGAACTGAGATTTTTAATTTTTATTTTGGCAAGGTGATGATTGAACTGTGTCCCCACAAACCTTTGCAGAAATTAAAACAAAACTCAGACCAACAAGTATTGTGATGGTGAAAATTACAGCAATCCTAAACAATTGTATAGCCTGGGTGGGGTTTTCCTCTTTAGTATATGGGATTCTCCGTGATCTATGGAGGCAGGGCTATTTTTCTTTGAAAAACTGCAATCTAGGGAGAAGAGGTAGAGACTACTAAGTGCTATATTAAAATATCCATATAAAACATTGCCAAAGCTTCAAAATTGTCTTCAATAAGGGGGTGAACCTGCTACACGGAGGTTTTCAAGAAGTCTTATGAGAAATGCATCTTATTGCAATACACAGGATACTTCTAAGTCTCTCAGAAGAAAAGCTGTGAACCATCTAGTCTGCTGTAGACGAAAAACTTAGAAGAAGCTAGAAAGAAAGACAAAGAGCTCTCCTGGGGGTGAAAGAAATGGTTAAAGATGGCCTTTTTCACTGTCAGTCCAAAAAATGTACTAAATCTAAACCAGATCTGTTCCTAATAACTCCCACCCAGACTAAGAAAGCGAGAAAAATCTATGCAGCGAGGTGCCAGTAATCAAACAGACAGCAAAATTTAACTTTAGTCTAGTACACCTCCCATTATTCCACCAGTTGTTTTAAGAGAATACCTTTTATTACTCATGCTTTTTATGAGGGCCTCTTTTTTTAGCAGCCTTGTCAACAGCATGTTTTCTTATAAGATGCTGAAGGCTGTTTTTGTAATGGCTGCTACTAAATTGTCTAAGGCAGAAGAGAATATAGCTTTCTTCTGTCATGGGGTGAGCAGATTTAAAAGGGTCATATTTCTCTTAATGCAGCTGGACAGGCTTTCTTTCAGCGGGAGCAGACGTTTAAGAAGTGTTCGTTGCTATATCATCTCATTTTATACTCAGAGATTGCTTTTCAGAAGATATAAACCAGCAGGCAATATAGATGGAAAAGTCTAAAACTCTGGGGTGTAAAAGCATTTAACACCAATACAGGATATTTGCAAGGTTTGCTGTTAGCACCCTCAAAGGCTTATGGAAGGAACAGAATTGATGTAGGTTGTATTTCCATGAACTCTTCTAGTCCAAAAAAATATTATATCAAGGGAACAGGTATGATAGAGGTTGCAGAGATGGTCACAACTAGTAATGGCTGTGGCATATTTCCAAGCAATGTTTTAAATGTGTTGCATAGTCAAATCTCAAGATCTGAGAAAAGCAGCTAGTGAAAGAGTACATCAGGATCTCCCACACTAGCTGGATGGGAAGTTTTATCCTCTGGCCAAATTCTTCTCCCAGATGGGAAACAGTGGAGCAGTCTGTTGCTCAGCAGGCTCCATCCCTGTCCTGCAGCCCCATAAATGCACCTCAACTCACGTATGGAAACCAACAGTTAACTAATTTTCTTGTCCTTCATCTGTGCACTACAAGGGACTGCACACAGCTTCTAAACGAGACGTGTTTCTTCTTTTTCCATTCCATCTGGAGGTCCGTCCCTAGCAGCATACCCCAGTGGTTAAAAGTGAGACCAATACTTGTTTAACTTCTTTGTTAATGACCTGGATGAGGAGGAAGAGTGCACCGTCAGATGATCCAAAATTGAGAGGAGCGGTTGATATGCCAGAAGGTTATGCTGCCATCAAGACAGACCTCGACAGGCTGGGGAAATGGGCTGACAGGAGCAGTGTGAAGTTCAAGAGTAGAAGTGCAAAGTCCTGCACCTGGGGAGGAACAACCCCATGCCCCAGGCCAGTACAGCTTGGAGACGAGAAAGCTCAGTGGGATTTTTCCCATGTGTATAAATACCTGATAGGAGCAACTAAAGAAGACAGAGCCAGGCACTTCTCAGTGGTGCCCAGTGGGAGGTTGAGAAGCAACGGGCACAAACTGAAATACAGGAAATTGCAATTAAACACACAAAAAAGCTTTTTTAGCATGAGGATGGTCAGGTACTGGAAGAGGCTGCCCAGAGGAGTTATGGAGTCCCCATACTTGGAAATACAGCCCTTGGCAACCTGTCCTAAGTGACCCTGCTCTGAGCAGGGGTTGGACTGGAGACCTCCAGAGATGCCTTCACACCTCAGCAATTCTCGGGTGGTAATGGTTAGCCTGGCCCCAGGCAGCCAGATGCACCAGGCTCACTCTCAGGGCATTTTCTGTCTAAGGCACTCGTGGACACTGGACTTTTTAGAGCATTCCTGTGACAGATGCTAGCCTAGGGCTGAAACCAAGGTTAGTCCCAGAACAGAGAGGAAACCTTGGGGAGGATGCACCTATTTTTGCTCAGATGAATCAGAACTGAAAGTTTTGCTGAATTCTAGATTTGGATGTCTCGGAAGACCAGAAGAAAATTTTAAATGCTTTGTGGGTTTTTTTTTTTCAGTCAGCCAGTAGAGGGAGGAAAGAGAGAGAAAATGGAAAGAGACTCACTCTTGATTCTCCGAAACTGAATAGCAATTCTCTTTCATATTGGCACCAGGACTTCCCAGCCCTGGGGCTAAACTTGCTCTGTCAGAGCTATTGTAATGGATAAAACCATATGAGATTTAGTTACTCTTTCAGACACTGTTACCACGCTGAGCATCCTGCTATGGGGCTAATACCAAGGACTGAATCCTGCTGTGATCTGTCCTGACAGCTGACATATCACTGCGGACAACTGGACTCAGTATGGCTTTCTATGTGCCTAGGACTGCATTTGATGCATTAAAGTCTGTGTCGCCTTTAAACTCTTTTCCCCTAGCGAGACCATCAAGTGATCAAGTGAGACTGCTCCAGCCATTCACAATGTTTTCTGATACAAAGTGAGGAGAAAGCACTCTCAGGTGTTCACTTCCAGCAACTACCCCTGAACTGCACCCTGGACTGAAAGGGGACAGGGGAGAAGATCAGTGCCCCACCCCAACCTACCTATTGCTTTCAACATTTAATTGCTGAAGGAAAGAGTAATGTTCTTTTCCCTTCTGATACCTTATCACTAGGCAAAGTAAGGACTTGTGGAGTGTTTTGCTCATGTGTAATACTGAAAAAAATTAACCTCACAAAAGTTAATTTTACAGGACCTGCCGCAGCACAATGCCACCACTTCTAACAAAGTTGCATTTATAAGCTGGTTTTTATATAGCAGCAGATTATAAATGATTCATTTAATGCTGAGGGTTATTGATGGAGAAATATAGGAAAATAAATTATAATTTGATCTAAAGTTAAATCATCCTTGTCTGTATCCAATTTTAAATACTGTTATTTGCTTGGCTCTGGCCTGAGTAAGCCCCAGGGTGAACAGGATCCAGGTTGCACTGCTGCACCAATGCTGTTCTGTCACTAAATGGTTTGAGCTGCAACAGACATCACTAGTCCCTCTTATTCTCCAGAACTCCATGTTGACAGTTTGAATAGTGTTCTGCTCTCAAAATAGTATTTCCAGGAGTGCATAAATGGTGTCAAGTCCGAAGTGCAGTTTTCAGAGCTGAATGTATGGCACGCAAAAACCAGTCAATCAACCCTTGGTGACACAGATTCTCCTGCATATAATTGCCTAATAAACAGCCCTTTGCAAGAATTTTGCTCAGTCTTGAGCTTGGCTTTTGATTAAGTTGTCTGCAAAACTTCTGTCTGAGATTTGTAACTTCCTATGCACACTCAGTTACTCTACATATCCTTTTCTAGAGTGTGAAAAATGCACAACCTTTGTAAGTCTTTCAATAGAAAAATGGAAAAGAAAACCGTGATGGAGATTCCCTTTCCTTGTTTTGTTATATTAATGTGTCAAATTCATCTGAGCTGAATTTGATGGCAAATTAAGAAACATGTGGTGCACAGTTAAAAACTGCAATACAATCAATGATGGAGCATATTCTTCTCAAACGTTAATGGAAACCTTAAATGAACACAGAGACATGTCCACGTGGTGGCAGCAGAGGAGGAAAGTCAGGAAATATTTAGAGGAAGCCTAAAGATAAACATTCGTGACCTGAGCTGGAGCATTTCTTAGTTAAATGTACACATCAGTGCATGCATCTTCAAAATTAGGACTGTGACCCAATGCACCAAACATCTGTGGCAACCCAAATCCAGCTGGAAGACTGAAGTCTACACACCATTGCAGTGAGAAGCACGTTGTCACCTGGCACTATTTGGGAGTGAAGTTGCTCTGAAGAGGGAAAGCAGGCGTCTGAACTTACAGCACACCATGCATCAACCATAAAGACACATTTTCCTTCCTGTGCCTCACAGATTCTCTCAACACCCAGCAGCACCTAGAAGCAAGGAGCAGACTGGAAACAGAGCAGCAAGAACAGGTGGAGGACAGCAAGAACTGGCAGGGTTTCTCTCTGTACCCCAGAGGTACAGTCACATTGCGGTGTGCAGTCTGCCATATACATTAGCAATGTGGCATCCACCCGTAAGAAGTCTCTCACTATTGCTTGTAACTCTAGGAAATAAATACATCAGGTTTAAGGAAACCTGCATCTCACTTGCCTTTGGCCAAGCAGGATGGAAGAACTGAGTTGAAAAAAAAATAAAACGTGTGGGGACCTGCTTGGACTCCCAGCTCCATGTGGGGACCGCAGGACAAGAGTGGTCCAAGTTGAACCCAAACTGTACAGTATCAATCACTCAAGTTGGCCTGACAGCTGTTCTCCAGCTCCTTGCTGTGTGTGTGCACACACTCATTTTCTGTCTCCCAAGAAGATTGTTTCAGTTGTCACGGTTCAGGAATAAAGAAAAATGAGCTTAATAAAAACAGAGGCAGACAAGAAAAACCCTCAAGCAACTAAATAATGGGTTTCTACTCTGAGAAATACCTGGTAAACCTGAGTCTGTTGCATCTTTTAAAAAGTTAGCTCTGCTTTGTTTCTTGCAACCCAGGTGGGTGCATCCTTTCTTCTGCCCCACCACTCTGAAAGGCTCTGATAGCTGGACAAGGCACCCATCAATCCCCAGACTCCTGATTGGTGCTGGACCACACTGGTATTTCCAGCCAGATCACCTCTGAGTAGATCTTCCAGGGAGCTACAAGGAAGGAGCAGGCTACAGCACGTGCTAAATTCAGTGTTTTTACTTTGGTGGAAAAAAATGTACTGAATTCCAGCTGAGCTAGAGAAGGGAGTGGTAGAGTAAGGTGCTTCTCTGGCTTTTCACAGGAACTGTATTTCCTGAGAAACTGCTGGGAGAGGAGAGGGACAATTACAAAGGAATTCAACTCAAATGTCCCCCATCGAAGCGTTTTCATTTCCTGATCAGAAAGTGAAAATAGCTCCCTCCCAAGTGGTTTCATTACCAGATAACCCAAGCAGTGCTGTGCTCACAGCAGTGGAAACTCCTTTTCCAACTAATGGAATGCCAACAGTAGACCAACAACAAAGCAAAGACCCTGGCACCAGTTTCCTGAGCACTTCCAGTTCCTCAGGCAGAAGTGTCTGTCAGGGGTACCTTCAAGTGCAGTGAAGAATGGAGCCCAGTAAGGACTGATGCTGAACACTGACATTAACATTTAGGGCAGCTCTGTATCACAAAGATCCAAAACAGTTTGAGCACCATCTGCAGTTGCCATTAACTAGGATTCCTCTCCATGGTCAGGGTAAGAAAGGGAGGAAATAGCAGTGGTTATGGACCCTAGGACACCTGTCATTGACTGCCTTCATTGATGACCAACTGGAAGTCTTTAGGACCAAACTCCAACCCACTGCTAGGGCTAAAGAGCTCTCACGCCCAAATAAAAATTTTGTTCCCCCCCTGCCTCGCCCCTCTTCTGGAATCTGCTCTCTTGCTTGCAAGTGTAAGCACAGAGGCTGTCACGATTTTAGAGCATGGTGTGCTCTTGCTGTTATGCCTACACATGAGCCCCCATTCTCTGCCTACGGCACACACTCCTCATGCTTCTTCTGTGGGATTATTCACTGTACCTTGTGGTGTCCCAGGTCTCCTGTCCCCCTCTAAGTACTAAATCGCATCTACAAATACAAGCTAAATATAGTTTAGAGTTCATGCGGGAAACATTTGTCTGAAAACAAAGGAAAGCAACACATCTTCTTACAGGAGCCTGTCATTACAATTTGCCGTAGTGAGAAGACACCAACCCACAACACACTGATTTCCAGAAGGAAAAAAAAAGTGCTTAAATCTATCACAACTCTACCTTCCTGGTCAGAGGCAGCAGCAATGCTCCATCTAAACTGCCACAGACTGGACCTCCCTTGTACATCAATGGAGGTGATACAGGGTGAGAGCAATTCTATGAGGTGCCTTAGACAAGGGAGAGAAATGACCTGGAGCTTCAGACCGTGCTTTGGAACCACATGGGAAAAGGACAACAAGGCTGGACATAGCTTAGTACATGACAAGTCAATTAACTAAGTGCTGTCAATTTTAAAAGGCATTTTGAAGAGAAGAGAAGCCAATTCCTCTCAGCTCTGCTGAAGCCCCAGATGATTTCCACCTTATATAATCACCTTTTTCAATAGACTGGATAGAAGTTAGTATTTACTAAGCCAGAGACCACTATTCTCTCAGAAATCACACACTGGAACTATTTATGCTACCCTTGATATGGATGAATTTCAGGACCTGCTAGTCAGCAATAGACTTTTGCTGCTTTTTTTTTACAGAAATATGGCACTTAATAGGTCCGTTTGGGGCTAGCAGCCAAGCAACTGTGAGTTCTTCTGGAGCAGGCAGGCAGGCCCAGCTAATTTCAAAACGGATTGCTCTGCAAAGGAAGGATAGCACTTCCCAGATCACAGAAATGGTTTACTGGCCCAAGTCTCACATAAAATAGTCTCTTGGTGAAGAGCTAAACGGTTTTAAAAGGTGTCAGAGAAACCATTAGGCAATAGAAATTCACAGAGCAATTTTGCCAGAAAAAAAGCATAAATAAAAAGTGATTGTTTCTCTCCCAGACTTTCTCACAAGTCAGCTGCATTCAGAGAGATGTGCCACAACTAGAGTTGAGCTAAAGGCAATTAAAAAGCATTGGCTGTCTTGTGTCAAACCTTCAGCTTGTACTCACGCACTTTAATCAGAAAAGCAGCAATTATATAAACAGTGCCATTAAATGAAGGGAGAGCAGCGAGTACAGCAAGCATAGATCAAATCCTGTATGTATCTTGAGAAGAAAAATAGCAACTGATCCTTATTTCTGCGTGGGTGCATTCATTCTGTATCCAAAGAAAACATACACACAAAGAACTGGATCTTGCAAGGAAATATAGATGCTAAAATGCAGCTCCCAGCCAGTTCAAGTGAGTTTGTTTCAAGGATATACTAATCTGCTTTTCAGTTTGTAAGCTCTAGTTATGTCAAATGTTACAGACTCTTCCTGGAGGCCTTTCAGCCCATATGCATATATGACAGGCTACTTAAGAGCATTAAAAGAAAGAAATCTGAGCCCAGACATTAACCCTGAGCTATTTGGGGAAAAGACTAATCAAAACTTTCTTTTTGTTTGTGTTTTCTTCTTAAAAAAAATCCAAACAAAACATTTCACCCCTCATCTTAAACCAGCACTTGCTAAAAAAAAAAAAAATTAATAAAAATTGCTTGTACAATCAGCAGCTTGTGGTTTCTTGCTAAACCACTTTTAAGCAAAGAGGAAAAAAAATCCACAAAGTGAGAACAGTGAACCAGGATAGCATCTCTATTGCAATTAAGTAGAACATACCTCCTTGATAGGACAATCAACTGCATGCAGTAGCCGCTAATAGAAAGACATTTCTAGAAGCATCAAGGCGTGCCATGTTCCTGGCTACTTGAGAAATTCTAAATGAGAAGCCTATTTGTGATTTCATAGTCCTGTTTCTTGTGCCATAAAAAGCTCGCACACAGCACTGAAGCACATCCAGTTAGTGCCAGGCAGGAGCCCCCCCCTCTCCCTCCAGACCTTAGTATGCAAACTTCAGAGCCCAGGGAACAAGAAAAGCAGGTTAGCTTCAACTAATGGAGGAGTTTGTGGTCAGGAGAACTTCCTCATTCTCAATTCCTGTGTTGGCAATGTAGTCAAACAGCACAGAAGAGTTATAACTGGTGCAGTATACACTTGTCCTCTTCAAGCAGAAAAACATCAGTGCTGTGGGATTTGTGCATGAAGTATTTCTGAAGGGGTGAGTCGGGAATAACCTTTGCAGCGTGGTAAAGCTGCTGTCCTGGAGAGTGGAGATATTCCCCCATAAAACAATGCTGTGAAGATTAATTTATGATCTGCTCTTGCTTCAAACATGTCTAGAACTAGAGGAAGGAGCTCATTAGGGTCCACACTTTGGGGAACTATCTTGTCATGTTCTAATTATGCAACTCTACTTTCCCCCATTACCTATGCCTCTCTTCTTCAGTATCTCAGTGCTTCTTCCTTTAAAAGGTGCAAATAATTCTCAGTTCAGCTTTTCCCTTTTCCCCAGTGAGCATATTTATAAGATGAGAGCCAGACTTGCTTGTAAAAGATGCAGAGGGAAAACTCCCCTGTACAAAGTGCTGCACCTCACCCTGGACCTGGGCTCTGTCTTCTCTTACCAAAAGTCTCTGCATCAAACAGATGGTCCAAAAGGACAGTGTGCAGCAGATCTTGAGGGATGACATAAACAGCAGATACCCTAGATGTTCATTTCAATTCTACCTCTGCACTGGCAGTCCAAATTTTTTTATGTGGTGACACTTTCCTTACCAGGTCAGTAGTTGTGCCCCTTAGTACCTCGTTGTCCATGTCTAGGTCAATAAAGAAGAAATGTTCAGATGACTATTAATTGCTTCTCTTCAGCTTTATCAGAAGCCTTCCAATACTTTTTTCTCAATCAAATTTCAGGTATAAAATCCCCTGTGGAAGACCAGTGGTTTCTGTTGCCACCACAAACATGCCCCAGAGCCGGTTTCACCCTCCAGCTCTGCCAGTCTCCCAAGGCATGGGCAGGACCATGTGAGGAGTCCTGACAACAAGTTTCCCTCTCCCTTGCTTCCTGACACCAGGAACAGGGGTAGCGGCCCATCCTGCGCCCACATCTTTGAAGGTTTCGGTGAGTATGTTATTCGCCTAGCGCTGTGCATTTGCACAGAGGAAGCCTCCCAGGTCTGTGATACTACCTGGAATTACAAACCCTAAGCTTCTCTATTTGCACAGCTGAACACACATTGGGGAAATCACATCTTTGAGCCCAAACCTGCAACACATTTGCTGTCATGATGGCAGAGCAGTTTTTTAAAGTTAGTTATAACATGACAAGTCAGTCATCAACAACAGCAGCCTGACAAAACATTGCAATTTACAGCTCTGCTAGTTCAGGGGAACTATTATTTTTGTAAAGACTGACTGATGTTTTCTGAATTGTGCTAGAATGAGGTTTTCTTCCCAACAGTAGCATGGGATGGGGAGAGGAGGATTTCTTTTAAGCAACTGAGACACTAGTGTTTGGTAAGTCAAAAGATCATGTGTGTAACTTTTGATTTATTGAACTGCTGTACCTGAATGACCTGGTGTAAGAGTGTAGTTCTTCTTGCCATTTTGGTTGCCAAGTTCACTTAGCTGGACAACAGCCATGAAGCTGCCTCATCACAAACACTCCAGTGTTTCTTTCCATATTTAAATGGACTGCTATATACAGCATGGAGATGGAAAAGAGCCTGCTGTCTTCTGTTTCAAGTCCAGATCCAAGTGTAGTGCACAATAGTGCTGAAACCAGAGAAGATGGATGGAGGCTGAGGTTTCCTGGCTTATAATTCACTGACACATGGCAATAGGTCTGAGCATTTAAACCCTTCCAGACCCCACCTGAAACACTGTGTTCAGTTTTGGTCCCCACTATACAAAAAAGATGTGAACAAGATGGAGAAGGTCCAGAAAGATGACCAAAGGACTGGGAAGCCTACTATATGAGGAAATGCCAAGAGAACTGGGTTTGTTCAGCCTTGAGAAAAGACCTTATCACCATGTTCCAGGGTAGCAACAGAGAAGATGGAGACTCTCTTTTTACAAGGAGTCATATAGAAAAAATGAGGGGTAGTAAGTACAAGTTACTGCTGGAGAGATTCTGATTGGACACAAGAGGAAAATTTTTCACAATGGGAACAATCAACCATTGGAATCATCTCCCCATGAAAGTGGTGGATTTCCCAGCACTGGACACTTTTAACATTCAGCTGGACAGTCTTGTCTAGACTGTGCTTTTGCCAAGAAAGGTTGGACCAGATGATCCTTGAGGTCCCTTCCAACATGGTATTCTATGATTCTGTGATTTCTTCCTCACAATACACTTCACTTCCAAGTCTAGTTTTCAGCTACCAGCACACAGGAAGGTTTAGATAAGTCAGACACCACCTTCCCCCCCGAAACCATATTTAAACCCTTCCCTTTCAAACAAGAAAACAAGCTTCTGGCAACGGGAATCATGTCAGTATGGCCTTTCTAATATGAGAGACAGGGCTAAGAGCTTGGCATTGATAAATCTCTCCAAAACCTGAAGGTATATTTACAATGGATGAGCCATCACACCAAATTCTAGCTCGCTTCCTTTCTAGTAAAGTAACACTGCAGCTGAAGCAGTCCATCTTCGCTATCCATGCTGCTGCAGCAGCCACTTCCCTCTGGTAAATCAGGTTATCTGAGATGAACAGTGAGTACCGATTTTATTTTGACAGATGAGTACCAGCTGTGTAAAAGACTTGACACTAGACATGTATCCAAACAGTGAAGGATAGTAGATCCTAGGATCCTCTCAAGAACTGAATTTATATCAGTGCTACAGCACCACAAGTTTTGCTGCAGTAAAAAGAGGATTTCTGAAACCAAGTGTTCAAGTTTGAACTTCTAAAGGGGAAGGGTTTGCAGGAAGGTGACTTGAATGATGAACATTTACCTAGTATACATCACCACCTCTTTGAGGAAAAATACACAAAAACCTGAAAACCTCCTGTTCATGTTAATCAAACATTCTGGCTTGTGACTGATGAAATCCAGTGTCTGTAGGCAGAAATCTGGGTGTAAACTTCTGCTGACTCTGGATGGCACTTGTCACTGCCCTAGAGTGCAATACCAACCAGCTTATAATGCCTGTCATTCACACAGATCAGCGGCCACCCAGAGTCTCCCTGAAGGCCGAAAAGAGGAAGGGGAGAGAAGGAAAAAGGAAGGAGTTCTCACCTGCCAGCAGCATCAAAAGCATTTGCATCCAGGAAGCCAGGGGAAGGCATGGCCTTGAGTCATGGTTGTGTGCAGTGCAGCATTCCTACCCCCTTGGTTACATACCATACAAAAAGCCACTGCTGCAGCTCTCCCACAGATGTTGATCTCTGATATTTTGTCCCTAGTAGTTCACACAGTCCTTGTAGGAGAGGAGAGAAATCTCGGCTTGTTGGAGCCTGGCAGCCAGTTCTTCCTCAGGGAATCACAGCAGGGTCAGGGCGATTGCAGAGGTAGGAGACACAGCCCTGTAACTGCTCCAGCTCAATGTGCTTTTGGGGGCAGATCCCAGCCTGGCGATAACTTCACTTGGCACATGTGTTATCCAATATTATACAAAACAGTATTTCATGTGCTTCAGGAGAAGAAGTCTCTCTCTGGACAGTTGTATGGAGCCACTTTGGGTTTTGTAGTCAGTGCAGCTTGGAGCGGGTCCCTCTGAAGCTGCGAGATGGGAGGAACCACCAGGAGCAGTAATATGGTGGTGGTCACCAGCAGGAAGTATGCATGGTATATTACGCCCTCTAATCCCCAGACCTCTCCCTTGTCTCTTGTAGCCGTGACCAAAAGACCAGAAGGGTTGGTGCAAGCCAGCACACCACCAGGGAGGAAAGCGTCTTGCAGGGCATGGGTGAGCACTCACAAACCTTCTGGCATTATCCCCAAGTCAGCCATCACCACGTCAGCTTTCCCAGACTAACCAGTAGCCTTCCCAGCTATAACCAGTAGCCTTGCCACTGTCTGTGCGAGGCTTTGGCTAAGGGCCGGTCAGACAGGACACAGACAAGCTCTGTGCTGGCTGCATTCAGGCACACATACCCCATGTCTCCTGGCAGAGGGGTCTGTGGCTATTTTGAATGAGGAGGTGGTACAGCTCTCTTCAATTTGAAGATGAGGGGGAGAAGTCTCTCCTACTCAGCCACCAAGCCATGCCAAGGAGACAGACCATAGTGGAGAAGAGTGATTTAGATCACTGTCACTGTCAAAGATATTAGCAAAAGTTATTTTAATATAAATTTATAAAAAAGCGATGGCAAGATTCACTCTGTTACTTACTATGTGATAGAAACATATAAATGGAAATCAAATTAGAATCAGGCTAGAATAATTTACACAGGAATCAGGGGAAGCTATTTACACAGAGGTCAGGGAAAATGATGCCAGACTCAGTCTGGAGTGATTTATACGGGGATCAGGAAAAAGGATGAGGGATGCCATCCCGTTGGGTCACAAGGTTCAGAAAGGATCTCCTTGCTTTCTAAACTCCTTCTCAGAGAGGAGTCTAGGTGCAGCTGGATCCAGTCCTAGTCCCAGACTTGGTCAGCGGTTTATGTCTAAAGGAATTAAGTACAGGGATTTCGGTGGTGGCGATTCAAGATTCATTAACACTGCTACGACAAATTACAGGACTAGGTTATACGATTTTCTAGCAAAACTTAGTCAGTAATCAACAACCTGTTATAAACAACACAGCCACTTAGTTAAATATTCAAGAAAGTTTTCTAAATCAAGAGAGAGATATAGAGGTTAACCTACAATTAAGATTCTTTTTTTTACCATGGATTATAGTAAATTCTTGGTACTCAATGATTTTTGAAATGTTGCGGAATTGAACCAGAGTGAATTACTTTTTTCCCTTCATCAGCTTCTGTCATGGGAAAGTCTGAACCACATAATGAAACCTACCTTAAACATTAAGAAATCTGCCCTGAGAGGCATCCCAACTCAGGGGAAGATATGGGGTAGGAGCCTGCTGTGATCCTGGAGAACTCTAAGGGCCTCACGATGATTCACTTTGGTCGAAAAGGTGAAGGTCAGGACGATGGAGACAGGCTTTTTGCAGTGACGTCCAATGATAGGACAAGGGGCAATGGATGCAAACTGGAGCATAGGAGGTTCCATGTGAATATCAGGAAGAACTTTTTCACTGTGCGAGTGACAGAGCACTGGAACAGGCTGCCCAGAGAGGTTGTGGAGTCTCCTTCCCTGGAGACATTCAAAACCTGCCTGGATGCGTTCCTGTGTGATGTACTCTAGGTGACCCTGCTCTGGCAGGGGGGTTGGACTAGATGATCCTTCGAGGTCCCTTCCAACCCTAGAATTCTGTGATTCTGTGGTCAGTACTTTTTCATTGTGGCCGTTATTCTTGTTGGATAATCTTGGCAGCTTTCAGAGTGGGCTGTGGTCCAGGCAGGAGGAGTTTCAGGTATGTTTCCCAGGCAACAGGAGTTGCAGATGCGGTTAGGGAGTGCCAAATCATCCCAACTCACTGTACTCATATGCAGGACCAGAAGGTACCAGATTGTCTCAACTCATCACTCCAGTAGGCAAGATCAGAAAGTGCCAGATTGCTCCAGCCCACTGCACTTGTAATTAAAACAAGAACAACGCTGGGCCCCCTGCACTTCTAATTAGAACAAGAAGAATGTTGGCTAGTGCTCACATCTCAATGTGGCCCAGAGGAGGGGTCTGCACCACGACACAGGCACCGGGAGGTATCTGACCACACTGCTGGGCAGTGCGGGAGTGACACAGGACAGAGGCCCCAGGCATTGAAATGCCATGAGAGTGATCTCATCTCCCTTGAGTTTGTTTCCCTTCACTTAGCCCCTGTCTTGGGTTTGCCTATCCAGATGTGACAGCTTTCCAACAGAAGAGGCAGCTCAGCTCCTATCTGGAAAGCATTTCACACACTTCAGGCAACATCTGGGGGGCAACGGTGGGGGAGGTCTCTCCTGGTGCTGCCCCCAATCTGAGCAGTCACTGCCCTCAATCTGAGCCATCACTGCCCTTAACAGGTCATCAGTGCTCTTTCATGCCGGAGTAACCCACACTTACTGCCAGCTCCTGTCCCTCCCCATCCTGCAGCTCAGCATCTTGCAGCACTTCTTGCTCCCTCCCCACTGCCTGGTGAGCAAGTTGTTGCCACAGAAAACCACCTGTGTGGGAAAGCAAATTCCCAGCAACACCAGGTACAGCTTCCCTGATCTTGCTTCTGTCAGCCCTCTGCTTTTCTTGCCTCTTAACTCACTGCTTAGTTTCCTCCTCCTCCTAAATATCCCATAACCAGACTGCAAAATAGATGAGACAGAGCTTTAATAATGTATGTGTTCCCTCGCTGTGCTTGCTGGATGCCTGAGAGCACTGTTTTAATGAGTCAAATCTGACTTTCTCCTAATACTTCTGTCTGAGGCCACAGCACAGTCAAACAGTTATCTTTTGAAGGCTGTTCCTAAGAAGATGAGAGAGGAGACCTTCCAAAGCAGTACGGATCCAGGGAGTTAAGGGAAGACACTATTCCTCAGGCCAGTTTGCCCAAGGACCTCAGTGTAGAGAAGCCTCTCACCACCAGTGCACGTAGTCAGACAGTTGTTGGAAGGACTGTGGCATTTTCTTTGTGGATACTATTAAAAGGACACAGTGAGATCCATGTGCTTATATAGCCTCCTCTCATGTGCTCTGCTCTTGTGCACCAGCTCTATTTAGATCGCATTTTCCCACTGTCTAACTTTTCTCTTCAGTTCTTCCCCTTCTCTTCCCCCAAGTTCTGCCCCAAGTCACACATAGCAAACTGGAAGAAGTAACTTCTCCCAGCTCTATCCAAGCTTTGCACTTTATTGTATAAAATCTAAACTATATACTGCAGCAAAATATTCCTCTGACAAAAACATTCTGTGGTTTAGACGGAAAAGTTCAAAGCTTTTTCTTTAAATTTCAGCCCCTGCTGTCTCAGACATTACTTTGCTACCAACACAGAGATGCATATCATATTAGTGCTGTGCATACCAATCTTTATGGATCAAAAAATAAGAACAAATCCCTTGGAACATGCATGCTTATTTTTGGCTCATTAACTTGAATGGTCATGGTGCAGCTGTGACAGGTTGGGAAGACATGTAGAATAGGTAAGCTTTGCTATTCTCTAGATCATGTCTAGCCTACGCTTATGTCTTAAAGTCACAGGCAAGTCTGTTTGGAGGAGCCTGATTCAAAGCCTGTTGACAACAGCAGAAGCATTCCTAACCCTCATGCTGTATTTTAACCGGATAATAGGGAAGAAGCCACCCCAAAGGCTTGCTGTTCATTTCACTCTTAGCATCTCTTAGCGTGTAAGATACACAAATGTGCTCCCACCCTCCTCCCCACACACATACTAAAAACTGTGCCCCATGTCAGAGTTTTATTATAACCATTAGCCCCAACACAGCTGAATGTGATGGGCTCCAAGCGTACCTGGCTCAATGGGTTTCCGCGGCTCCAGGAGAGCCATCGTTTCTTAAAGGAAATCCACCAAAACCATAGTGTATGTGCACAGCTTTCACAAGCACGGGGTTGTCATCCTTCACACTTGGCAACCAGCATGTTTTCCTCAGAACTGTTCTGCCTGAGCACCGGGCAAGGTAGAAGGAGAACAAATACATTTTTCAGCCTAAAAAAACCCCACAGTTCAGATAACAGGAAGAGTCCAAAGTTCATTTGTAACATTTGCTGCCAAGCAACACTTACGCTCCAAGACTTACAACTTACTTCACAGGGACACTTTTGGGAATACCAGCTGAGGTGTCAGTGCTTTTTGTGTTGTGCCAACAGAGAACTTTGACTTGTACCTCCAAAGGTTTGCTGCTGTTACAATTAACACTGAGTCCAGAAGCGAGTCAGTCACTCACCTTATCAGGAACCAGACCCCAACACGGATGGAGCTTACATTGAAGCTGCAGATCTGGGCTGTACAACTAGTTTGATGAAACTTTTGAGACCTCTACTACCACCATGGGTGTCACATACAACAGAGATGAAGGTTCAACAGAAGCATGTGGTACCTCATCCTAATTGAGGCCAGGATGTACATAAGGAGGGATCAGAGACATAATACAGGCATCAGCAGTTTTTTTGGGGGGCAGAGGACAAGCTCTCCCAGGACTGCATGCATACAGTAATTACCAGGTACACAACACCCATATTCCATCTCTATTGCCACCATTGCTAGCAGCACAGAAAGCTACACAGGAAGTTTTAAGCTGCTGGGGGGCAGCTCTGGATGTATGTAGACATGTGGGAACAGTAAGCCCATTGGTATTTGCTAGGACTGACAAGATGGCTTAGAAATTGTCCTGTCTGGAGGCTAGCAAGCCCTCAATGCTCTGGAGTGAGAAGACGTTGCCCACCTGAAGCTGCAGCGTGCAGCCATCAGGACCCACTTTTCATCACTTAGAAAGCCTCCACAGAAGTGTTGACCCTCATACTGCAGGCTGGCCGGTCAGGGCCAGGACACTGAGGTTGACTGGCCACGCCACTTCCATCCATCCTGGGCTTTCTGCATGGGTCTGCCAGTGATCCCATACTTGTTGCAGGCCTCAGCACAGGGAATGGATCCACCACTGTAAATCTGCATTTCTCTGGAATGATTTCCTCGCTGTTAGTGAGGATATGTTGGGTGGTTGTTGGATTTTTGTTTGTTTTGGGGTTTTTTTTGTGTTAAAGAAAATTGGTCATATCTGGGTAAACTAATATGCTCCAACACCAAACAAGCACCAGTCTCGTTCTGGACAGCCATGTCCACCAAAGGTTCCACAATTGCCCGCTGTTGGGATTGAATCATCTGCACTGGAGAGAGTTGGGAATTCTTTGCTGTAGTTTGCCCTTCAAAAGAGCAGAAGTTGTCCATACATGTTATATCAAAAAAAAAAAGAGAGACCTCAACCAACACCAATTTAGGAAGGACTTGAACCTTGATGTCCCAGATCCTTACAGGCTGGCAACATGTCCCACGTAAGCAGCTCTCCAGATTTTTCTGGAAGCCACATTCTGCAGGTGAGAAGCATTTCCTGGCCCCTTTTGTAGTCAAAACTGGTATTTATGAAGTGTCTCCAATACAGTAAGTCTCCATTTTCTAAAATTAGTTCACTGAATTGTTCCCAAACGTCTGCAGTAGCAGCAGATTAAATAGTGCATAAATAACCTGTATCACACCACCATCAGCATTCTCTGATCATAAGAGGTGTTAGCATTAGAAAGGAAAGAAACAAAACTAGAAGTCTACAGTATTTACTTTCCACCGAAATGAGTAATACAGAGGATGAGTCTAGGGAGGGAAAAGGTTTAACAGAAAATAAGTCCATTAAAAGCTTGCCATTGGTCACGCTAGTTTGGAGAATACTGCTGAGATTTTTAAGGGCTGAGGTACAACACATCTCCTATTTCCCCTCTTTTGGTGGCACTCTGGATCACGCCATGGGAACTAACCTTTTATAGCAGGCTCTATCCCATCTGTGTGCCACAGGAAAAGGCACAATCCTCTAGTAACAGCAGCCAAGCTCTCAAGCAAAAGTTAGCACAGATGGATTAAACTGTTTGGCATTCTGCTTCCTGTTTATAGTGTCAGGTTCCAGGCAATAGTTATTAATTAATCAGAGGTCAGTTACATGCTGAGATCAATCGTTCCTCCCAATAAACATCTGTTTTAAACAAAAACAAGCCCACCTAAACCCTGGTTTAAATAAACAGTCATTTCTCAGGGACATTTCTGTATTTGGCTTTGTGGCAGTGAGAACTGCAGAGATATGAGGCCCAGCACCTAGCGTGAGGTGCCTGGGGCAAACACCGAATTAACTTGCTGTAGTTTTGGATACATCAGAGTACAGAAGAATATATTGAAGTGATCTCAGACAGTAGCTTTAGGGGAAACACATTCAGCAAATAAACATTACGACTCTCCCTGCCTGTGACCTTCAATACTGTTTTAACAACAGGATTGCTTTGTGGCATAGGCAGGGAAAGACCCAGAGCCTTACTTACATTAGCTGCTGCCTTCCAGCTCACTTGGTGTTGGCTGCTGATACAACTCTCCAAGAAGGATTTTGAAGCCTCTGTATCCCACAGGTTCATCAGTTTTGAAATGCAGGGTCAGAAAGCTGCTGCTGAAGAACATGCTAAAAGGCATTTTCTGGCCACGTAAGTTTGCTGGTAGGGGAAAGAAGAAAATACTGAAGTTGTAGTCATGGCCAAGTAGGTTGAGCCACAGCTCCTACATTTATTTCCAGGGACAGACTTTTTAATCCAAGTTTTTTGATATTCAATGACATTAGTGGATGTCAGGATTTCTCAGGGGTCTTTCAGGAAGTACATCTCTAGTGGCCTATGCAATATACCCAGGCTGAAGAGGTAGAGCCTAGTACAATGGCCAAATTGTTCTCATGACCTATGAGCAAGATTGCTTCAATAATTAGTTCTCTAAATGTCTATGTACATGGCAGAAGAAAGGGGGGAGACAGTGGGAGAACAAGGAAGGCATGAAGCCATTCCAGTGAATATTATATACCCAAAGATCCTGGTGTCCATATGGCACTAGGCAGGTTTGGTACTCACAGCATCACCTCTCAAACTATTTCAGATACACATTAAGACAAGTGCTAAGATACAAAGGGTTAAGGAAAAAAGATATGAAAAGAAGAATTGATAGAAGTATCCTTTCAGATACAGCCATGATGCTGGAAGTCAAGAGCTGCTGATTCCAAGCCATTTCTACTGAAGAAGCCCTGGGTAGTGAGCTGCTCTCAATAACTCTCGGGAAGCCTGCTGCTGCAGGCACTAATCAGTGTTGTCCTCCTGCCTACTGCCCACACTTCCCAGCTGAAGGGAATTTAGTCACCTTCATTCAATAAAAGGGGTCAGAAAAGGAAGACAGTAAATGAACATGCAGTTCAATCTACCCAGAAGCCTTGAAGAGAGATGTGGTCTGTTATAAATGCTCAAATGATCCCAAATGCAATCCCTTGCATTCTCAATTACAAAATCTTGAAGTACAGCCTTCAGTTTATTTCCCAAAGTAGGATATATTATTCAAGTGCAGTTCAGCATACAAGGGTAAATGCCAGGGTAACTGGGAAATGTGGCTCCGACTGGAATTAGATCAAAGCCTGGGCACTCATAAAAGAGAAAGAGAAAACAATTGTATCACAAAGAAAAACCTGTTTCTGCATGAATTTCCTTAAGCAGGCCTATTAATAATTGGAGAAATAAGCAATCTCAGGGTCGGGTTTTTAGTTCTGTTGGTTGAAGTGAACATTTGCATGGCTTCAAAGCACAAGTTCTTGTGCCATTTACAGAGAATTGCTCAACCAGGAAAAGGGCTATAGACTTGGGAAAATGTTTTAACTCTGAGGAGTGATCTACAGGCCAGACACTGAGACCCTACATAACAGGATTGCTTGGAGCAACCTTTCCTAACGGGCCAAATTAAAACTTAAAAATTCATTAGCTTCTCCCAAAGTGTCTACATAGATGTTTCTTTTGCTTTGCATTTATAGTTGCCACAAAGTTGATCAAAATGTAGAATGCCACATTGTAAGCATGTTAATGTTTTAATTACATGTTTCTGTGGAGTAGTCTGCACTGTGTTCAGGAGTTCCATAAATAAAACCGGCTACCATCACACCCCAGTTTACTGGGGTGAATGGAGAGCAGGGCTGAGAGCACAATTCTTGCAGCGATGAGAGAGGGGACTGCTGGAAACATGAAAGATGTGGAAGCTTGGCAAGGCTTTTGAACTTCCTCTTTGAGGGTCCCTCTGGCTGAACAGCTGGGAACATGCTTCAGGCAGACTGGTCAACCTGGCTGAAGTTCAAGTCCTCATACAAAGTGCAGAGACAGGTTCAAGGATCTTGGATCCAATTTATTTGAGATTGTTTGAACTATCTAAGGTTTGGGGTTTTTTTTGGTGAGGTTTTGGTTTGGGTTTTTTCCTTCAAATACCCATTCATTTCTCCAAGCACACACAGCAGCTCTGGCAGCAGGAATTGAAAGTGAATACAACAAAACAGGGATGTGCTGAATTAAGAAAGTACATTTAGTACTGACATGGCTAATGTTGCTGGTGACAGTCTCATATACCCAAGTGTCCAAATGTACCTGTGACAGAAGTTAACCCCCAAAAGTCACAAATACAAAACAAGCACAAAACAAGGTGGGTGTGGGTTTTGTTTTGTTTTTAAATAGGCTTTTTGCTCCTTCCCTCTCATCAGCATTGTGGAAAGTTAAAACCAGTCTTACCTGTGTTAGCAGCCTTTGTGTTTCCACATTCCAGACCTAAAAGGAAAGCACTGCCTTACCCGAAGCACACAAACACAGAGGAGGTTACAGGGCTGTTCTGGGGAGGGGAGCATGAGACAAGAGGAGTTTAGAGCCAGGCTGCAGGTGAATGGAAAAGGCATCTCCTGGTTTTCAGAGCTAGGGCTTGGAGTGCGTCATGGAAATGAGTTTGTGCACATGAAAAAGCAGGCAGATCCCTGCTGATGGTGCTTGTAAGTGTGATGAATTTTAATATGAGAAATTTGATCACTGTGATATACTGCTGAAGCCAAACACGCTTGCCTGATACGTGAACAAGCAGATGTGCTCATTCACTCAGTAGTGAGTAGCACAGGTAAGACAGAAGAAAGGGGGATGAGGGAAAGATATTAGATGTGTCTCAGCTAAAAATTTATAACATTTTGCTTCCAAGAAAACAGAAGAGTCAGACTGGACACATCTCTCCAGCTCCATGTTTCTTTGATCTGAGGCATCAACTTACTAATTTGCTTAATGGTGGCAGGGCAGTGCTATTCACAGAGAAAGCTGTCCGTCCATATCACCACTGTACCCTAGCCTGGAAAGCAAGAAAGCAAGTGATGTTTCCTTGGGTCTTTAAGCTTAGAGCCCAATTAACTGCATAGCTCTTTGGGCATTCAGCATTGGTGAGGTCTGGGGCTGGAAGCAGTGGTAACAGCAGCACCCGATGGCAGTGTTGCCTACTGGGTGAAGAAGCAGAAAAGATTATAGATGTGGTAACAGACAGGGGATTCTAGTTTTGCAGAGCAGAATGGAAAGGGGCGTACAGAGACTGACAGCCAAGTTAGTAATCTTGGTTTTACAGGTTTGCCTTCCCTTGGCCCCGTCTCTTGGACGTGCTGCTTTGACACACAGCTTCAGACACACAAAGCAAGCTGTCATGCTGCAAGTTCAAGCCTGGGAAAGAGCAACCCAGAGTGACTCACATTGTTCTGAGGCACAGTCATGCCATGATTAGGACCTCGCAACCAATGCATTTGATTACAACAGGGGAGGGAAAGATACTGAGCTAGCTGAAGTAGCTCCAAGTATTATCAGAAATCCCTCCTGGAGCATGGACATGTGCCATGTAAAACTCTCCATCTGTCTGCAGAAGAAACTTGGTTCAGTTCCTCTGTTTCTCTCACCCCAGCATTAAGGTGAGCTCTCTCTCACCTATTAACTCTTTGGTTAGTCCAAATCCTTCGTACACCATCTGTCTGCCATGGCAATTAGACAGACTTCTTTCAGTCCAGAAGTCCAGGACTTCAAGCCAAATAATGGATTTTAATGGGGCTACAATTCTCCAGCAACAGCTGCAGCACAAAGCAAGGAACAAAGTCACAATGCCGGTATATTTTAAAATTGGCTCTCATTTCCTAGGGATAGTTATCAAAATGTGAGCAAAGGCAAAAAAGGATTGTGATGCCCATTAAAAAGAGAAAAGAAAAGAAAAAGATAAAATCAAAGATGGGATACTGGTCCAAATCTATTTCAGTCATATCATTCATTACTTCTGAAGATAAGCTTTCAAACAGTTTAGAAGTCTATGCTATTGCCACGTGAATGGAAAGTCATCTCTTACCCTAACTAAGCAAGATAAAGGAGGAAGAAAAGGAAACAGATAAAAGTGCCAATAGATTTTTAGTGACATAATTTAGCATTGCCATTGTTAACCCCTCAGTTATGCCACAGTCAGGCCTCTGACATGTTTTATGATGAGAGCTTTGCCCAGAGGTGTCAGATTTGTCTGCTGATTGCTGGAAGGAAGATACCGGTACCCTCCCTGGCCCCCTAACTCTTTTGGAGGAACTTGCCCAGTTTTCTAACCTGCACTGAAATACCTATAAATTCATCAAAAAACACATCACAGATATCTGCAAATTTTCATGTGGGAGTTAGAAAAGCCAGAAGGACGTGAGTGCTCACCTGGTGGTGTTTGCATGTCTCATGGGGTGTGCTGGTGACTGGATCATTCCTTCTCAATTTGTAAGGATGGCATCCGTGCATCATGACAAATCTGAGCTCGTTTCCTTGTGATTTTTTTGGGCACTGCCAGGTTTTTGTCCTGGAAAGAATAAAAATATAGAGCATTAAACTCAGCTTTAATAGTAAGTTTTAATGGACTTTCACCAGGGACTAGTGCAATTCCTATATGACATGTCACCCCCATGGTAAAGCATGGATCATGGGTGAACACCAATCTGAAGAGCAGAACCTTGAAATACTCTTTTAAAAAGTTCATCTGGAAATGATGATAGTGTTCTATTAGAGGACAAACCAATTAGGAAAACTACTACATTCCTATTCTACCAAGTCAGACCTTGTTCATCATAATGTTACAAAACTCAAACTCATTTTAGTCTTGTTTCAAGCTTCAGAATTTTATATATGAGTCAGTTTTATCCAGGCTAAGCCTTTGTAGAGCTCTGGTTTTTCATACGTTTGGAGGACATCTTTATGCAAACTTTCCAGAAAGCACATAAAGGCATCTTGAAACCCAGTGCAATCTTGAAGCTTCAGTCAAGCCAGTCAGTTCATTTTTAGAAAGAAGTGGTTGTACAGCTTGACTGTACCTTGGACTCTGAGCATCAAGCATTTAATACTGAAGGCAGCAGGGCCAATGGAGCAGAGCACTGTCTTCACACCAGGAGACTGCATAGTACCGCTTAGCACAGCTAGAAGCAAATCCAAGACCACCACCACCACCACTGTAAACACACTATTTGAGAAATGTTAGCAGAAGTAATGCAAGTTACTCTGTGGAAAAGCAGACAGGTGAGGAACTGTTCAGGTTTGAGAGATGTTCAGTGTCTGTAATGTGGTTGTTAAGCAGTCGCCAGTCCCCTCCTGATGAGGCAGCAGGCAGCACCTCCAGTCCCCTCCTGCAAGAATTGTCCTACTTCTGGCCAGCAAGGATTTGTTCAGCTCATTGCACAGTATCAGCTGCCCAAAGTCTGCCTATGAGGCTAGGCATTTTGTTTATCTGTCCTGAAAAATTGTTAGGCTACTTAAGGGTTCATTCTTGGACTTAAATTGAAAATGGGATGGGACAGGGAATTTTTGCGATTACTCCATTTCCACTGCTTTCAGTTGTTAAACATGCTAAATTGTTTTCAGGTTGCTTTCTGCCTCTCTGAATTTACAAGCCTTTCTCCCCTGTCCTGCCATCATCCTAAAGTTCTAGCTCATGCTGACATTAAAGCTCAAGTCTATGTTTTAGGCGCCTCAGTAAAAGTAATTTAATTTAAAGTAAGGCACCCACTGACTTGTGTTGCTCACTGGCTCTAGAGAAGGAAGAGGGGAAAAAAGAAAACAGGCTGTTTCAATATGTTGGTATATAGACATAGGAATCTAGTTTAATATACCCAACCTCAAAAAACTGCCAGCCATAACAAATGCTATTACATAGCAGCGAGTCTGTGTGCTGGAGGATACTCTAGGGAGTTATCTATTAGATTCTTATTCAGGGAAAGTTTGCCTGATGGCCCCATTTCTGATAGTATTTTCCTCTGCCCTGCATATAAATAGTTATGATAGTTAAACTGTTATTCTCAGCTGTAATAGATCTATTTCTGGAATTTTTTGTGTGGTTTTATGAATAAGTTCTTGGAGGAAGATAGCTGTGGAGTGCTCTAGGAGCTCCTTAGCACATCCTCTTTCTCCTCTCCCGTCCTTTCACTCCCAATTAGAGTTAACTGACATGCTAAACTTTAGATTTCATAGAATCATAAATGGTTTGGGTTGAAAGGGACATTAAAGATCACCTAGTTCCAACCCCCCTGCCATGGACAGGGACACCTCCCACTACACCAGGTTGCTCCAAGCCCCATCCAACCTGGCCTTGAACACTGTCAGGGAGGGGGCTTCTACAACTCCTCTGGGCAACTGTGCCCATGTCTCACCACCCTCACAGTAAAGAATTTCCTCCTAATATCCAATCTAAATCTACTCTCTTTCAGCTTAAAACTGTTCCCCCTTGTCCTATCATTACATGCCCTTATAAAAGGTCCCTCTCCAGCTTTCCTGTAGGCCCCTTCAGGTAAATGTTTTATTCTTTACCGCTTCAGACATTGGCACCTTGGTTTGTATTTTTCATGGCTATGAATCTGCTATGGTAACTCTATAATGTTTCAGTGATAGTAGCTAAATTAAAGCCCATCACTTGTGTACTTGGTCCCCATTTCTGTCCCAAGACTTCAATACAGTGAAGGTAGAGATTGATATTCTCTCTATATAAAAATATTTATATACTATGCAGCTTTTACAGAAGACAAGAAAGCTGGCATTTGACTTGCCATTTCAAACAGACATAGGAGTGTGCTACTGCCCTGCAGCTTATCTCCTCCACTTTCTCCCCTACTCTGTGTACAGAGCCTTCAGAACAGGAAACAAAAAAGCATTTCCTCCACACATTTCAAAATGACCCAACTCGCTGGAGGAACCTTGATGTCCTCCTGCTCCCTGCTACACTGCACTTCAACTAGATTTTACTTAACTACACAGCATGCAGTACCTGAGCAAACCACGCATGTGGACATACAGGCCTCCAGAAATCTAAACTTGGCTGCAAAGAGCATTAAAGCACTCACTGTCATTTTATTTTAGATTTCTTTTAATTCTGTGGATTATGTTGACCTAGACTACTGTCTTGGTGACCGGATTGCACATCAGCAGGGTCAGGGTGAGGAAGACCATAGACCTCTGCAGAGGAGAGAATATGTTTTCCAGTATAAAGAGCCACACTGCTATTTCCCAGATATTAATGCTTCAGTGTCATCCATTCCACTGCCAAAAGGCAAATAATATACACCATCATTGCATCTCACTTCATTGTCTCAGAGGGTATGGAGGAAGGGGTTTGACTTTGAATAAGAAGCTGCCAGTACAGGAGGTCACAAGCCACTTATATAGACAAGCATCCATAAGGGTTTGCCCAGATACCACTGCTTATTTCTTAGTGTACTAAGAGGGCTGTTCTCCTGCTGGGTCAATGCAGCACACTGACACAGAGATTAAAGTCTTCAGGCAAGTTTACAGCCTGGGGTCTGAGGCTCAACTTTAGGTTGCCACACATTGGGGCTGTGCATCTGGGGCTGAAAAGCCTTTCTGGAGCTGACTCAAGTAAAAGTGAGACATGTCTAGGACCGAGTGTTCTCAGATGGATCATTTGTTGTTACCTAGCTCTTTTCTTCCTTTCTGGATCTCTTCATAAATCCCAAGAAACTCCTGTTGGCAGTTCAGTGATGATGTTATTGACAGGTGCTTTACTATAATCTTTGCCATGCCCCTCAGAGTCAGTCAGAATATCCAAGAGCACTCTGTGCTTCCCATGTATCCTGACAAGGAAGGAGCAGAGATAAACCCCCAGGGCTTTTTTAACTCCACTTCTGATGTACATTCTGTGGACAAATGTGCACTTCAGTGATAAAAGCATTAAGAAAAGACAATAAGAGCTTTCTACAAAACCTGCCAGTTCTGAGTGTGATTGAAGATAGTTTAGCAAGTCAATAAACTTAGCAGGAAATGTTTTTCCAATATTTAGGTGTTTTGTTTTGTTTTTTTTTTAAATTTGTTGCCCCCCCATCCCAGTGTTATTGGACTTGCTGGAAGTCTGAATATCCTGGTATCCCTGGCAAAAGCATGGCCACTGGAACAACTGAAAAGGACAAAATGAATGGATCTGATAAAAAGCTTAACTCTACATAGGGCGCATATATATATATATATATATAATATTTAAAACCCATTCCCTTCATTTGGATAATTTCTTAGACTCCAGCATACAGGCTGGTACAAGCCTGCAGGAGTGCTCGGTGTGCATGGTCACAAGGCAGTCCTGTTGTCTTAGCCTTGGAGAAGCCAGGCAGCAGACAAAAGCTAGGCAACAAAAAGGAGTGAGCTGCCAGGACTCAGAGGAAAACAGACTTGCTTGCAAATTTGGTCTGAATCAATGCCTGGAAAACAGATAAACAGATACCATGTTGGCCAAGTAGAGAGGCTAACAGGCCAACAACATCAAATATTCACTCACTGCTGAGGGAGAAATGTAATTTTTTTTCTTAATTGACCTTGCGACCAGCCCCTGGCAGCAATTACAAAATACTGTGCTTCTGCCTATGCACTCTCTGGTTCTCCAGAAACACAGGAGGAGAGCAGGCTTAGCCTGTAGCTGCATTCACACACAGTACAGTCAGATTCAGCACTTGTTAAATAAGAGAAGAAATCAACAGGGAAATATTTGGAAGCATCATAGTGGCTATAACAGAGCAGGAGGAGAGAAAACAAGATCGCTAATGAGGACTGTATGTCCCTTTAGTACCAAGCATAATAAGGTTGTTTGTCTCCCAAGGCAGCAATTTTTAAAGTCATACCCTCTGTAGAGCAGCTGAAATTCTGTTTTAAATGTGCTTCCACCCACACCAACACTTATGAGCTTGCTTCTCAAATTGGATGCTGACACCACAGCACCTCTCTGCAAACCTGCTCGGGATGCTGGGAGCCCAGAGGGGAAGAGATAAGCCCTCCAGCTGGGTAGGAATCCTGCAAATCCAGGAGGGAGATGAGGAACATTTGGCTCCTGAGAAAGGTGCTGTGGTGTGAACAGCACAGCAGCAGCAGCTGTCAGAGGGCATACACAGGGAAGCACGACATGGCATAACCCACAGTGGGAAAGAGCTTGGCCAAGCTGAGTTATGGGCAGAGTACCATTCCTCCAGGAGAACCAGCCTTAAAAATCCAACCCAAAACCTCTTCCACCACAGTCTAGGTTGAAAAGCAATGAGTTAATCACACAGCTTTGCACAAACAAGGGCAAGGCAAGGTCTCCTGCAGGTACTCAGCACTGCTGAAGGATGGGGCCCCTGGGCTTGCAGCTGGGGACAGCAAGGAACGGCAGTGGAGGCGTGGGTGCAGCGGTCTGGAAGGGAGTAAAGCACGGCCGGCTGAGCCACAAGAGCTGGTCTCTAAATTCATTTTAAAAATCGTTTTTGCATTCAGGGCAACACCCCAATTCAGGTCATTACAGCACCGTGCACTTACCCTGACTCTGAGGTCACCCAGAGATGAGTGGCTCAGTTGAGATGAGCCCACTCCTGTGCAGGCAAGAGCCTGGTACACATTCCAACCACTGCTAACCAGCCCTGGAGCTGCTGTGCTAATGATGTCCCCACAGTCACTGCCTCTACTGCACTTCCCGAGGAGAAAAAGCATCCCCCCTGTTGCTTATCACTTTGGGGGACCTATTTTTATCTCAGTGGAGCACCAGCAAAGATGCCAGTGGAAGAGGAGGAAAGCACACACTGCATGCCAACATCCTGGCTAGAGCACAAGTCTGCAAGCAGAGCCAGGAGCACATCTCCTTCCTGAAATGATTGCTTTTTAAAGCCGTGAGCAACAGCATTCTCCAATTCATTGCCAGAGCTAGTATCACCCAGTAACTTGGGGGTACTTCAGACTTTTTGTCAGTCTTCCTCCAACACTGTCACAGACCTGGAGAAACATTTAAATGCTTATTAGGCACGACAGTAGGACAGGGCCTTTTGTTGTGCTTTAAAAGCAGCAGTAAGCTGACAGAGTGCCTCACACAAGACCACAGCTCTGGTTATGCTAAGTGCACACATAAGAGAATAAGTAATTGTCCCTGCACTGGGAAACTCAGTCCAAAACATGGAAGATTAAAAAAAAACAAAAACAACACCTCATTCCAAGGTTGGTAAGGGAGAGATAGAGCAGATTAAACAACATACCTGCGTGTGCAGGAAACCCACAGCATCAGTGTTAATGGGCCCCTGGCTCCTCCATGCCAGCCCACTGCTTCTAGCTAAAACAGAGTCTTTCTTCTCTTGACCCTGCTCACCAGACTCCCTCCCCTCTCCCTGCGTGTACACACACGCACTTCCCAGGACAAAATCCAGGGAGCTGTGTCCACTTGCACCAAGATGTTAGGAGACTCAGACTTGTTGCTAGGCTCTACCCAGAGCTGCTCCTGAACAGAACCAACTCCACCGCTTCCCACAAGCCAAGAGCTGCATCCTCTGGCACACGGCAGCTCGGCACAGTCCTGCGGTCACCCTGCATGCACACCTTCCCCATTAGCTTTGTGGGCAGCTTCCCTGGCTGCTCCTGTGCTGGGGTCTCCAGAATGCTGCTACTTCCCTGCAGCACACTCTGTTCAGCACCTGAGGAGAGGCACAGCATGCTGGGAGACAGCTTAGTATGAAACTCAACATGGCCAAGCACTTCCCACAATAGAAAGGCAATCATATGGAAGTCAGATAAAGGAGCCAATGGTCTGTATCTGGCTCGAAGAGCCCTCAGGGCTTTGAACCTTTTGTATGAAGCCATATGTGAAAGCTGTGTGCAACGCTAGAGCCTCCATCTCTGGGAAAGATTTACAGCTACAGAGCTGAGCAATTGCCTGCACAAACTGCCTGACCTGCAGTAAATCCATGAAAACCATTACAGCCTTCAGAGAGCCAGTGGTCAGCAGCCAGTTGCGTCAGATCCAGGAGCGTGCAAGATCTCCAGCCAGCTCTCAGCTTATCTGTGGGGATGGTATGGCTAACACACAAGTGATGACTTGTTTTGCTAACGGGTTTTAGTTTAGAAGAAAATTCTCCCTCAACCAGCACCTGTACTAACATTTCTGTTAGGTCAGTGAGGGACTGTGAATTACGCCATGAGGGAGAAAGACCGGCAGCTGCCGCACAAAGCAGGAGAGTCCAAGTGCTCATCTGACCTGAAAGTGGAGTATTATCCACAACGTGCTCTTTTCTTTAATATCTACTTTAATTTCCTGCTCTTAACTGCAGCACATTTTATTCAGGATACAGAAAAAAAACAAACAGACTTATTCCTGTTAGCAGAAGTCCTCCATTTTCTGCTGGCAGCAATAGAATAAAACAGAGAATGGGCAGAAACATGAAAACTCTATCCAGGATTAGGTTTTTCCTCTTTCTCAAGAAATGCTGTAGGACAATCGCAGCTATTCACTACATGGAGAATTACATACTTGGCTGTATGTTTGCACATGCAGGGAAGGAAGAGGGATAAAGCTTTGGAAACCAAATGCTTTGCATCAGCAGTTTTCCAATGCAACTACTTTGAGCCAAAGTCTAAAGTGAAACGCTTCTCTAGAATGATAAATCAGCTTATTTATAACACAGAAAAGAGACTTGAAGCTATCTGGTGGCTCTTTGAAATCTCTCAAATCCCATCAGATTAAACAAGCTGAAGAGGTTGACTTCTCCATTTGCCAGGGAAACTGTAAGTCCAAATTCACCTTGACCTGAGGAGACTCAGCAGGAAACAAATTTCTGGGAAGGAAGACAGTGAGCTGGTGCAAGGAAGCAGTACAACAATGCTGGGTTCGTGTGAAACACCTCAAAATGTTTGCTCTCCTCACTTCTCTGCATGAGAGACCTCCAGTTTAAGAACAGGGGACTCTTCCTTTTGTAAGATACCCACCACTTTCATGTAATCAGTCCCAATTCACTCGTATATGCTACTCTTTCTCTAGCACTGATAAAATTGCTGGCAAAATTTATCCTGCAGACATCTGAATGTGGTGCTAATTTATCTAGATACACACACAAGTGCAGTTTACAAGTGTTGTCCCAAACTATTCTGCCCATTGCATGGGGCTGGTAGACATTTTCACAAACAGCTGCTTTTTACTGAGAAAAGTGTCTGTCCAGATACTATATTCAGTTTGAGAGCCAGAAATATTAAATACAAGTCTTATGCTCCTGAAGCTTCCATTCTAATTTGCACTAAGTTTTGTTCAGGAGGAAGGCACAAGAAAGAGGAGGAAGTAGAGACTTTCTGCAGGAAATCACATGGATATTTTTTTTCTTCCTCTTAAGTTGCCTCAAAAAAATCTATTAGACAAAACCTCAATGCACTTGCGATATTTTATACAAAAGGGTTGCAAGGTGAAAAAACTCACCTTTAATCAGCAGTCTTATCCAGCCCAGGAAAATCCTCACCCTTCAACTGACCCCTGGATTCTTTCTGGCAGACCCAACAGCCCAGCTGGCAATGCCATAAAGAGTAAACAATCCATTTTCCTTGCTGCAAACCAAGAGACCACCAGAACCACCCTAGGAACCAAGAGAGAGGACTTGCAGTTATCTTGCTTGGCCTCCATGCTGCTGCAGCCAAGAGACCTGTCACAGATCAGATTTGCCAGAGACCCTCCATGCATCCACTGATGCAACTCAGCCCTTGCCTGGAATGAAGGTACTGATTTAAAGGCTTATCAGCATGATGACTGAGCACAGGCTGCTGACAAAATATGATTGAATAGTGCTCTTTAGTGTTACACGGAATTTATTAGTCTGCCATAAGACTGCAATATTGAGCAGAACCCACAGTTTAGCTTGACAGTGCCTCAGTCAGAATTATATTGTCTTTTATTTACTCAGCTGTTCTTACCTGCTTGCCTCATGATTTCGGGGAGATTAGTTAGTTCTTGAACAGTGCTCTGAATACAAGAGTTTTATAAAAACAATAGAAGTCATCACAGTTTATCTTAACAAAAGAGTGCCATGAGAAAGAATTCCAAGCAAGCTGAAATGGGAAGTGTTTCACTGGGATAAGAGATGGGGCTACGGAAGTGCAAGGGAAGAACACCCTCTCCTCCACAGGTATCATGGAAATTACAGTCCAGAGAAAGATTATTAAACTCTGTGGCCCCACTTCTGAGCAGCACTGCACATTGCCTATGTCTCCCATGAGGACTGACTGCATCTATTGCTCTTGTAAGTACTGTCCACTCTGCAGGCAGCAAATTGTTGAAACTTTTAACTGTCACCTGCTACATGCTGTTCTCCCCACTGTTCTCTCTAGTCCCTTCCCCTAGATGATCTACAGATATCCATATGCAAACACTTTCAGGAGAGCTTACCTTTTGTTTTATCTCACCTGTCAGGAGTCCTGGCCTCCTGCAGAAACAAAGCCAGCACTAAGAATCCTGGCTGTGATCCCTCCAGGGTGACTGAAGTACTAATTTCTTTCACTGATTTAATTCTCAAGTACAGGCACTTGTGTCTGCTGCAACTGCCTAGCTCAGCTCCCATCTGCTTGGAAAATAAGTTGGAAGTTACATCTGGGCAGAATAATAACATATGAGATGGAAATTTAAGTTCTGCTCATAATAGGCAAACTTGCAAAATCAGAAGAGCCACCTTCTTCGATGATCCCCCATCCATAGTGCAGAGGGAAGAGGTGGATAACATCTCTGCTGTTGGACAAACACACTGGCCTCACATCAGAGCTGTACTTCACAGGGACGTCTAGCTGCATCAGGGCAATGCTGGAGTCATAGCTCAGCATGTTGAAGTGGGGACGCACCACGATGGTCTTCACCTGTGACCAGGATAAAGACATCAGGGCAGAGAAGGAACAAGCTACCCTCTAAGTGCATCCTGAAAGCACACTTGTGAAGAAAGAGGGCAAAAATCCCACAAGCAGTGACCAAGCTCAAAATAAGTCATTAAAAGAAACAAGGTGTGAGGACTTTGAAGGCAAATCCCCCACTTCTCCATTTTTCAGTGGAGAAGATTTCTGGGACAGATTACGTAGACCTCCTGAGCCTAGACTGAAGGCTGACTGCTTCATTATGCAAACACAAGCCACTAAGGTTCTGCAGAAGACTAGTGTGAGTCACTTATGCTTCTTTTCTATGTGTATTTCTTCCTCCTCCTCCCCATTAGGAAGAAGAAGAGTCAGCAAGCATTTTATGGACAGATATATTGGCCAGTACAAAGAGTAAAATGCTGGGGACACGCAGTCATCTCCATTAGAGTTTAGGACTTTTTACTGCTAGTAATAAGAACTAGATATAAAACATACTTCTATAAACTGCAAGTCAGCTGAATGAGACCAGAGTTACCGATTTCCTTTCTCATTCCTCAACCTGTGCTACGTATCAGTCAGTTTGCCTTGCTGTCAACAGGGTCTTATCTGTGCATATAGATCTATTTTGAGAAATACTGTCAAGGCAAATCCACCAAAGTCAACTTTTTTAATGATATTGCTTGGTTTTTACCTGTTCTGTTGACTCTCTCAGGGGTCTGTCATGGTGTCCTGATGTCACAGTCCAGTGCAAAGGTTTATTGGGTCTGTATAATGAAAGCAAATGTATTTGAGCTATTTACAGTCAGCCATACAGCTTCCTTATTCAGCAGTCATACATCCCTTCTGGCTCTTCTCTAATTAGTCACTTATTCCCAGGACTGCTGAGCAAGAGCTTCTCACCACGACTAATATGTTGCCTCAGTTCTAGCTTTGCTACAGCTCACATAGTCCAATTAACTTTAATGGATCTCCTGCAAGCAAGACCAAACTGCTGCCATCTCTAAAATCAGTTATCATGGAGGAAATGCAGCAGGAAGGTTTCACAGAGGACATGAAGGTGTGAATATAATTTACAGCTCTCCAGCTGTTTGTGCCCCAGCCTGGAAGAGCAGGTGGAGTGCGCAGCATGGGGAGAGGAGCAGAGGTGGCCTGGGGACATGCTGATGACACTCGCAGCTGCACACAGCAAGTGGCTGTCAGCAGCCACATAGGGTTGATGACAGCCCCATTGCACTGGTACTATCCAAGGAGCTTCAGGGTGGCATGCCATGGCCAACAGTGAGGACAGGCCTCCTCAGCCCCACTAACACACTTGAACAGCCACTGGGGAGTAACTGGGGGAAGGCCACAGGTGTCTGTAAGAGAGACAGAAAACTAGTCATACTTTCACAGCCAGGTTTCTTGTTTTCCTAGATAACATCACACAGTGGATACAGCAAGGCCAAACATGCAGGAGAGATGAAATTTTTCTGCTCTGCCTGGAAGTGATGGGAAAGGGAAAAACCAATATGTGAAACCTTGAATCCTAAGGAGGTGGGCACTGCAGAGAGCTAGTGAGGCTCGGGCACTGAGAGTGGGTCTCTCCCATCCCCCACCCTGTGTCCCCACTCCCAAAAGAAAGTGTATGCAACCAGAATGGAGAGGGTGGACCACACATGTGGAGAATGAGTGATAGAGCATCTGCCTTTCACTTTTCAACCATGTAAGAAGTGCACAAAAGGGGACCTGAAATCAGGAAGCATCTGTCTCACTGAATAATCCTCTTATACGTTAGAGGAAAGCTCCTCAGACCAGATCAATAGAACAGAGTTTAATTTCTTTACCAAAGGGGACATCCTTCAGAAGCAACATTGGTGCAGTAGCTGATCCCGAATATTTCTGCCTCCTCTGTAAGAGAGGAAATAAGAGTTAGCTCTGACTTAGGTCAACAGCTCTGGCTTGTCCCCACAAAAGAAGTCCCCACTCTGGAAAGGAAAAATTTTTCATCCCCTCAAGCAGCAGATGGCACACATTCATGAAAGTAGAAAACAACAACAGCAGACTAGCCCCAGGATCAAGACTCTACTCTATAATGAGATTTTCAAAGGGAATATCAGACTGACAGAATTAACAAGGATGCTTGTTTCAGGTAACAGAAGTTTGTCATCTCATTTGTCAGTGGGAAAAAAAACAACACCATGACTCGATTGATCTCCCTTGTTCAGGGAAGGGAGCTCTGCCACAGATAGCTATTCAATTTTAAAGTTGCCTTGACAGAATGCAGCAGGATTAGCCTAAAAAGTAAGCTCAGGTGTCTAAGTATAGCTGCAGATGATGTCAACATTATTAGACACAGCAAGCATCTCTCTGTTAACCTGAATGTACAAAAGTGAGCTGGGCTCTGAACCCTCTGAAGTGGTTCTACCCATCACTTTCAGAATGTTCCAGCATGGTATTTCCTGGTCTCAGCACTGGTCTGGGAGCTGAGAACCTGCAGAGATTAGCTGTGGGAATGAACAAACAGCTGTATTTCTAAAATGAGAAATGTCATCCCATAGCACTGTGACTTTAGCTAATCTAGGTTTCTAAAAAAAAAACAAACCAGAAGTCTAGAGTCTTGGTGACTTTCTGATTAAAACAAGAACTTTTTCTGAAGAGGTGCCTGCAAAGCAGTGTCAATCAGTGACATCAGTAAGAAATAGCAGCCACAATTAATCTACTAAGGTTATGCCACAGGTACACAAAAGTAATCCTGATTTTCTCATAGTGTAATTACAAGTAATCTTCAACAGACAGTGTGAATGCCCTCCATTGCACAAAAAAATCCCACAGTTGAGGATTGCCTTGGCTACCATTGAGGGGTGCAAGCAAAGTCTCTCTTAATGGTCTACATGAACAGGTTGAGGACCTAGTGAACAGCTGCTATACTTTTCTTCCTATTGAGAACATTCAAGTTTGCATAGCATCTGGAAGTCACATAATTACAGCTGGATAGGAAACTTACACTTTATTCCAGAGGAGCTTTTCTGCAAGAATCGGAATTTCCTATAGCAAAACTGTGCTGGAATGCATCAAGTGAAATATTCCAGGATGCTGAAAGCTCTCCCCTGAAAGATTCCAGATCCAAATTTGTCAGGTTTTTTCCCCACCTCTCCACACACGTAAATAGTCCTTTTCCAATGGAAACCAGATTTATTCTCAAGGGAACTGCAGTGTTAATATTTATCGAGCATTTGGTAAACACATGCAACTAAATTACCACCACAAAATACATGGGGAAAAAACAGAAGCTGTTTGCCAAGGATCACTTGTCAATGGCAAACCCAGGACAGTTCAAGCCTCTTACGTAGCTTATTTGGTGTAAAGAAAGAGCAGCAGCCTCTCATCATTCAATATTTCCTTTTGAAAGCATGGGAAAGCGATGCCTCAGGTTAGCAATTTTTCATTAATGAAATTCCAACAGAATTAGTTCAATTCATAAATAATTAATATCCACTTCAGTGGAATTAGACACCCATCAACAACTGCTCCTTCGCTCTGCCTTACTTTGAACATTCAAAGATACTGAGAACAAAGTTGTTCTTGCTCTCTCCTTTGGTAGAGAGATGGAGAGCAGAGGCCTGATCCAGCAGCACACACTTGTGTGCTCTGCTGGCTCTGCAGCAGAGCATAAACCATGGTCCTACATCCAGCTCTGCAACACCAGCTGGCTCTCCATGAGGAAGCACAGCCTTGGACCAGGATGTGGGATCTCCTGTGCCAGTGGTGCACTTGGCCACATCATGATGAGCAAGCCTCAAAGCTACTGCAGAAGCCCTTACATCACCCTTGCAGTGGTACTGAGTACAATATTACCAGAAAGAGCATATTTTGGTGATAAAACATGCCTGTTTTCACAGACTTCTAATTGAAGTCTGAAACAATTAATGCTCACCCAACTGGTTTTCTTCTTCAGCACTGTAAATAGTAACTGCATCATAAACACAGCCCGAGCTAAGTTCCACAGCAAAATCTTCAAACTCCAGCTGTAAAGCAGACAAACAAGAGGGAATCATCAAGACTTAAACACTTAAACTTCTTAACCATGGTCTAGAGAAAAGATTGATTTTTGAATAATTTTATATTGATAAAACTAAATGGCATGGCATCCCTTGGTGAGTGTGTCATATTTTGCATCAAAACAGTCTTCTGGCAGTCTTGGCCTGGCTGCTCCCTCCTGTGCAGGGCTACAGACAGGTCTGCAGAGGACGAAGCTGGCCTAAACTTTGCCTTAAGGCATTTCAGTTGTCATCTTTACTGCAACACTCAAATGCCTTGCACTTCTGAATGGTCAGTGTCCTGCATGGAGTGCCCTTTCAAGACTTTTACCTTCAGGCATGGAAAGTGGGTGATTTTTCATTTGTTTTGGTTTTAATCCAGACCGCAAGTTCACACACCAACAGAGCCACAGCAACCCAAGCAACAGGTCTACAAGCATTCCTCAAGCATCTCTCTGTTTTTCCACCCCTTAGCCAAGGCAGCAGAGGAGATGTTGCTACTTTGAACAATGTAAATGGCAATGTGACTCATCATGGGCTGGGATGAGCCCAGTGGGATGCTTGCTGCACACAAGCAGCATCAGGCAATAAAAATAGAGACAGATGCTGGTATATGAGAGTGGGAACTCTTATCAGATGGCCCATGTACAATGAGAAGCAGATGCCTTTATATGAGGCTAAGGAGTAGCTTGGGAAGGTCTTGACACTGCCCTGAGCAAAAGGCTGACTATTTGCAAAATGCTCTCGCATTCCCTTTACCATCAAATCTGTGCTGGACTTCAAGATAAAGCTATCTTGAAATGAGATTGGTGCCTACAGACTCCACGCACTTACAACAGCCACAACCTCTCCATACGTGAGTTCAGAGGTGATGTCTAATTGATAAAACATGCTCTGCAAAGAATCAGTGACCTGGAAACCATACAACTTACAGTTGTATGCATGTCACAGAAGTTTCTGGCAGGATTTTGTTGTATTGCTCCCCTGAACAGTTCTTAGTGCAGAGGTTTAAGTGCAGTTTCTCCCTTTATTACCTTTACAACATACTCTGCTGGAGCCTCAATGAGCCAGTGGCACCTTGTGTTCCTGTCATACAAACCAGGGTAATTAACAGTATCAATCTTCTCCTCTTCCACTAACATTGCACCACTCCCACAGCCCAAGCCTGCAATACACAGATGGGAAAGGAGACAATTTAGCACATGGGATTATACGGTACTTTTAATAAACCCAGATCAACAACTTGATTTTTTAGGTACTCAGGCACACTAAGAGTAGTTATTATTTAAGGGGGTAAAGAAAGGAGAGGAAAGGCATTTCTACAGTATCAGCAAGGTCACCTGCTTCAGAGTCCTTATGGGTGGCCATGAAGGTAAGTTCAAAGCTGTGGCCAGCATTGCTCCCATCAGAAACAAATATAATGGTGGCCTGGTGTGACTCTGACAACAGAGGCTGGAAAGTCATCCTCATAGGACTTACCTGAGGGAGATAAGAAGTTGGTGGTAATGGTGGGCTGAACACACATTTATTCAGGACAATCTTGCAGTGATTCATTAGGCTAGATCCCATCAGGAAGGTCTCTTCTCACACTGAGTGGAGAGACTTCAGCTTTCATTTCAAAATATTTAGAGGCAGTACAGATGAATTGAGATGGGACTTCATCCAAAACAACCACATGAACAGCCAAATACTCCTGGAGGATGAATTTCATGGACTTAAAATTAACATTATTATCAACACATTGCCATTAGTATGAAGTTAGAGTGGAGAGGCAGACAGTATTTGCAGGAAGCATTTATTATCTATCAGTTCAGTGCCAGGCATATCTTACAAAAGGACAACAGGCCACATTTCTTTTAGTCTCACCCGCACAGTTACTCAGCAATCTGCATGCTTTGAACCACGAAAGAGCCAGCCTTTGCGCTGTGTCTCCAAGACATGTGACACTTGCTGGTTCTACTAATACATTGGAAACTTGTCTGGATGTGCACCAGTTAAGCAAGGATAAGCCCTTGGTTTATTCCATTACCCAGGGTCCATAGGAGTAAAACAGTTATATTTAGAGATGAGGCAGATAGGACACAGATTTATGTGCAGCTGAAAGACATTTTTGAGATGCCCACCATGCTGCATTAGATGCCAGCACAAATGTGAACATGTCCCTCAGTCCCACCTGCCCTGCTCTGCTTGGGTGTTGTCTCTAGCTCTTTAGATTTGTAGTGAGAAATACAAATGACTTCCCAAAGCCAACTAGATTTGCTGTTCTTCATGACAACAAGTGACAAGAAATTACACACCATAATGCTCACTCCTCCAATGCACACAAGGTGTTCATAATGTGCTTGATCATGGTGCCTTTATGTCATTGTCAAATTTTCGTGTTACAAATTGTGTGACTCATATACTTGAACTCCCCTATACATATACAGTTTCCTTGCAGAAATCAGAGCACCATGAGCAGAACGGTACTGAAAGAGGTTCTGTTCACAGTGCTGAACACGTGCCCACCCGCTGGTCAGCATGCAGTTATCCCAGCGGTGAGGTGATGGTGTAGAAGTGTCCAGCATTCAGTTGGTAATACCCAGTGGTCCTAGATCTGCTGACTGAGCAGGGGAGGACTTGGCACAACGGCTAGGGAGAGACTTGTATGGGATTTTGCAGTACAGATACTATTGGTCCAGGCACAGGCTATGGCACTGCAGTTGTTTGAAACACAAAATTCTTGACACACAGCTGACAGAAACCTCAGATAAGAGCACACAATTTCTTTCCTAAAGTTCTACTTAAAAATCCCCAGACTTTCAGGAGTTGCCCCACTGACAACACTGATGTGGCAACTCCAAGATGATATTTAATGAAGCACCACTTACGTTGGCCTTCTCTTCATCTTCTAGGGGCTTCTATGGTTTGTATCAATCACAATAGCTGTGCTTTGCAAAGGGTAATGCACTCACTTTGTAGCCACGTGGCTTCTGCCTCTTGCAGTTACTGCTCCCAATTAAGAGGCACCTTCTTAGCCACAGACAGTCCCCCTTTGAAAGCATAATCATTATGGATCCCTAGCAAAGCCATAATAGGTTGGGTATCAGTTAGTACCTCAGCTTTGATGGCTATGACAGAAATAACACCATCTCTTTAATAACTTGTATTAGCCCTGTAATCGTCTGTACAGAAAAATACAGCTAGACATGTGCCTAGCTGTAAAAGGCACTTCTGAAAAGCAAATAAAACTGTGGCACTTTATACAGTGCCCTTCTTCGCATACACATTCAAAGTTGTATTTGATAACCCTTGATAAATCCTACACGCTGTTTCAGGAGCACAACAGAAGTTCAGATCTCTAGCTGGCAAGTGCTTAAAGCAGGCTTTTATTAGAGCAGGGCTGGTATGCAGCACTCAAGGGACATATCACTGAGCTGGAAGGGCTGCATTTAGCCAGAAAGAGGGCAGCTTGAGTAGCCTTCTGCTTTTCCTTCAGGGGATGAAGGGGTCAGACCTGCTATTATAACAGACTTTCTGAAGTGGGGCTTATCTGTTTAAACCTTTGGCTTTGCCATCTCAAATTAAAAGATAATACACCTTGCTGCTGGTGCAGCGTCTGGAAATTAAGCAGAACTGCTGCAGGTGGAGCAGCAATAGCAGAGCAATTTGGATCCCCATGGTGCTACACAGACAGGAGAGGAAAAAACCTCCCAGTAGTCATCCCTACCTGGTGTCATGTGCTGAGCAATGAGGTCCACAAACGCAGTCATCCAGGAAAAGATGCCTGGTGAGTCCCAGGCCATGGTGCTTCTCTTGCGGACATCCCATCCTCTGGCACAACAGACTCTCCTGGACACCACAACAACCAGGGTCCAGGCGATATCGGTCCTCAGACACACAAGGGGATCTCCAGAGTCACCTCAGAGTTCACCTCAGCTCCACTGAGGAGGAAATGTGGCATTTATTCCTGTGTCAGCAGCCCCAGACTTTGACAGTGTTGCATGACAGGCCAGCTTTACTACAGAAGACACCACAACCTTGCTTGCTTCTCACCAGTCGCAGGGGCTTGGCACCATCCCTGCTCATTCAGCTGTTCTTGTTTAATCTAAAATGCACCAATATAAGCTCTGTTGTTTCACTCCCCTGATGTGACTTGCAGTTTGGCAGCCTGCCTTTCCTGTACACAAATCCTCTTTTTCCATTAAAAAAATGTAAAAATGAAAGCCATTTCACTAACATCAGCTGCAGCACTGCTTAGAAAATGTTCACACAAGGTTTGACAGAGGACAGGGAGATTTCCAAGCTACTGCTTGGTTAAAAAAAATATTCATGCAGATACACCCCAAGGAGACCAGTGACAGCCTGGTCAGCAGCCTTCCCTAGAGCAGAGCAAGACTGGCCCCACTCATGCTGCTGAGGCCAGCAGAGAAGAGCTTGGCACCAAGCAGACTCCTCTATTGCAGCCCATTGCCCAGTGGGACTGAGTGAAGTTATCAGAAGGTTCAAGTGTGTGTAAGGGGACATCGAGGAAGAGGTGGGAACTGCCTTCATTCCAACCTCCTGGTAGCATTGCCCATGCCAGTCTCCCTTGCCCATTGCCTGGAGTCCCACCACTGAAGGTCTGCCCTGGTTTCAGCAGAGTTGGTGGCACTTGCGTGCAGAGGTGGAGGTCCTGTTAGCAATGCCCATGACAGGCCTAGGAAATGGGGCAATCATGCTTCAGCCTCCTGCCCACATCTGTACTCCCACCCGCAGAAGACTCCTCCTGCCTTCATTATCCTGAAGCTCCTTGGAAAGCCCTTGCTCAGCAAAGTGCTGACAGCACTCTCAATGCTGTTGATTTCTTTTCTCCCCAGGAGAGAAGGAGGTTTGTGGGTGGACAGGACAAGCCTGCTGCCCAGCAGGAGCCAGTGCAGATGAGCTGATACTGTGAAGACTTTTCCCCCCACCCTCAGGAGAGCCAGCATGCAGGATGGAGCCCCACTCCAGTGGCAGGTTCATGTCCCTCACAGCACGCTGCAGATCTGGCTGTTGATGAGAGACAATCAGCACCCAAAGGCTGCTGGAGCAACCAGGCTACATCCAGCATCTGCAAGACAGCTTGCCCCTATGGCCAAATGGTAGCAAACAACCCCATCGCCTTGGAGTTGCATCCATCCCTTCCCCAAACCCCCAGCAAGTGCAGCAGGGGGTCTCACACCAGTTGCCTGCCTGGGACAGTGGTGTTTTGAAGCAGTTTGGGATCATTGAGCAGAGGCACCCAGCTAGGCAGGTAATGCATTGGCTTGTCCAGAGCCAGTGCCTCAAAACTGGGCTGGAGCATGTCATTCCCCTGCAGGTTGGACAATGGATATTGTTTTCTTCTCCCAAGCACCATACTACAGGGCCAGAGACTTTCAAGGGCCAGGACAAAAAGCCCCCAGTGAGCTGCCAGCATGAGAGGCCAGCCCTGGCTGAGAGCCTGCGTGCTCTCTCCTGGGAGGGCTGCTGGGGAGTGGGGAACAGGAAAGTCTCCTCTGTCTCTTCTACTGGGGATGAGCCCCAAATCACTGGGGATGTACAAATAAACAGCAACATTCACAAACATTCCCACCTCCTTTAAAAAAATCTAAGAAAATTCAAACAAGTGCAATTCCTTTGGGAGAACAGTTTTCGGGTATCTAGAGGAGAGAGTATACGTTTTTATGTACAAGGAAACCATTTCTACTTTTGCAACCCCTTTTAAGGACAGCTCTGCTTGCAAGAGGCTCTGATACATGTGCATGAATATGCACAGCAACGCTGCAAAGCTCAACCTTCCCTAATGTGCTCCAAGGTCCCATGCTGCAGGAAAATGCTGATCTGCACATTCCTACAGGGGCTGGTCCCCTGACAAGCAGAGGAGACCTGGTGAGCAAAGAGGCACTTTAATTTTCCATCTGGCAAGATTCACCTTCTCTCACATTTCTATTTCCAAAAGAAAGTGGCTTCTTTCCCTTATCCATCACCCTTTATTCCTGCAACTGTGACCAGAAGACCCTGCCATTTGATTCACCCTCAGACACTTTGCCTAAGCCGCTAGCCACACAGAGCGTCCCTGTGGGGAAGGCAGATGGGCTGAACCTCATTCCTTGCAGAGGAAAGAGTGCACAAATGAGCACAAGAACCTCCTGCTTCCAACCGTGTCTGATTTACAGGTATGATCAGCATCCTTCAAGCTACACTGTTGCATTTCTCCCCTTCCCAAAACACCACAGTCACATACCAGTATTTATAAAATGAGAATACAAACTGAAGTTAGTCACATGTAGTTGAATTTATACATGGCAAATACAGAGACTGAGGTCAGGAAGATTGTTAGTTACCTTTGAATGTTAACTTGAACAGGAGGATACTTGAAAAGGGGACAACAGAAGAAGGGGAACAAGATGAGGAGACCAGGTTGCCTCTGTATTGGTCTCATATAGCGTGTGAACAGGTCGGTGCTTGGGAGAAACTCTTCAAATCATTCTCTCCAAAGACCAGTGTTGATCAGATCAGAGGGGTTATGCAGAACATGAAAAACTCAAAAGATTCAGCTCAATTCAATCCAGACTCATACTGCTTAGTTTTTCCTTGATATTGGGAGAAAAATGGATCACAGTTCTCCTTGACTGCCCTGACAAGTCATTGGCAGTGCCCAACCTTCAGAAGGGCTAAGCATCCTCAAGGGTTGTCTGTACAGTTCAGGGGCTGTCAGGCCCAGTTTCTGCTTAGAGACAGACCTGTTTAGCCAGAGTACAGGCACACAGGCAGCCCTTAAGTAGCCTTCCTCACACTGCCTGCCAGGATGTCTCAGCCATGAAATGAACACTTCTTGGGTCTTTCTTCCTTTATTCCTGCCATTATGGGCAAACCATAGGGCTGTCACCATCTGAGCCAGTGATTTAAGACATGACAGTGACAGAAGGTTATTTTATATTGGCTGATCTGCCATCTGATGGTCACGGGCAGTCATGGCCAGTTGCCTGTAACCCATCATAGCTCCTTACAACTCAGGGAATTGCCTTTGAAAAGCCTAGGAAGTTATAGACTTGTGCCACTTCCCAACTCTGACACCCTAAAACTACTTCCAGAGGCTTTGCCTTTACCTTCAGAAGTCCTTGGAGCGAGCAGGTTTTAATCCAGCCTGCTTCTCAGTGGGCAGGACCCTTGCAGCCCACTGATAGCAAATAACCCATGGCTATGGCCAAAAGGAAGCTGATGGCTTTCCAGCAGGTAGCCAAGAGCTAGCATTGGCACAATGGGGCTGAAGGAAACCACACTGGTACAGCTTGTACAAGAGGAACACAAGGGCACACTGGAATCTGATGCCTGAGGAAAGAATGGGCATAGCCAGAGCACAGACCCTGCCTGAGGGATAAGCTTCTGGGACAATTAGTCAAAGCCTAGGACAAGATTTAACCTAGTTGTGTACTTTGATAAGAATTAAAAGCCTAACTGAGGGCACATTTCTCTAGCACAGAGTGCTAGAAGGAAGGGAAGGAAAAGGGGTGTTTTTCCTGGCCCAGCATGTCAGATGAGGACTGTGCCCATGTAAAACACCCTCCCACAGCAGCAGCTCATCCCCCTGGGCTCCCACTTACCATACTGGGCTGGGTGATGCAGGCGCAGCAGGGCCACGTCGCAATCCATGTTATGCAGCTGGTTGAATGTAGGACAGATGATGACAGGTGAGACAGGGATGCTCTGCTCCTGCCTGCTCGAGGTGATGCTCCCTCACTGTCACCACCAGGCTCTTCAGGAGTTTCCTGGTGGGGAAAAAAAACCAAAACAACAGTGCCAGGGTGATGAGGGAAGGGGCTGCCACCACAAAGTAAACCCTGCCACTGAGTCTGCAACCCCAAATGTGCTCCTGTCCTGGGAACTCAGGGTTTCAGCCGGGCTGATTTCACATTAGCAGCAGAGCAGAGGGTTGCCTGACCTACGGCTGGAAAAGCTGAACTTACTTCTCAGTGAATAAATAGGTTTCTTGTTTCATCTGCGATCCATCAAGCCACTGTTCATATGTGAGCAGCATCACTCTGCCAGGAGACATGGGGAGGTGCTGGCAGATTTCATTGCAGCCAGCTTGGTACAGGGAAAAGGATAGTTCATCTTTTGCCTTGGGACTCACAGGACCCCTGTGCCATTTTTGGCCTTGAAACAGCAAGCTCAGCCCTTGTTACCTGCAGTTTGGGATCTTAAAAGGCACATGAGAAGCCTTAAAAGCAATGGGAGCTGACTGCCAAGTCATTTTGGCACCATAAATCCTCTTTTCTAATTTTGTTATCAGTGCATTTGGGAGATGAGCAGAGGACTACATCTGAAAGCTTTATGATGATTTTAGGCAGCTACACGTAGTTTAAATTAATGCTAGACAAGTGTTTGCCCATTACATTTTTCCTGCACATTTTATAAGCAATATAATGCCATAGTTAAACTCAGAGCAATCTGCTCTAGCAGAGTCAAAACACCTTTCAGTATTTCTTGTAGCAATTAGGTAGGTAGCTACACTACCAGAGCAGAGTTATCCAATACATAGATGGACATTAATTGCCATCATCAGCAAACCAGATCTTTAGCAAAGGAATTTACTCTCCTCTAGGGACCCATCAAGTGCTCTGGGGTTCAGGGTGGGACATTTTTGCACTCAATGGGAGACATGAACTGGGTTCATGAATCTACCTGGTACCAGCATGGTGAGATGCTCACAGGAACTGCACAACTCATCCGTGTTTCAGCTGTCAGCATTTCACATTACCAACTCTCACAGCACAGGGCTCAACACAGCAGTGAGCTCGACTGGAGATCTTTGCAATTAGGGCTGATTAAAGGTCTGCCTGGACTATTACCAAAATGGGAAAAAACCCAGACCTGAAGCAACTGCCTTTTCTCTCCAGAATATGTTCACTTGAGACTCCCAAGAAAACCCCAGTGCTCAGATAAGAGCTTTGAAGCCTGTTTATCACTGACTACTAGAAGTTTTATAGATTTATTTTTTTTTAACCCATGCCCTCAATCTCTTCTCTAACCTCCATGGGATTGTACCCCTTCATGAAAGCCTGGCTGCTGTGAATTACCACCATGCTATTTCACTCACACAGCCTTTGGAAGTGGCAAGTCCGGGCAGCCAGGCTGGAGGGGGCTGGCAGATAGACACATTGTTATGGCTGCCTGCCCTGAATTATAGCCCCGAGCATTTTGAACCAAGGTATGGGGGTTCAACCTGAGCTTTTCTTTCAGTGATTTCTAGCAAATTAAGATATTTTTTTTTCCCCACTCAGGGAAACTCTTCCTCTCATTTTCTAATCTCTTCCAGCCATAATTAAACAGTCACTAATGGTACAGCTCACCTTTAATTCCAAGATGCTGTTTACTGGAACAGGAAAGTTCCCATACTTCCCAGTAATGTCTGACGCCGGGATTGCCTGGCAATGCAAATGCTGCAGTAATGGTAACAGGAACAGCACTGGCAGCATAACACTGGAGCATAAAAGCACTGGCTGCTTTTGCCTTGAAGAGAGAGACAATGAGGTGCCTCATTATCAAGGTTAATCTTGCACATTGAGATTTTTATACCATCACAACTTTCTCATTTTTTAACATTGGTCCTCAAAATGATGCTTAAGTTGATCAAGAAACAGATGTGAGGCTGACTGGTTTGCAATTACATTATAATGGATTATAAAAGGGCTAGCAAAGGGGCCACTTACATCATTGTCCCTGCCCATTAAGAGGTCAGTAGCAAGACCTGTGAAGCTGGTCTTGCATTAAAAGTACAGAAGCCAATGTAACTGCTAGGATTAATGGGACAGTTGCCAGGACTGCTTTTACCAGGAAGCTGCAGTGCTTCTTCTGCCTCAGAACTGCTCCTCTGGTCTTTGCACTGAACAGGACATTTGAATTTGATTTGCAGTCTCCACGTGTGGGGGAGTTCTCTCCCCAAGCTTTGGGGAGAAGCATGCAGAGACCCAGCAGGCGCAGAGTGCTGGAGGGGCCACAGGAGTAGCTCCAGGACCCATGGCAGATCTGACTGTGGCAGAACATTGGCCTCACTAAGCCCCAGAGGGGACATTTTCCTCCCTGGCTAGGGACCATACACCTGGGCCCAGGAGCTCCCCATATCCTTAAGAGGGTCTCCTGCTGCAAGAGGTATCACGAGTGAGGAGGTCAGGTTGACTACACAGTGAGCAGCAGTAATAACCACACCATCTCAGACTGCCACCACAAAAATGGAAACCACCTAGTTTGAGGGTCACCTCCAAAGAAAGGGTCAGGTACATTTTGAGATGAGGTAACTCCTGTTTCCTTCCAAAATGTGAAATAACAAAGATCATCCGAGCCCAGAAAACAACTTTTTCCTTCCAGTATTACTCTATGCGATGCCTAGCTGCCTGGAGCCCAGAGGAATCATTTCTAAGCCATGGCTGCCCCTTGGCAGCCCCCTGCAGCCCCAGTGATGCATGAGAGGAATGAGACCCTGGAACATCCCAAAACAGAGGGAAATGGACAGATACCTCACTCCTCTTCCTTGCTTTCCTGAGTTTCCAGGGCTTGATGCTAGCCAGGGGTCCAGAGGATCCCACCCCCTGACCCCACCACTCTACCCCCTCTTCCCTACATCACCCCCTCCTTTGCCTTCCTGTCCTTCATGCTGCTACCTGCACACATTTTCAAGATGCTGCATGTGCAGGAACTGGGTTTTGGGGAGAGGGAGGTGCCAAATACTGTTTGCCACAGGTGTCAGTGTTTGCTCTGGCAACCTGCAAACAAGCAGTATTTTTCTAAATAGAAGCATGCCCTGCGCAGCTGCCCTTAAAGCATCATCCCACAGTGATTGCTCTGTGGCTTTCCTTATGCGAACACAAACTGCCAGGCAAGGTAACTTTCCCCTGCAACAGGGGACCAGGGAGGCACCTTCCCTTTCCATCTCTGCAGCCTCTTGTTATACCATAAAACCCAGCAAATTCTCAGCTGGTGCACACTACAAAAGCTCTGCAGCTGCATTAGCTCACACCAGCCAGATATCTCATCTTACCTATTAGATCAGCTCATTCCCTCTCACTTTGAGAGGGGGATCAGCCTAGGTAGCTGGGCGAGAAGGACTTTTAGTCCAACTTCCACTCCTGAGCAAGCAGTCTTCAATGACTTGAGGATGAAAGAGAGATGCTCCTGCCCCTCCTTCCCCTTCCCCAAGGGGAAGGCAACACAATGCAACACAGACCTGCCAGGGCTGCCCTCCAGGCACCAACTCACTTCGAGAAAAGGATCCCAGCAGCAGAGCATCCTCTAAGCTCTTCAGATCAGTGGAACAAACCCCACACTTCAGGCCTACACAGAAGACAGAAACATGACTGTTTTGTAGTTGAGACAACCCCACACACACTCAAATGCATCACCTCAGGCTCTTCCATCAGTTAGGGAATTACTGGGACAAATCCCAGGTGTCACAGCTTTTCTGGCTCCAGCCTGACTTCCAAGCTGAAAGCAATTATATGGAGATAAATGAAAACACACAGAAATTGCATTTCTTGATAAGAAGCTGATGTGTGCAAAGCTGAGGTCTCCTGTGAGGTACTTTCACAATGTGTGTGCACAGCCATAATAAAGGAAATTTAGATTTCATCCAGTAGCCTAATTATTCTTAATGACATGCAACTGGGACTTACAAAATTAAGTAACAAGTGCAACAGGTTACAATGATGCCACCAGACTTTATTCAAAGTTTATTGTTTCAAAGTTTCCAGACCTTACATGTCCTGGGCCACTTAACTTGAACAAATAAAGCATCATGAAAGATCTTGTCTCTGAACTGAGCTGGCCCAGCACTCGGTCTTGGTTTTAGTCTGAAAAACATTGCAAAGAGACAGAGCTTTCTCACATTGCTTTTGGCACCAATTGTTCCTTAGAAATGTGGACAACAAGCAGAGGGAAAGTTAGACTTGGAGCATGGTCCAGCCAGGGGTGGCTGGCTCTGATTAAGTTTCAGATGCTTCACTGAACTGTGCAGTTTGAGATAAATTCATGGAAGTCACATTTATGTTCTCTGGGAAAGCTGCCCTTAGCCCTCACCCAGCAGGGAGTGATGCACACACTGACAGGCCTGCCAGACCACATGCTGGGTGGAGGAGGAAGGGGTGGGCTTCTCCCCTGGGTCAGCTCCAAAATGTGATAATCACAGCAAGCATCACACAGGAGGTGTGACCTCAAATACTTGGGACACAAAGAAAAGCATCAGATTGCAGCCCCTCATATCAGAGGTCTGCTTCTGTAGGCTGGGTGATTTCATGAGAGTGCTAGCATCAAGCTTCTGGCTCTTCTGCTGAGAAGAGGACAGCAGGTTTTCCTCCCCTCCCTTCAGCTGGCCAGTGTTTGCACCAGCTGAAAATCACTTTGTTAATCACTTTTGTCCAATGTGTTTCTCATGCCAATAGGAGAGGTTCCCTGCCTCTCCCAGGCTAAGGCTGGGATAAGAGTTCAGTTCCCAGCTGTGTGAACTTGAGCAATATAATGCTCATGCTTTAGGAAGTATTCACATTGTGTTTGCCCCAGTGAGAGCCTGGAATAACTCACTGGAGTCACCAGGAGACTGAGTCTGGGTCCAAAATGTTACCAACTATCACAGCAGCACCCCTCCAGCCCTCTCGTTAACTTTGGGTCCTATGCCCTCTGTGTAGGCTTGAAGGCAATGCTACTTGCTTAACCCTCCCATCAGGTTGACGGGCAGTAGAAAGCCTGCCAATCTTTTACACCACCTTACTCAAGTGCCAGTGAACTGAGAAGCCCACATCTTACTCCTCTACCCAGATGGCCAACCACCTCAAGACCTCAGTAGTAACAAGTGAGACTTGCCCCACAAAGTTATGGGGATCCTCACACAACTCCTGCAATACTCCTAGCCACAGAGGGGCTAACTGAGCTCCTTGCTGCCTCATTCAGCCAAGCCTCTCTCTCTCTCTTTTTTTTTTTTTTAAATAGCATTTTATTATATTCCCAGGTCACTCTCTGGCCTCAAAGCATTTGACTACTGCAGAAAGCTCAGTCACAAAATCAGGCACAATTTTCTAAACCATTGACCCAGACCAAGCTCTCCCTAGCCCTTGCTGCTGACTAGCTTTTCCAACAAGAGACTGTGGTGATTATTGCTATAGCAGCAAGTCTACTAGTGAAGTAGAAAATGAATAGACTTTATCGGGGAGGTAAGCGATGGAGAAAACACCATTTCCTTAGGTGGGGAGAGCAATAGCATTAGAAACAGCAGAAGGAGCAGCATCGTATTGGAGCAGGATGGGAGGGATGGCAGCTAGGTGGTTAACCCATCTCTTGCCCTAGCTGGGCTGATCCTTTTAGCACTAGTTTCATTACTATTTCCTCTCTTACCTATAAGCATCCTAGGAAAGAAATTTCTACATGATATGGGAGCAGGCCAGACAGAGAGTTGTAAATATGTTTGGCACTGCAGGAAGATGCCTAAGAAAAATCTGAGAACATGCTGCCACTCATTGCTCTCCTAGATGCTTTACTGACCTGACTGCCCCAGGGTCACCAGTTGGCAAGCTCAGCAGGACCAATCTATTTGTCTTTCTTGCACAGCCAAGGGACCGCACCACAGCTGAGCAGCCTGCACAAAGAACAGCTCACTTACCACAGCAGCCATGAAAGGGCTGTGACAAACAGCTCCTAGGATGGAGAGAGTATTCTTACCTTCCAGACTTCCAGTCTCAACAGGGCTATAGCAAGGACAATCAAAAATCACTTACTAGAAGCAAGCATACCAAGCTCAACTGTGATTTATGAAGACTGACTAGTTACATTCACCTGTTTGAGACCCCTAGAGAACAGGTAACACCTGTGCTCACTGCTGTAACCCCCACACATGGGCACACCTCTCCACAGCCCCTGCCCCACAGCCCATGCACAGGACTCACTGCACAGGACAAGAAGGGACACCAGCTGCAAGAAGAGCCCTGCTCCCACCATGGCCCAGGGAAAGTACCCAGTGCTGGAGCCTGGGCAGGGCTACACAATGAAGCTGGTGAAGGGACTAGAAAACACGTCTTAGGAGAAACAACTGAGGGAGCTGGGGTTGTTCAGTTTGGAGAAGAGGGGCTGCGGGACCTCATCGCTCTCTACAACTCCCTGAGAGGAGGTTGGAGTGAAGCAGGGGTCGGTCTCTTCTGCCGTGCCCATGGTGAAAGGATGAGAGGAAATGGCCTTAAGTTGCAGCAGGGGAGATTCAGATTGGACATTAGGAAAAATTTCTTCACTGTAAGGGTGAGTACTCCCCAGCCTGTCCCCAAGGGCACTGCCTGTTCTGTTGGCCAGCTGGCAGTGGGAAGGCCTCTCTCCTGTGACATGCCAATGCCAAAGGCCAACTGTATTCGTAGACAATGGAGGGAGGCAAGACCACCATTCTGTATTCCTCATTCTGCTGAAAGGGCAAAACCTGCACAGCGCAGGGTCCAGGCTACTTCTTTCTCCACCAGTACAAATGAGGACCTGGGCAGCAGGGTGTTGGGTAGCAAGCTCCATTAAGAAAACCTGCACTGTTGGGGTCTGAGAGAACGTCAGGGTATATGGGCTGACTTCAAAGTAAGCATGCAATTCCCCTTCATGCTACAGAGGGGTTTGCACACACCAAGATGGCAGGAAACACTATAGCTTGTGTCCAGGGCTTCTGATTCTCTTTCAGGTCCACTTTCAATGGAGGTGTTTATAACCATCATGATCCCCTGAGTGAACCCAAGTCCTGGGAACACACAGGAGTCTGTGGGAATGTCTGCCAGGAGGAAAGGAATTAGAACAAAACAAGCTTCTTGTTCTGTTCTGTTTTTCTCTTTGCACTCTGTAGACTTGACACATTCCTGACACATATATAAAGCTGACATGAAGAGCTCATGTCAATATAATCAATCACCAAGACTCTGTAAGCATCAGCCCTCATCCTTTCTCATGCTCCGGCTCCAAAAAATGCCTGCTCTGATATTTTTATATGGCCAGACTCAAATACATGTGCTGCGTAGTTGCTCCTACCAATAACTGGAACTCCTTGGGCAGTAAAATATAAGTCAAGCAGAGTAAGAAACTTTGGCCCTTCCACCTCCAGAAGAACTTGTTCATGGTTGGTCCTAAGGAACAGACTGACCCCACAGCCAAGAGAAAAAAAACAGACACAGCACTTACTTTTCTTACTTTTTATATAAAATAGACATTTACATACATTTTATTTTGCAAAGACTTCGAGCATAACTCCTTTATATGAAATCTAGCCATAAATCCCACAGTGAAAAAAGCAAAGACTTTGCAAATTCCTGTACCACTGACATACATCCAGCTGCTGCTAAGTGTGAATTTAATTTTTAAAGATTTCTAATCCATGGGCTGTTTTCTTGTTGGTTTTTGGTGGCTTTTTTTAAAAGATATGCACAACTGATTAAAAAAAAATAGATACAGTAATAAGAACCATATGAACACCAGGCAATGCAAACAACTCCCGCATGAGAGGAACACGTAGCATGACATCCATTTCAGGCAGAGATTTCTACAGTAATACAGTTGTAAAAGCCATAACTTTTACAGAGGACACCGCTGGGGGTATTTTCTAGAAGAAAAAATTTTCAGCAAGTCAGTACAAACATGGCAATGAACTTTTGCACAGAGTTATCAAGATTACCTGAAGCAACTTTGCCACATTGAAACACCAGTGAATGCCAAGCACTTTTTTTTTGGTTTTTTTTTGGTTTTTCTTTTTTTTTTTTTTTTGCTGCTGGGTTAAATGTACATGAAAGCAAAATGGTGCATTTTGAAATTGCTGCAAGAGACTGAAGGTTGGGGAGAAAAAACTCTCTAAGGGCTAATTTTTTCCAGAGATTGTGCATAATTGCACATATGAAAGATAGAAATTGAGCACTTGGGCAGCTTAATCACATACAGATTGGGGAGACTTAAGCACTCCAACTGTTTCACAGAGTTGGAGGACAAGTGGGGCAAAAGATCATATAACTTTATTCTAAATTGTGTAATTATTAAAATTAGAATGACAATTATCTTCCTTCACCAAACATTGTACACCTTATCTGGTCTGGTTTTTATAACTGTTGAGAAGCTTTCATAGTTTTTAGATAATTTTAGGGGTGTGCAGCCTCCCCTGCAAGTTAGGCTGTTTAATTTGGATTTTTTTGACTTAGATTTCTTGCACCCATGTGCCTGCATGCACATACCCCCACCATCCTCGAGACCTCTGGAATGAAGGCCATTTGCACTGCTGCATTCACTTACTGTTGGGCCAAAGCAAGTTGCCTGCACATTTATAGGAAAATCTAGTCCAAGGAGTGTATGAGAGAGAAAAAAATGCTCCCCACTGTATCATTTATCCCAAGGGATGGAAAAGGAATGGAAGCAAAGAATGCTGGACTTTAAATAAGCAATAAAATAAACCAAAATCCATCAGCTGAAAATATTATTCATGGAGAAAGGAAAAAGCAACACAATTATTATGTCTTTCATTTAGGATTAAAATGCACAGTGAGTACACGAGAGTTCTGTCTAACCAGCTTTCCATTAATTCTCCACTTTAATATTGGTGAGCACTGAGGTTTAGCCAATACAAGCTGCAGAGAGAGAAAACTCTCCCTCGCCAGGCAGAGCTTCAGCTATTTATTAATTTGTAATCTCTGCGAACCATGCTGAGCACTGGAGTTGGCAGAAAACAATGTATTTATAACTCATTATTTTAGAAGCTGCGTAATGCTAGAGGAAGACGACATTTCCTATGATTAATTAGGATAATATCCAGTTTATCACAAGGTAAGTTGCTCGATTTATCTTCTACAATAGCATTCCATTTTGGTGGAGGTAACCCATTTCCTATCATACTCCACTCTTCTCCTGCAATAAACCTTTCACAAGATTAATGTCCTGAACAAACACAGTGTTTCAGCATGGATACCAACGAGACAGAGTCAGCTCAAAACTTCACAGGGATTAACCGCTTTGGTAGATCGTGGTCTGAATTGTTCTCCAAATATGCTGCCAGTTTGCAGACCATCATCCTGCATAGAAAAGTGCTGGTTCAGGAAGGTGGGGTTCGTTACCGAGCCCTCCTCTCTCCATAACTACCATAAACCCAGCTGCAAAATGCCTTTTGGCATATAAACCTAATCCGGTTCAACTGGGATTAAACTCCATGGATAGGCAGTCTGCCTAACTCAGGCGAGTGGAAGAACACACACCATGCCCTCCAACCAAACTGCCTTCCTCACCGGGATGATGGTCTCATCTTTCTGCTTTATTCTGCAAGTAAAACAGTGTTGCAAAAATGATAATCCTTCCCCAGGATCTGGGAGGGGGGCACCCAAAGCTATATTATACTTGTATGTGTGCACTGGTCAAGATGGCTTTGATCAGGTTCTAGGACAAGAACGAGACAATAATTTCTACCCCATCTCTCAGGGAAGACAAACTAAGATTTAGGCTGAAGTTAAAAACATAAAAGCAAGTCTTCCCCCTCGCAAAGCATTGCTATAAAAAATACAACTTCTTCTCTATTTGAAAAAATATGTTTCATTGGCCACAATTTAAAGCCACACTGCTGTGGGGCCTGTAGAATATACAGTATTTATTTAATATATCTTTATGAGGCAAAGTTTATAGCTGATACATATTTATAAATGAGACGTATCTCCCCCCACCCCTATCCCCCACATCGGCTGGCTGTTGTTGCACTCTGCAGATGCCTCCTCCTCAGGGGGCTTTGCATGGCACCACTGTCTGGGGTTGCACCAAACACAGCTCTGCCAATCCCCAAACTCACTGCCACACAGTGGTACTGCTGGCAGCCAGCAACCTGGGCACAGGGGGCTTTGGTGGTGCTGCCCCAAAGGCAGGCTGACCTTGGGGAGAAGCAGAGAGCTTTATGGTTCAGGTACCACTGAATACCCCAGTAATGAACCATCTACAACTTTGCAGTGCATGGTGGGGAACCAACTGCTCTCAGAGGCCATTTCAGCTTTGGTTCCCCATACCATGGAACTTAGCTGGTGTGACCTTATCTCCTCCTGGCCATCCTGGCAGCACCAGGACTGTGCAAAGCTACTCCATGCCTGGCATCCAGTGAAGCTCCTGCACTGGGGCCTGCAGAAACATCGGGTCAGCAAGTCCATGGCCATAAAAATCATGTGAAAAGACAAGGGTTGCTGACCTAGCCCCAGGACCTCAAACCTGCCCTCAGTCCTGGAAAGCAAAGTAGGCAGCTTCAGCTGGGAGAAGAAAGGAAAATTCACTAGCCAGAGACTTGCTTATTTTGGTCCCAGCTGTTCCCTCAGGAAGCTGGTTCGAAGGGAGAGAGCTCAGAAATGTGTGTCACTACCTTCTCCTACCGAGGGTCTCTCCCTCTCACCTCTGCCCAGCAGTAGGCACTGGACAGTCTCCCTAGTCAGTGGGGACCAATATCTCTCAAGCCTAGCTTCATCTCAGTGAGAGCACATCCAAGGCTCTAGCAGGTCTGCAAGCCCTCAGACAGACATCTGCACCAGCCTGGACTCCCTCTGAGTTCCAAACACAGTTGGAGTCATGTTAATAATTTGTCGGAAATTACACCGCCAGTAGCAGCTAGACACCAAGCTTTTTAAATGGAATCAGCAGAGCCACCAGCACATGGTTGCCCCATCATGCTGAGCAAATTTGGAGCTTACCGAGGTGCCACGGCCAGCACCAACTAAACCCAGGAGCCACATGGGTGACTGTCACAGAGGCTTTTCCTGGCAGATGTGTATCAAGGCATCACGTACCTAATCTGAACTGTCCTTTACTAACAATGTCAAACCCTCGGCTGCTCTTCTCCAGGGGCTGGTCACGACCAAGCTCAACTACAACTTCCACAGCAGTTTCCTGCTGCAAGAGGAACAAACTTCTGACCTGCTCTGACATCCAAACCCAAAGGCAGTGGCACCAAGTGCGATCCCACTAATGCTCTCTGTGAACTGGTACAAAGCCTGGTGGAAACAGCAGAAGTGCTGTTATTGCGGTGACAGCATGGTCCAATGTCCTCTGCAGCCATCTGCTTTAGAATCATTAGTGGAATTTATTCAAGCACACCTTGATGGTGCTGCATTTTTGTAGCTTCAGACAACACAAGTCACAACGCCCAGCCATGTAGCCAGCTGTGAAGGATACTGCCCAATTAATATAAAACCAAGAAAATATATTAACTATTTAATTATTATAAGTTAAATAAATAAAGCTCAAAAATAAAAGCCTCAATTCTGAACAGAATTTGTTTTCCCACTTCAGTATTTAAAAATATGAATTTATGACTGATCAGCTATAGGTCATTTTCTGCATCTTTTGGGGGGAGGGGATGAGAACACTTCTACATAGTGTTTTGTGAGTGTTACCACCATGATAAACGGGTTTTGTCCCTCCACACCCATAAAAATGCTTCCTTAGCACTTTTCCAGGCTAGGAAATCTTCCCTAATCTCTCTGTAGCTTTACTTCACCTCCTATGTTGATCAGATTGGGTTTTGGGTTTTTTTACTGGGGACTGGACAGGAGGACAAGTAATCCTAGAGCCTCCCATTGCCTTTGGTTGCTTCAATTTTTTTCAAAGTAATAATTATTTGTCCTGGAGGGAGAGGGCAAAGGGTAAAGCCATATGATACTTGACAATACTGACATCATGAATCTGAATTACTACAAAATTATTATCTTACGAGTAAAACATTCAGGTGAGGTTTTCCCTCAAAGGATCATTTGTCCTACTTGTAGAATCATTCTTCTAGGGTGATATTCAGATACCATTTTCCCTTTCTTTAGAATAATTTTCAAGCCACATTCAGAGTTCTAAAAGTGGCCACCAGCACTAACCCCATGAAACCTTTTTATGTGACCATTATGACCATCTTTCCTGGCTCAGAAGGACCTGGCAGCACTTGCAATGAAGCCTATCAGTGGTTTTTTTTGGTTTTTCTGTGAGTCTGTGCTGAGTAACAGGAGGTGCTGCTTCACCCCTGCTGCAATGGATGAGTGCTTTGCCTTCGTGGTTTCCCTAGTGATAACCGAGATATTGAAGGTACATATCCCACCCACACTCCCAGTGTGATTAAAATGGGTTCAGCCTAAACATAAATCTTGATTAAAGGAAGGTTTTCATTCATTCTCCAGCATGTCCCACAGGAGCCGAGTGTCTCCTGTAACTTTGGTCAAATATAGGCATGCATTCAAAATTTGCCTTCCATAATTCTGAGTCTTATCAAAGTTCCTTCGGCATCACTTCAAGCAATGGGCTTCCACCATACTCTTCTTTACAGGGCATGAGTTTCTTTGCACTGGTGACTGAATGCTATGTTTGGTCTTTCTCCTGGATTTCCTGAAACCGTTTCTCCAAGCGATCCAGTTTAGCCAGATTCTCCTTCAGCAACTTGCTGTTTGGAACCAGCTGTAAGGCTTTCTCATAGTAGCCACGGGCAGTGATGTAGCTCCCCTACAAAGAAAATGAGTGAGAGATCTCATTTGCATTCCCTGACATAGAAAGTTCATGCCTTGGGAATGGTGAAGACCGTGATACAAAGGAGAAAAGAGTTTATAAAACTTGATGTTGTTAGGTAACAGGGATACTTCTTCACTATGAAACAGATCACTGAGTGCCATTAGCCTAAATTTGATCAAACACACATGGCAAGTAGATTTACATTTTTCCATTATGTTGTCCTAGAAGAGTCAACTTTACTCAGCACCAGGATAGCTTGAGGATATCACACAATGTGACTTCTCAAGACTCAAATCATAATGATATGCTGAAGTATTCAAAAAGAAAAGCAACCACAGGGCGGGCTGCCTATTTCCATAATTTCATGCCAGTAATCTGCATTAAACATCTTTATGAAATTAATTAGGTAGAGAGGAATCTTAAAAAGTCAACTCACGGTGACATTTTTCTAAGGTAGGTCAACAATAGAAGCAGGGAAACTTTAGAGATGGGCAGGTTGTTCCTTGCTGGCTGCCCTCTTAAATTTGAGACTTGCATTACAGGATACGTATTCCCAAGCAACTTGCTTGGGAAGTTCTAGTTGGGGTAGACAGACTTTCCTCCTTTTTGGATAAAATACACCGGGGACACTCATTGTTTACAAACATGCAGCTCTTGGCAGTCTGAAGCAAATTCAGCTTTCTGTCCCAAGTAGTAGTCTCTGCACTTGACAGCTTAAGGAAAAGCAAAATCGTCATACCTTGATGTGCTCAATGCCTCCCATATTCATCCAGGCCTGTGCTTGGTCTGGGTTGAGCTCCACAGCCCGTTTATAGCTCTACATAAATATGAAATATTTTTAGGTTAAGAGTCTGTCTCTTCAAACAAAAACAGTGTTGGAGGGGAAAGAGAAATGAAGTTTCGTCTCCTTCTGCATCCATTAAATATAATTTCACATTCTTCTCATATGCAGTGCATGAGCTGAATTTCAGTTTCCTTACAACGGAGAGAACATAATATACTGGATCACTGCTGAGCTCATCTTGAAGGTCTTCCCTGCTCCCAGCACTGTATGAGGAGCCACATCAACCCCTTCAACCCTGCACCACTGGGGTCTCCTGCATGTCAGGGTCATTTCCCTGGGCAGGTGCCTGCCAACCACAAGCCATGGGTGGGCTGTGATGCTCCTGACCTCAAGGCTTTAATTTGGAGCTGGCAGCAGACTATGGCACAGTCACCTGTGTGGAGGTTCCACAAGGACCTGAGGGCAATGCTCTCCCTCCCCACTGCTTCTGCCACTGTGCATGTGAGAAGGTGAACTGCTGAGCTCCCAAGGCCAACAGCCAGGGTGCATGCACCAGGGAGTATTTCAGATGCAATGAGCTCTCTTTTAACCTATAAAACTATCCATGGGGCTTAGCACAGTCATACCTCAAAAGCCTTGTCAAGGAGGTTCTGTTCTCTTAGCTGGTTTCCTTTAGTGAAAAAGAGCTCTGATATGACTTTTGGATCCTTTGGTTTTAGCTGAAGAGCTTTTTCTATAACTTCAAGTGCCTGTGGAAAAGCAAGACGACATTGTGTTACTATATTCTGTGCCTTTCCACTTCCCATGTTCTCCTCACCACTAGGGCTTCCCAGCATGAGTCATCTTCCTCCTTCCCTTGCTTGCCCCACACTGCCAACACAGGTGGAAATGAGTTTTTTAGGTGCCTGTGGCTGATGGGCAGTGTGTCTGACAGCAGCAGGAGCAGTAAGTGATAAGAAAACCACACTGCTTAGCTTTTCAGTCCCCGTAACTAGATAAACAGAAGGTTTTAGTGAAAAAGTACTGGATGTGCGCTAAGGCATGTGACATGTCTCTGAAGAGATGAAGTGTAAAATTCAACGTGAGCTCTGTGTGTGAGACGTTGAGACAAGGGTGCCCCGCAGCCACGGTACCTTGGCGTAGTGCTCCTGCTTGCTGTAGATGGCTGACAGAAGGCGGTAGCACTCCAGACACTCCACATCCTCATTGAGTATATGGTTCGTCATCTTTTCGGCTTCTTTTGTCCGCCCCATCATTGCTAAAACCTGAGCCTATGGAGCCACATTATAAAGGGTTATGATCTTAAAAAGCTCAGCCATCTTTAATACACGACACTGCACCCAATGGCTGGTGCTGAGCTCCTGCTTCTCCTGCTGGTAGTGTTAAGAGGCACCTCGAGGAAAGGCGAAAGGACTGACCCTTCCTAGCCAATAAGGGGCAGGTCAGATTTTCTCTATGTCAAGTCCTGCTCAGCTGGAAAGGCAGTGTCTGAGACAAGGGTCTGAGGTCAGGCGAGGCGAGGAGGAAGCAAGAACAGGAGAGACAGTCATTGGATGGTGTGGAGGAGACCAGCATGGAGGTAGAACGAAGCTCTGAGCCTGGGGCAACATTCACCTTAACACAGCCACCCCACTTCACTTCTGTGGCCCTGCCCTGGCCGAGCTCACCCCACACTCACCAGTGCCAGTCGGATCTCTTTGTTCGAAGGCTGCAGTGATGCTGCTTCTCTGTAAACCTGCAACGCGTCTTCATACCGCCCCGTGTTGTAATACAGAGCCCCCAGTGGGGACAGGATTTCAGCCTTCCGGGATACTTTCAGTGCCCTGAAATTTGGGAAGAAGAGATGTTTCCAGGTGGTGTGAGGATCAAAGCGCAACAGCAAGGTGTGGCTTGGAGCATCAAAGCTCTGCATCCTGCTCATCTCACCCTGGTGAGCACAAATTTCAGGTCCCTGGAAAGGATGAGTGTGCTCACAGCAGCAATCCCTCTTGTCACCTGAGAAGGGGAGAGGGCCACCTCCAAAGTGCATGTGAGCATGCAGCAGGGTTGGGATGGCTGTTGGTGGCAGAGCCTGGGGAGTGTGAGCACAAATGTGGATGCCAAAAAGGAGGCAAGAAACCCCCCAGTCCACCCTGCTGCATAGTGTCTGCCTACTGGAACATAACTGGGAAGGGCTGGATTCCTGGTGGTGCCAAGGTTTTGATGATGGACTGTGCAGCAGTTACTGGTGGCTGTTATTGGTGCAGTACTCACAGATCAGCATCAAGCAGGGTGAGAGCCATGCTCACAACCTGCTCATGCCACCAAGAAACCTCTGACTTTATCATTAGAGCACCCCCCATCCAAATGTAGCACTGTGTCCATCCAGGGGGCCTTGGGAATGGTCCACAGAAGTCAACACTGCCTGAGACTCTGCTACGTCTCCAAAAATAGCCAAATAAGCAAAGGTAAATTTGGTTTCAAACAGATGGAGAAGGAAGGCAGGAAAACCCAAACGTGCACTGACAGATTCACATATCAGAGGCTCTTTAGCAGAGACAAGTCATACAGGGGGAGGAGGGAAACCTATAAATTCCCAAATTCTTACCGCTTGTACCACGCTTCAGCCTCTTTGTTCTGCCCCAGGGAGCGGTGAAGCCTGCCCAGGTTCACCATGGCCACGTGGTGAGCAGGGCTCAGCAGGATGGCCTGCCTGTAGTGGGACACGGCTCGCTCGGGAGCCCCTGGAGAGAAAAACAGCTATTAAACTGGTGCATCAGAAAAATCCTGTCACAAATTCAGCACACGGTAGTGCTCTGGGTTTTCTTTCCTCTATTGCTGTATGCAAGGAAACCATTTTGAGGAACAAATCCTGCCTCAGCCTTTTGAGATTAAGCATAAGGACAATTGCTATCCAAACTAAGATTTAGGCTCCAATACAGTTTCTCAGACGACACTGAGAAATAGATTCTGTAGGGTTGGGTTTTTGCAAGTCAAGGGTAAAGTCACCAGAACAAGACTCCTGACTGAAAGCAGCCTCCGATCACGCATCAAGGGGGATGCATGCCCTGTGCTAAGGACAGAGCCCACCCCAGAGAGGGCACTGGGACCTGTGTCCCATCTCCTGGTAGAGCATCCTTCCACCCTAGCCCACAGGAAACAAGGGTAACAGACACATGGAGAACAAGCTACTCAGTATTCCCCACACAACCCCACCAGAGCTGCAAGTAGTTCCAGCTCTTTCCGAACAGACACTGTTCCCTCCACCTCTGCTGCACTGGCCCTGCTCAGTCTCTGTGCATTGCTCAACAGGACTGGGAGTAGCTGCCAGTGACCAGCTAATTCTCACCTGGGGCAATAAATCCCAGACCAGAGGTGCCCAGATGCCTACTTTGGAGCACATAGGTACCATTTCTGTGTTGCAGAGAAGCCATTGGGTGGCACTGCTTCGCTGTGCCAAAATGTCCACCGGTGCAAGGTCCTGCAGCCCATGACATCATCCAGCACCACCACAAAACACCACACCATGCAAGGAGAAAGGCACCAGACCACCAGCACAAACCCCAAAACTTCTATTATTAATAGTATATTTTTTATTTAGCTAAATAACGGCTTTCCTGAAGAAGGATCTTGCAGTGCGTCTCTCAGGCAGGACCTGCTGACTGCCTACTAAACAAATAAATGGGGCACAGTATGAAGTTCCAGCATTTCAGCGATGTGAATATCGTATTTTTAACTCCAGTGCTCATTTAATTCGTTTGCACACTCTAGACCAGATAATCTCCTGATGAAAACCGATACTCCTGGAGCTATGTCCACGAACAAAGCTTTTGAGTATTGGCATTTTTTTAAGCCAAATCACTTCACAATGTATTTAATTCCATTTCTAGCTGGAAAGCAGAACTTGAAAACAGCCTGCACGTGTTGGGGCACTGAACATATGCTGCAGTGGGAATTTTATTTTCATAGCTTTTCAAACCTAGCTTGGTTTTCCTGACACTACCTATGCAACATAAACATAACATGGGCACTTCTCAGCATTTCCTTCACAGGAGAGAGGAGGGACATTTCTGCAGGGAGGTTTAGAAGCACTTAATACTCATCCAAGGCCAACAACACATCTTTCAGAGTAGGACTATTTTTAAAAATCCAGCAGCAGCCTCAATCTTCTCCCACCACTGAGCAGATGCTTTTGAAAATCATCTCTACAAAGCATCCTGGGAATCAGCTGGGCATGCATCTCAGTCCGTAAGTCAGCCAGTGCCTGCCCTGCTCAACATACAGGGGTAATGCACACCATTAAGGGGGACACATGGAGTGTCTACAACCACTGCAGAGCTGTCTAGAGCTACGGCTCCCCAGAGCTGACGCTTGCTTGAGGCTTGTTGCACAAAACCCTGCAAGTTAATTGGAGTGGTGTTTCACAGCACCTCCCTGAGCCCACCAGGAAAAAGCGCAGCCTGTGACCGGCTCGCTGCCAGCCACTTCCTTCACGCCTTGTCATGTCTTCAGGAGGGTTATTTACACTCCACGCCTGAACTATCCAAAGTCAGTGGGCTTTTTTCCTGTTGTTTGTGTGTAGGGAAGTGTAGGAGTAAACGAGAAGTTAGGTTTGACTTTGGCAGAACACACAAGCGCAAAAAATAGAAAGTGCACTGCACTACATTTGAACTGCAATTTTTGACAGGAATAGGGCAGTTTATCTGGGTTGGGAAGCAAAGATGAGTACAATGTCAGAGTGAAATCACTGAGGAATTGTCATTATTTGCAAGCTTGAATTTTTCCAGGGCACAAATTCAGAACCTCAACCACTGTTGCTAATGCCATGATGCCTTTTTTGATTATGAATATTCATTTTGGCTCTGTATTTATTTCACACTGGTACCACAGAAGAATGGCAGCTGAGTGTCAGCTCAGAGGTAGGACAACCAGCAGCAGACTGACAGACAGTACTGTCCTTTCTTCCCAAGCACCACCGGAGCTGGGTGCAGTGTGAAAGGAGCAGAATGGGGAGCAACCACACACTTTAAGCCTGTAACACTTCATCATGGAGTCCCAGCTCTGTTCTGGAGGGAATGGAGTGAGACAGTAGTTTGGTTTCCACTAGTCATTTGTCAAACTTGGCCTTGCTTATAAAGTCGTCAATAAAAGGTGGCAGTTACAGTGGCTTTTATTTGTTATTACGTGGATGCCAGGCAGTGCCTGACTCCAGGGAAGTTGGATGGGAACCAGGAGCCCAGAAAATAAAGGCTTTGGATGTCATTATAGAGCTCCTGAGAAATCGATTCATTCCACAGTATTTTAGGTCTTGTTTTCACAGACGACTGTGGTTTAAAAGCTATGTTTGGTTTTATAGTGGTGGCACACAACCTTCACAGTCCAAGAGCTGCTTTGCCACCAAGTGAAGCTGCAAGTGCTCCAAAGACTGTAGTGATCCACTTGTGTACCTGGGACTTGGTTTGCTGTGGCCACGCATTTCCTGAAGAAATGGCAGCAGTATTGTCAGGGTGCCGCTCAGCTCAGACTGAAGAGGACAACTGCCTGTGCGAAGATGGTGAGAAACACTGTAGGAAACAGCCAGGATGGGATGAATGCCACTGCCGCACAGTGCCGGCATTGATTACAAATTTCAGTACGCTGTGCCACCTCAGCAGCACGGGGAGATTTATTTCCCAGCTACAGTGGGGGCACATCTATTGCTTTGGAAGATTCTGACACCCTTTCAGATGTGTACTGCTGAACAAAACAAATCAAAGCAAATAAGGCAGAGAGGGAATATCCCTTGCTCCTTCTCACTTACCGGTATCAACCAAGAAAACACCATAGTTGTTATGCAGATCGGAGCTCTCTGGACAATTCTCTATGCCAGCCTTATAGACCTCTTCTGCCTCCTTTAGCCGTTCCTTAAAAGAGAAGGAGATTTCTTAGCCAAGGCAGAAAGGGTGTCAGCACCGTCTGCCGCATACCTGCGTTTTGTGACAACTCCCTGGCTGCATGGGGAGCTCAGGGTGCCAGCCCACCTGCCTTCTAGGAGGCCAAACTTTTACCCCACAGCATGTGTGTGACATAGCTGCCATCTGGTACCCCAAAGCAACTCAGACAGCTTTCCCCCATCCACTTGCAATTGGATTTACCCGTGAAACAAAAATAACAGCTGGAAAATGTGGCTCCTGTGCAATGCAGTGAGACCCAGCTGGGAAACACACAGCAACAGGAGTCACGCTGGTTTGTTGAGAAACATCTGTCACCTGGGAGCTGATATATTTTAATTTATTTGTTTAATGAGCATCTTGCTGGCTAACTTTTCCCCTCTGGAGCTTTGCTGTTTGTTCCCTTAAACAGCAGGGAAAATATAAGGAACAAAAGCTTGGCGCATGTGATGGCTGGGAGACGGGGAGCTCGTGATGAGGGAAGCCGGAGGAGGATGGGAGGCAATGAAAGAGTGGGGAAAATCTGACAGATTCAGATTAAAACCAGGTGTTATCAATGCATGAGATATAGCTCACTGGGATTGATGGGACGTGCCACCACGCTGATTCCCAGATGCACTGGGGCCTTGTATTGCACATAGATTTCAAAGAGGTTTGTTGGTGCTGAGCATTTCTGGAAAATACAGGTAATCTCTTTAGGAACACCCTGACTACAGAAAGTGTCCCGCTGCCTGGGCTCTGCCTCGCCTGAGCTATGGGCAGCCTAGTCCTGAAATGAAAATAGGGTGTCTCATTTAGATGAAATAGCAACTTAATAAGGTTTCCATTTCTCACCAGCCAGCCAGTGCGTGCCCACTGCCTGCACACTTGCTAGCACAGGTTATTGTGGTCTTCCTACCCCCTAACCTCAGAGCTTTGCTGTTGGGTGTATTTATTGGAAGGAGGCCACGAACAGCAGAGACAAGCACGGTGCAGAGGGGTGTCAGACAAGCCTCTGGCACCAATGACACTTTTTTCAATTCTTCCCCTTCTGTGGAGCCACACAGCCCAACGGTGACAAACTCCACAGCCTCCTGACGATGCTCCCAAGTGAAATCAGCCATCTGAGCCTCTGTCGAGGAAGGCCTGGAACCACCAAGGCAGACCTCCTGCTCAGGAGCTGAATCCACATTGAAATAAGAGGTCAGTCCACTCCCAGCTATGGACTCTCCTCTCCTCAAGTCCTCCAAATCCTGGAGCCTCCAGGGCCTTCTCTGGATTTAAAGGGTGTACTTGAGGGCAGTGTTTGCTCTGTAGCTGCTTAAATGTGTGGATTCCTTTCTCACCTTCTATTTCAGAACTGGAGAGTTGGAATTAGTCACATTGGAAGAGTATGACTTGATGAAAGCACACGGTTTGCCATGGTTAAGTGCTTTCACATTTACACAATAAAGGTCAGCCAGCAGAAAAGATAAGTGTGTGATAAAACACCGAAACACATTTTTTAAAAGTGCTTAAGTTTGTACACTTTGGATATATTTATGTGAATTTGACATCACTATCCTGCAGGGTCAGGAAAAGTGTAGCAATCATCAGAATTGCCTAAAATGAACAGCGATTTTTTGAGAAAGCATTTGTGTCACTGAAACATAAGTGAGCATATTTACAAAGATTTCTGTATTAATTTATTTTCCTTTGATTTTAATTTTTGGCCAAATGATGTGGCTTTCTCTGCATGTATGTCAGTTTTCTTCATTTTATTTACTGATCATAAACCTGATCTTTAAAGCATGGGAGGGCTGTGTTAAACTGAATTAGCACTAGGCCATGTCAAAACATTCGTACTCACCATATTGAGCACTTTTAGCATTTTTATCACGGTTGCATTGCTTTTTTGGCACTTAACACCCTGATCCCCATGCCTCAGGCTCAGCACAGAGTCTGGGATGATTTCTCTAACAAAGTGTTTGCATTAAGCACAGTCAGAAACTGGGAGGGGTGGGATCAGCTTTTTGTGCCAGAGCTTTCTCCCTAGAGTCTCTCCTCTTCTTGGGAGAAATGCTGCAAGTTCATCAAGGCTTGATTCTCTTTAACGCCTAATAATGCCACTCCCAGACCTACATTAAACATCATGCTCACAAAATTCAGAAGACTGACCTAAAAAAAATTTATGAGGTTTCTGTAATATTAAAAAAAGTATACATGTGAGTATCTCTCAGTTGAACTGCCTGTTCTATTCATGGCTCAGTTTTTCAGTCTGGTTACATCTCAGTAGGCTCTCCTCTGCAGCTAACTGGATTAAAAAGTTTATTTTTCTTAGTCTAGGCTGATATTATTACACACACACACAAAATCACTTGCATCCAGGAAATAAAGCCTGAAAAGAGCCACAAAATAGCAGAAGATGGCTGATGAAACCACAAGAGTTGGGAAGGAGGTGCTGTTCAAGTGCATCAGAGTAAATCCTGGGGAACCAGCATTACAGGAGCATTGTGAAAACAGCAAACAAAAATATTCCCTTTCTGATATTAGCACCACTGCAGTGATCTTGGAAAACAAGGAAAACAACAATACACTGCGACCGAGTTACAATACCAAGCAGAAAGAGCACTAAGACGGGAAAGCATTTATAAAAGGCACAAACAAGCCAAGCTGTTTTATACAATGAGGCAGTGGTTTTTCTACATCAGCTCTGGCTTCAGAATCAACTATAAAGGAGACAAAAGGGCAATTATATTGATCTACAGGCTAATTCCCTGACACATGAGATGTTCCTCTTAGGATCAGTTTTTTACAGCTGTAGGATGAAAGGACCATAAGCCCTACGTAGGATTCAAGATAGGGGGGAACACGCTGCACAGGACCAACCAAAGCAATCCCAGCACTACTTCACTGAGCTGCATTCATCCATTTTTCCCCTTCTTAGTCATAATGCAAAGCTGGAGGAGCAGCAGTTTGTCATGGCCATGGTCACCTCATGCAAGTTATTTTAATGTGTCACGGCTGTGAGACAGACTTTGGGCCACAAGTAGACAGAAAAACAGGTTTGCAACCTTTAGCCATTTTGGACACTATCGCTTAGAGGAAGATGAAAAGCCAAAACTGAAAATGGGTCCTGTCATCATCCTTTGGGCTGAAGATGCCAAAACTTCTGTGCATATCTCTCCAGGAAGCGCACAGCTTCAGGGTGTGATTCTGCAAACCACAGCCATGGGCAGCAGCATGTGTTTGTAGGATAGCTCCTTCTGCGGTCACTGGGATGGGTGTGCGAGGCAGGAGCTGCACAACCAGGTAGCCATCTGCTGTGGCTGGATATGAGAAGGTGTTAAAAGCCTGCAGGAAACTGCTGTTTCCTGAGGAAATTATACTAACTATCTTTTTTCCATATCACTTACTCAAGTCACAAAAGGATGAACAATCTATATGTAAAGATAGATGAATTATTGCTGGACTTATTAATGGCATTTGCTTTGGGCAGAAGGCCTCGGGACTGTATAAGTTTGATTGCTCTGTTGACCTCACAAGCAATTGTTCTAATTAATTATTTCAGTTGATATTAAAAGCATGTATTATTGTGGAGGACTCATTTCCCATACTTGCAGGAGACCCTTCATTGACTGGATTATTAAAAACACAGTTCCCATTCAACAAGGCTCTTCCTTCAATTCATACACTGTATTTCTAGGTCCCTGCAGCTGATATTGATAATATTCAAATATTTGAAAGCCACTTAAAAGGGAAAATAAAATAGCACATCTTTCAGTAATCTGCATATACCATAGGTTTTGCAGAATGCCTACATCATTAAAGAAGCCTAAACCAGAACAAGACCTCTGCTTATAGTTTTGCTGAAATTTATCCACTTCCCTTACAGACAGAAGATTTCACTAACCAAATTAATGGAGAACAGTGAAAAATTATACTCTCTTGCTTTGTCTGTATTTGCATCTGGCAACCTTTTAAGAAAGCTTCAGCACCCCATGCTGTGGAACAGTTAGATCTGAAATTTGGGAGAGAAAAAAAACAGTTTTCAGAAGGTGTGCAGAGGCGTGCTGGAGCTGTGCAGTTATGAGGACCTCGTCACCCACTGGGGCCACTTGTTGTGGCTGTAGTCTATGGGAGCAAGGCCTGAAGCACAGCATCCCTCATCTGCTGCTGCAGGCATGGAGAAAAGCGGGGCTTGGTGGTTTCAACTTGGGTACCCACGCTTCATGGCTTCTTCTGAAATCAAGCATTTTGTGCCTCAATTTCCCTTTTCCTCTGTGGGGACAATATTTAACCTCACAGGGACCTTGCAGAAATATATTACCTAACTACAGAGAGTAGGGAGAGCCTGAAGTAATGAGCATGGGGAACAAGCCTGAGAGGAAATGAGTAATCCTGCCTCCAGAGCGCAGCCTGGGCCATGCGCAGTAAATAAGACCTGAGGGCACATATTGAACAATGAGGTTAAATAAAATATCAAACAGCTGCTCATTAAGAGCAGCATAAAGCTAGCCAGCCTTCCCACCCCTTGTACTTGACCATCTACCACGGTAATTAGGGGCCACATTCCGATGTGTGCATGCAAGGGTCAGAATTCGGGCTGCAGAGGCCACCTGGTTTCTGACATTTCCTAGCTTGGGAGTCATTTATTATGAAATCTCAAGGTTATCTACATAGATGTGTGTGTCTGAGGGCGAAGCGCTCGCCTATTCTGCTGTCACAACATTCAAGGTGCATTGGATCAAGACTTTGCCGTAGCCGCAGGGAGCTGCAGAGAGGGTATTTACTCACAACTCCAGCAGTGATTTGATTCAGAGCTACATCATGTGGGTGTAATTACTCACTGTGAATGAGCTGCCTCCCATCCTGAAAAAGTCATCTCTAAAAGCAGCCTGAGAGCTCTCTGCAGACAGCTGCGGACCCATGCCTGCCACCGCATGTGTGCAAGGCGAGGGTGCTCCACACGGCTGCGCAGGAGGAGCTGCAGCAGCAGGGCAGATGCACGCAGGAGGCATAGGAGCTCCAGCAATGCCTGTTACCTGTTCAGCCAGCAGCGAGGCCAGGCTGGAGTAAGCATCTGCAAACTCTGGGCCATACTTAATGGAGTCCCGCAGTAAGATTACAGCTTCCTCCTTCTTTCCTTGGGACCTGCAGGACAAGGAAGGAGGGGAAAAAAGGAGCATTCCTGTAAGCACATGTTTAGGTCATCCCACTGGTTAACTACTTTAAAGAGACCTGAAAGTCTCTGGCTTGACCTTCTCAACAAAGACAGAAAGATTCACTCCTGCATCCTCTCCACAGTGTACATACCCAGCATTTCCTTGGCCCATCATTGTTTCCATGTGTTATTCTCAGGAGTTGGGAGGACATTGGCTTTAATGAATCTGCCCCTTGGTCTGCTATTCTGGTGACTGCCATACTACACAATGACCCCAGTGAGGACAAAACACATCCAAAACAGTGCATTCCTCTACCCCACACACTGAAGAGCCAAAAGTATTTTATTTTGGCTATCAAGCAAGCAGTACAGGCCACGGGCTCTGTCTGTTGAGTCATAACCACTAGATTTTGTAAACTTCTTCAGTCATACTGTACATCTCCCAGTATCTCTCGTTACGGCAAATACATCAAATTCTGCCCCGTTCGCCCATCAGGAGTTAAAGATATATGAAGGACAAGTTAGCAAAAGTGTCCCCAGGCATCCCAGGTACAAGATGCTTACTGGAAGGGAAGCTGTCGGGATAACAGCAGGTTTGAGGTCAGCTTCTGGAGGTCTGGCCTCAGATATTTCACCGAGGCACTGACTGACCTGGGAACAGGACTTCTGCACTCACATCAGTAGGCTGGAAACATCAAAGCATTTGCACTTCCTTAAAAGAACCCGCAAAGCCTTTGCATGTTCCAAGACAATGAGTGCTGTTACAGATCCATGTATGACTTAATTAAATTAATACTTTGAAATTAAAATACTGCTAAGTTAAATCTGCCAGAGATGTCTAATCATTCCTTAGCGAGTTGATCATCAGGCTAGAGGAGTCTCTTCTTCAGATCCTCAGGATCATGAACAGAGCTAGCTGGGAGACAGCTATGCTGATGAATCTTTTTTTTTCCAGCATTGCTCTGCATTTATTGCCATGGAAAACAGAAAAGGTTTTCTGAACAAAAATCTAAGGTTGTTTGTTTATTTGAGCTACAATTTCAAGTATCGCTCTGCATTTCTTTCCTTGGAAAAACAAAATGGTTTCCTGAACAAACATCTAAGCATCTTGAGCTGGACTGGAACATTTTCCCTGTGTTCTGTGTATAAAGAATATGAATAGCAGGGCATATAGAAAGAAACAAAGCACTCTGAGACACAGAAAATATGTGAACACCTTGCTGCTTTGGCCTTAGATTTCATCTGAGTGACATGGTCAAGTAACCAGATCTTGTTTATAAGGTGCAAATTTCAGTTCATAATATATGTGGCTTTGCAGATTTTTTCCCTTTCTAGTTGTGTAACTGGAAGAATATTTTGCCTGTGCATTAAGCTAAGTAAAACCAGTTGTGCTAGTCTTTTTCTTCTTCCACTGGTGTTCCATATAAATTACATGAACGAAGCAAAAACAAATAAAGAACCACTTTCCTCCTACACTAATTAAAGACTAGCTAGCTTGTCAATTTATAAAACTTTTGGATCCCTTGGCTGGAGTTTCATGACACATTTTTATAAATCAAAAACAGATGACTGCTTTATAAAGGTATTGATGTTTGGCAAAAAAAAGTAGGAAATGCCAGTTACAGAAATAAAAGGATTAAGTGATCCACTCAGCAGCAGTTAAAGTTCCCATTAACCACAAGCATGCACTCTGAACACAGGGCAGCCCTCTTAATTACTCCTTTTTTTTTTATTAATGGCCTTTTATTTTCCTTTTGATCCAAGAACAATGTTTGTCTCCTGAAAGCAGGGGTAGAGAGGGAAAGATTTTGGCACCTTTTTATGTGAGGGACTGAATTACATTAAAAAAAGCAGATCCAGTAGTTTCTCAGAGGGTTCAGGCCTGCAAGATACCAAGTGCTCTGGCCAAGCACTTAAATACATACTCAACTTTTATGTATGCAAGTTGTAAATTAATTACTGGCTGAAGTGCTTTCCTGGATCAAGGCCAACACTTCACAGGATCGAGGCCTTCACTTACATAAATGTCCCACTGGAAGAACGATTTGATCACAAATTTACCATAAACTGGGGATCTGGAGCAGGAAAAGCTAGGTAATGTATACCTTTGCTATGACAGAGAGAGGAACAAATTCAACTGACACGAGGAGCCTATGATCACTTAATCCAGTTTTTCCCCAAATTGCCTTGTTTTACCATGCCCTCTCCTGACTCCCTCTTCCACTCAAGCTCCCAGCCTCCCCTCTACAATCAGCGTGTTTGAGCCAAGAGCAATGAACAGCTCTTTTCCCCAGGAGTACCTCTTCCATACTTTTGCGAGTGCCCTGCCGTCAGAGAAGCATCAGCTTAAACCACTTTGCAGAAGTCCGGCAATGCACGGGGCTGTGTGTGGGCTGTAGCACTGGAGCAAATTGCATTTGCAACAGAAAGAGTAACCTAGGAATTAGTGCTCTAGAGGACTTTTCATCTTTCAAGATCAGTCTTATTTTGTGAAGTTAGTTTGCTTTAAAGGCAGAAACACAGAACTCAATAAGGGTTCCAGAACTGTTCTGAACATCTCGTCTTGGTTACACCCTATGATCCAAGGGGAGCTTGCAGTGTCTAAGTCTCTAAGCCTGTTTGACTCCCTGGTTTAAAACTGATACAGATAATTTAGATGCACTCCTTTGCCATTCATCTATACTATGCATATGACACCAAAGTGGGGGAACAAGCAATACACTGCAAGGCAGGGCTGCTTTTTAGAGGGGCCAGGTCTGATGGGAACCTCATGAAATTCAACAAAAGCAAATGCAAGTCTTGCACCTGGAGTGGGATAACCCCACGCACAAGCACAGGTTGGGGATGACTAGGGTCCTGGTGGACAAGTTGATCAGGGGCCAGCAATGTACCCTGCATGGAAAAGAAGGCCAAGAGTGGGTCTAGGGAAGTGATCCTTCCCCTTTATATGATACTTGTCAGACCACATCTGGAGTAATGTCTGTCCAGAGTTGGGCTCCCTAGTGCAAGAAAGGCATGGACTTACTGGAAGAAGCCCAACAAAAGGTCACTAAATAAGGTCAGGGCTAAAGCATCCCTTGCACTGAGGAGAGGCTGAGTGAGTTGTGTCTGTGCAGCCCAGACAAGAGGCGGCTCAGGGGTTACTTCAGTGTTGCCTGCAGCTACCTGGTTGGAGGATACAGAAAAGCCAGAACCAAACTCTTTTCAGAGGTGCATGGTGACCGGACAAGAGGCAACAGATGCAAGCAGAAACATGGGAAATTCTGATTATATATAAGGAGAAATACTTTTCACCACAAGCATGGTCAAACACTGGAACAGGTCGCACAGAGAGAGTGTGGCATCTCTGTCCTTGGAAGTGTTCAAGATTCAGCTGGACACAGCCCTGAGCAACCTGGTCCAATTAGACTTGCTCTGAGCAGTGGGCTTGATCAAATGACCTCAAGAGGTCCACTCCAACCTAAATTATTTTTTTAATCTACTGTAAATTTCACACTGCCAGAGTGTTGTTTTGTTTTGGGTTTTTTTTATGAACAGGCTACAATGTGTATGTGATACTGATGGATAACTACAGCACTTCATGCAATGCAGAGTATCTTAACCAGAGGCGACCCAGAAAGCCAGATGCAGTATCACTGACCATTATCACTTGGTTTGCTTCTTTGAATGGAAGGGAGGAAAGTTTCACTCTCTCAAAGATCTTAAATCTCAATGCATGTAATATCTATCTGATGTTTTTCAGCATCTTCAGACAGTTACACAAGCCTGTGTCACCAGTTTCACATGCATACATATCCAGGAGCCTGTATCAGAGAGGGCAGACAGTCCTCCCTCCTCTGAATAGATGGGTTTGCCAAACTTAGACAAAATCACAGCAACAAATGCACAGAACACTTTGTGTGTTACTCTACATTCAGAAGAGAATCAGTCCTTTGAATAAACTCAGGATTTCAGTGGACATCATTTCTAGGCATTTCACTTTCCCCTTGAAAATGCAGTCATAACACTCCCAAAGCACGTAAGAGTTATGAGGCTTTTCTTCATGAGAAATAGCGTACTGAATATCAGAGTGCTTTTCATATGGATAGATACAGTGCCACAACTAAGAAGTTCTCTCCCATTCTTCTTGCAACAGAAAGCTGAGATAAATATTTACTTCAAATGTACATAATATTTTATTTCTTGTCACTTTACAGATTATCCCATGGGCTGTACATTTCTGAGGTATTCTGAATATTTACCTCAGTTTTTCAAGCTGTATCTCAACAAAACTGAAGTTATATAGAATAATTAAATATTTATATAATGGGAAACTTCAAAACAAAACACAAGAAATCAGTATCAGGCTGTTCTGTGTCACTGATCATGGACCACGAAAGTGGAAAAAGAGATTTCTCACTTTTATGTAGGCCATCTTTTGGGTCTATTTTAACAAAGAAATCTGTTGGCATTGTTTAACTATCTACTCTCCAACATTCATATTAGGCAAGAAGATGATGATACACAGCTTTCTTTTAGGATATGTAAACAAAACCAGAGGCTTATTCAGCCACTACCCTGCAATGCTTCCTGAGAACATTCTGCTTCTGGCACATAGCTGTCTTCATTATGTGCAAACAGAAAATGGAAACATCCTTCTTCATCAAGGACTTCCGCAGAAAAAAACTTTAAAATTCCACCCTGTGGTCCTCAAAACAGATTTTTACTGAAGGTTAAATCACAAGCAATGGATGCTTAAATAGAGAGCTTAGTCACAGGGAGTAATGAGAGGCAGATTCTGACATGGGAATAGTAAACCCATCTTCCAAAATCCTGGAGTTCCCCTTTCTCAGCACTCCAGAGGAGGTGAAATCCAATATCCACCATCAGATTTCCATGCTACGAGCGGGGGTGGGTATAAGGAATGGAGCAGAACTCAACTGGGAAGTTCCCATGCCAGACAGTTTCATGTCCCAGTACAAGCAGTGCTGTTACTGGACATGTCTCAAGCGTTGCAGATCAGGCTCTTCCTGATCTGCACCATGCACTGAAGCCTCTGCAAAGAGGACAGAAAATGCTTTTGTGGCTTGACCATTTATCCTCTCTCTGCCATACGTTTAAAACTCAAAACACTCTTCATAATGTCTCCTAGAACAGCCAGAAAGTAATATCTGCCTGTAATTTTCTGCAGATTTTCATTTATTAACTAGATTATACTAGCACTTAGTGTCTGCAGAACACCAGTTGCCCTGTGTACATATATATGAAAGGGTAGTTTGGACAGCCAGGTAGAAAACATAAATGAAGACAAAGTTGTAGGAAGGGGGAGCTTGAGATCTCTGTCTCATTCCCGTGTGGCCATCTCAACAGATATGTTTACAAATATGTAAAGGGTGAGGGTCAGGATGATGGAGCAAAGCTTTTTACAGTGACGACCAATGATAGGACAAGGGGCAATGGATGCAAACTGGAGCACAGGAGGTTCCATGTAAATATCAGGAAAAACTTTTTCACTGTGAGAGTGACAGAGCACTGGAACAGGCTGCCCAGAGAGGTTGTGGAGTCTCCTTCCCTGGAGACATTCAAACCCCGCCTGGATGCGTTCCTGTGTGATGTACTCTAGGTGACCCTGCTCTGACAGGGGGGTTGGACTAGATGATCCTTCGAGGTCCCTTCCAACCCCAGAATTCTGTGATTCTGTGATTTTGTGAACAGGTCACCTCACGCTCCAACACAGCTGATGAACTCTGCTAAGTTGATGGATGATCAGGAAAGGTCCTGGCAAAGGGGATTGAGCTAGAGTTTTAAGGGAGACATTCATACAGAATCTGCCTGTGCAGCATCTACTTTATGTATGTGCTAATCCCTCCACAATGAACTCTTCCTATTTTCAGCAGGTTTTTTTCAAGCTGAAGAGAGAGATGAGGACACCCAGTTTCCATTACCATTAATATTACTGGTGTGTCCAGATGCACTAGGTTGTTTTGGAAGCATAAGAAAAGTCTACAGAATGGGAGCAAACGGGTGTTGGAAAAGGGCAGGTGGAGTCTGAGCACTGTCTTTTAACAAGTTTAGCACAAACATTACACACCTTTAATGTACTGCAATATAGGGCACCTCAGAAGGGTGCAGAGCACATATAGTACAACAGGACACACAATATCTTAACTATCACATTAGGAAAAACATGACATATTGCACACAAAACAAACAGCAGTTCTAAGAGATTTTTCCACATGTCTCCTTTGTGCTTTGCCAGTGTAACAAATCCAGTTTCTACCCATCTGCTGGGCCATAAGAGCCCATCAACAGGCCAGATTTAAGCGTTATTGACATGGGATGTCCTGGTGCTGCTTCTAGCTTACATCCTCTTGTATTAATATTTTATATTAAAAAAAAAAATCACAAAAAAATCACAGAGAATAATAACTAAGGCAAACAGGATGGATTAGAAGGACAATATGTATTTTTAAACAGCATTGCCACCTAAGATTAATTTCTATCAACCAAATTTGATGAATAATACAAAGACCTTCCATTTCTCTTGTAATAAGACTGTCTTTATCATTTTCCCTTCTTGTGAACACTTCCAGGAAAGCATTCGCCTACTTTCTATTTAAGAAATACTCAGCTGCCATATTCTAACCCCAAACCATGAGTTTTACTTGTAATGTTATTCTGACAATTTCACTACCAAATGGATCAGGCAAAACTTCAGCTATACGTTAAATATCTGTCATCTAAACTCACACTCGAAGTAACATTTAGAACCAGAGACCAAGAATGTTTTGATGAGACAGTGCCACTTTAAAACCAGCCCAACACTAAAGCCCTATCTGCTCTAAAGATTTACCAGAGACTTATTACCAGCAAAACAGGTGCAGTTATATCAGCAAAAATGTACTTTTACTGCTGTAGTTTATGCAGTTCTGCCAGCAAATAACATGGTACCCTCACATATGGTTAATCAAATTAATTTGTGTTCTTATGATCATCTGCTATTCTCCTTGCGAAAGGCTGACACTCTAAATAACAATGAGTGAAATTATGAGCTGATTAACTTGTTTTCTTGCTCAGCCATCCTTCCCTTAAAATCCAGACCCACGCCCTTTGCAATGCAATGAACCTTCTGCTGCTCTGAGCACCTCAGAGTTAGGTGCTTATGCCAAAACTATGCACCAGCCTTCCATACAGTTAATGAGGAGGGGTGGGAACTTGCAGAGTGGCATTTGTTGGCTTTGTGTTATTAGATCTGCATCAGAATCCTGTCTTTGAACAATATGCCTTGCTCCACTGGAAAGGCTTACACCTCTCCACTGAGATGAGTCTCAGGTGACTAGCTGCGTTTAGGCACCTCATTTTTTTGATGCCTGATTTGGAACAAGCGAATTCCCTTCAGCGGAAACACAATTGTAAACAGCACCTGAAGTGATGTGCCAGACAGCATAAGGATATCCAAACTAAGCCTCACCTTTGTGCCAGCACTCTTGGTTGGCAATTAGAATTAATGACATTCATTCACCAGCTGACAGAAAAAACTACCTGTGACATGTAGAATGTGAATTTCTTTGATGCCAGTTCTGCATTCAACTTACTTGAGCAGGTTGCCAAGATTGAAGAGAGCTCGATTGTGCTGTGGGTTTAACTGAAGGGCCCGTCTGTAGTAGTCCTTTGCCTCCACCACATCTTTGGTCAACGTACCCAAGTTGTTGAGAGCACTTGCATGACGAGGGTACAGTCTAGGAAAAATGAAATATCCAGTTACAGATACTCATTAATTGACAAATAAAGCTAAGGTCACTGATGCTGCCACCACTGCTGTTCCGCAATCAGTAAAGCAAAGGATGTCAGCTAGGAAACACTATTTTCCCTTCATTTGTTACAGGTCCTGATGGGATCCTGAAGAACCTTCTCAACTCCCAAAGAGATTGCAAATCAGGTCTTCTCTACAGTTCCTGTATGCCCCCAGGGCAAAAGGGAACACTGAGCAGCTTTGAAAGCTTATTTTACTCTCCAAGCAAAAGGCAAAGTGACTAAAGCAGCTTGAATGTCTTTATTCAAAATGTTTTTCAAATAAGCAAGAGCTGCTTTGTCAAAAATACGTTGCCAATGGGAATATGTTTTGACATGGAACAACCAACACAATACTGTTTAAATTGACCTGTTTTTTCTTGTTTTATTTTTTTAATCAGTTTTCCACAATAAAAGTGATAATAAAGTGCAAAAGGAAACTTGAAATCAGCTGTTGAACAACGTTTCAGGATTAAGCAAAATGATAACAAATCTGGAAACAGACTGCCTAACAGTATGTGTTCAGTAAGCTTCTGGTTGTATTTTTTTACTGCTTGGTTCAGTTCTCCTTTTAACTGATCTAACGATCTTTACATCTGTCTCAGTTATAACACTACATATTGGGCCCAGTCCATCTCTGTTAAAATTCTCCATGAATTAAGAAGCACACTACAGCCTATTCAGTTGCCTAAATCCTCAAAGTTGTGCTCCTACATTAATATTTTGGTTTGTAGGTCTTTCACCAGAAAACTCCAGAGGTGAAAGTGATCCGGGGCAAGATTTAGCACCCAGGACCCTTTGTGCCATAGGCGGGTGGAAACTGAGGTTCATTACAATAAAGAAATAACTCTATGACAGTGGCCCACAGAGTTCCCAGGCAAGATGGGAGACCAGCTGTGCGAGAAGGTCTGATGTTCTGGTATGAAACGATGCACAGGTGCTTGCCCATTGAACTCCTCCAGATGATCATTCCATTCATTACAGGGAAGAATCAGGTTAAAGATGGTCAAAGCTTTGGTTTGAGAAGATCTAGTTGCAAATCCTGCTGCCACTACAGATCTTCTATTTTGGACCAGGACAAATCATCTGGCTTTGCCTTAAGTCCTTGCTCATGGGAAAGTGATGTGGATAATGATATTAAAAGTAGTTAGCTATGATAGCCCAGGGTACAGCATGAGGCATATAAAGGAAGAAGGATTAAGTCTATAAGATTAAGTCTGACTCTAAAGTTTGTAACTGTTTCTAATCTAAGACTTTCCATGGTGGGTTTTTTTTTTGTCTGGAGTTTTTCATTATGTCAGCTCAGCTCTGGGATTTTCTGTGCTTAAGCACTATGAATAATTTAGCATTTTATACACTGCTGCAACATTTGTATCAGTCACATTTTCGCTCCACTGCACATAAGAGATTGTGGCAGGGTCTTACTTGGGGGTGAAGCTGGGAACACATAAGGGAACTGTGGGAGAAGTGGACATGCACCAGTAACAAACCCAGGATGCTTCCTACAACTAAGTAAAAGAAGACCCCAAAGTCCTTTTCCCATCCAACATCAAGCCTAGCAGACAAGAACTGCAAAGCCACATAGCTGAGGAGAGATCGTTCAAGGATGCAGCCACATATGTTTTTTAAAACATGTTTTTTAGGTTGCCCAGAGAAGCTGTGGATGTCCTCTCTCTGGAAGTGTTCAGGACTAGGTTGGATGGGGCTTTGAGCCACCTGGTCTAGTGGGAGGTGTCCCTGGCCATGGCAGGGGGTTGGAACTAGATGATCTTCAAGGTCCCTTTCAGCCCAAACCATTTGATGATTCTATGATTCTAAAACATAGCCTGTTATAAAGACAAAAGATAAATGTGGCAACCACCACTCATAGTAACTAACTCTGTAACGACAATAGTAACTGCAGACTCTGTCAATATCCCTCCCGTACAGATAAGTATCCTGTCTCTCAGAGGTAACCAGTTCTTCTGCCCTCCTAAGGGCTTGCCCTCAGGTGAATTGCCCAGTGTCTCCATTCACTCATGCTACTTGCATTTGCTGCTCAAGTGATTTTTGAAGAGCTTCCTAATTGACCTTGTCACAGAGGAGCAAAGAGTAGAAAATCCAAGACTAGACTGCAGTTGGCACAGAAGCAGCATCACTTCCCATCACTGAAGCTACCCAGTAAACCTGCATGTTTCAGGATGAGAGAGGCTGCCTGTGCTTGGAGAAGCATCTGCAAAGGACAAGACTTTGATGAGGGTATAATGCTGAGTCTTGACCTTAACCCTAAAATCCACTGGTCATCAAGGCTACACCTTCCCAGCTGAAAAAGGCGGGGAGAAATGCTTTCCACAGCAACAGCAGGGGAGCAAGGGAAAGGACCAAGCTTGCTTGCTCTTCAGCACTTGGGACACAGCTCTGTGTAATACCTTGACCAGCATCTTGAGCGAAAAATGTCCTGTCTACCTTAGGACAAACAACAGAGGGATCAGCCTTCTTTCCCATTTCTTCCATGGGATTTTGACATTGTTTTGGACCAAAAAAGGATTAGGAGTTACATTTTTGAGGCTGTTTTTCCAGTTGGCTATGATAAAAGTTGTGCACTACTTCTGTCAGCACTCACACCTAAAAACAGCTCTAATATCTGACATGAAGCCGCCTGAGTTATGAGTGGGCAAAAGTATTTCAGACAATTCTTCGGAAAGCCAGAAACAGATTAACATTTTACAGCCTTAAACCTGATGGTTTTGCTCTCAAACTTTCAGAAATTAATTCTGTTCTTGGCCTCTAGTGCTCCTATGACATTTTAGGCCTAGGAGATTTGCTTGCACCAATTTGGAGAGGAATGAAAACTCGAGATTAAAAAAGAGAACTGATTGCACCTTTAAATTGCACAGTTCTGACCAGCAGCTCCATAAATACACTTCCAAGCTCAGCACTAAAACCTTTCGATAGCAAATCACAGGATGCAGGCATGTCTCCATGTATCCTGGGTCTATTTCTTGTGTTTTACATTTATTCATTACATCTCATTGCCCTTTGCAAGAAATGTAAGTGAAAAACCAGAACCTTAGATAGCACAAATTGTCAGCTTAAACCCGCTTAGCATCTGGCCCGAAGAACTTCCGACATTTGCAATTTTACATATCTGAGCAAATGTTAAGAGAAAAATCTGAGCACAGTGAGATAGGGCAATGGTGTTGGGCTTCACCGTTACAGTTCAGTTCTTTATGCTTTTATTTGGAATATTACCTCATTATGGCAGTAGAGCAAGAAGCCACTCAACTGAGTTCAGCCCAGAGCATAACCAAGTCCTAAGAGAGCATCGCCTCTAACGAAGTAACCAGAGCCTGAGCCCATGACCACCCATGCTGTTACACTGTTAACATGATCCCTGACTGCTTCACACCACTCACAAATAGTTCCCAGGAGCGGTCCAGGGCTGAGCCCAGCCTGGGATCTGATCCCAAAAGCTAGCTTGGGCTCAGCCCATGTCTCTCAGAGGATACAAACACTTACTGAATACTTGCTGGTTAATTTATGCCAGTTGGCCTCAGGGCTGGAGAACAGGGACCAGACCCTTATTTATTTATTAATATGGATGGTGACTAAAGGACTAATGGCCTTATTCAAACTGCCTTCTGTTCATGCTGTTAATAACAGCTTCCTGGTGATAACAACAGAGTCAAACAAAGTCTTGGGGCTGGATTTACAGAACAGCATAAAACTTGACCACAGGTAACAAGTCAAAGCAACATTTACTCAAGAACTCTCAAAATGTTTTTGCAAAACTTGCAGACACACCATGTGCAAAACCGTTTGCTTTTTGCTGTATATGATCTATTGTTTTAATGAATGGAGGCACATGTACATTTTTTCCCCCATTTTTATGTTATTGGTAGTTTTGTGCCATTTTTCAAGACTTTTTGAATTGGTCCCAGTGATTCCCAATGACTACTTTGCTTATTTTGACAGTAAGCTCTCAGACGCAAAGATTGTCTCTTCCCTACATGTATTTATTTCTTGGAAGGGCTAGAAACACCTTACCAGGACAACGAGGTGCCCAGTTAACCTGGAGTCTCTTCATGCCACAATAAAGTTAATACCCAGAACCTAGACCTTGTTTTACAAGTAGCTAGGACACTCTGAGGTACAAGGAAACAGTTGTTGGAGCATACATACTTTGTTTTCAACTTCTCTTAGGAAACAAAGCTTTCTATCTGGACACACACAGAGCTGCATTTTCCTCGCCACCACCATTGATAATGGCAACAGTCTGCAAGCAATATCCTTCTTGCTATGCATCTGATTAAGTAGAAATTCCTCTAGGCTTCACCTAATCAAATGCAACTGCTGCATTATTTATGAAAGAAAGCTGAATTTCATTAAACTTATTCTACAAGAAGCAATTCTTGTAAAAAAATCAATTTCTCTTTTCTTTTAGAAATCAGAACAATTTTCTTTAAAAACATACATTCACAGGTAATTATAATAAGAAGTCTTGAAAGGGCAAAATCACTTTAAAAAAAAGAAACCAACCCATAAAAGTATATTTTAAATCAGACTGGGATTTTATTTCTAAAGAGAAGACAAGTGGGATATTTCCTCGTTGCAGAATGAATAATTCAAGTGATTCCTCCAGTGCTGTATCTGCAATTGTCGGAATAACTTTAAGCAGCTTTCCCTTTAACTATTACAGGTATACACTGCAGAAGAACTCCTGTCAGTAATTATCCCCACTTCTTTTAGGCTAGCAATATTCCCTCTAATACCACTGAACAAAAGCCTTATTGACTTGCACAGTCAAGAGATTTTCAGTTTCACAAGAAGATATCAGGCATGAAACATATACAGCCATTAAAACGCTGATGACCATTTATTTTGCTTTTCAATTTAATGATGTTATTACCTGAAACATTAGTAAAAAAAAAGAGGGCTTTTTTTTGCGATATATCTGAACTACAAGACAATTCCAGAAAAAAGAGAAAGGGAGGGAATTCGTTGTCATGACTACAACCTATAATTCACCAAGAATTTTAGTTCTCTTAATTCAGATCAAGAGAGACCACTTAAACAACTGGCAAGCTCTGCTCGCAGTCCTGCCTTTACACAGCCCTTGGTCTGGTGCCAGAGCTATTCAGAGGGCAAAAGGCACTAGTGTGACAACTCCCCTCCCGCTCTTAAGAGCATTATGTGGTTTTTGCACAGCCACTGCTGTGCAGGGGCAGAGCGCAACAGGGGATGGGGCCAGGCTAACGCGCAATTAGCCTGGGAAACTACCACGAACAGCACAAAAAAGGCTGCAACACCGGCCTTCAGGGGTCCAGGCAGCCCCCCGCTGCCACCACATGATAAAAGAGGTTACTGAAAGCAGTCTGGAGCCTCTGCTCAGAGCTGGGACAGCCCCAAAATGTCATGCACCAGGGTGACTCTCCCTGATGCCCCAGCCCAGTGCCCAGCCCCTCACCACCCTCCAAGCATCAATGATAAGCCTGTTGAAAGCATATTCCCAGCGACTCCAAGCATGAGTCCTTAAAGCCATTCTAGAAGCTGTAAGCAACACTGACCATCGTTAACCTAATAGTCATGCCATGGCAGGAGCAGCAAAAAGAAAAAACTTGCTTGCATCGTCTTCCAAAATATTCCAAGGGGCTCCAAGCGTATTCATTTCTGCTAGAAATTAAAATCAGCAACTGATGCAGCTGGGGAGACCTAGTGTGCCTGGTTTTGGTTAATGCATCTTTTGATTAAAGAATGTGTTTAAACTTAGCACTTGCAGGGAACACTCTACCTTTGAAGCAGCTGTGATTAGTTACCACTGCTGTGTCACTGTGAGAAAACAGGTTGTGTTGCCTCACTCGTGGTAAGAGAAGAGGGGCTAAGCAGCCCTGGGACAGACCTCCTCTCACTGGTCCTCCATACTGCAGGATGCCTTCCTGCTACTTGTGCTCTAGGCTATCCCAGTGCCTGCACGACCCTACCGCAACGCTCAGCATCCACAAGGCTGACTTCAGCCAGATTAAGCTCACAGAATCAGGTCTTAATTACCCAAGCCCAATTACTTGCTGGCAGCATGGCAACTTGTTCTTAAGGCATGTTTTGCCCTGTTCCAATACATACCATAATATTTTATTGGCATCATTTTGCCAACAAAAGTAAGAATGTTACGTGAATAAAGTTTCATCTGTGCCAAATTTTTAAACTGCCCATTTTATATTTACCATGGTATACTATTTCAAGCCAGTTTTCCAATCTTAATATTACATCATACTCATTTTCATGTATTTATGTTAAGTTCTCAATAAAGCTCTATGTCAGGTTGAATCAAAACTTGATGTAATTCAGAGACCAGTCGTCGTATGGGGAACAATCCTGCACTGGCAGCAACTCAGGCCATGGCTTCACAATAGAATCATCGAGGTTGGAAGAGACCTTTAAGATCATCCAGTCCAACCACCTACCTACATCACCCAGCACCACATCCAGACACCTCCTGAACGCCTCCAGGGACGGTGACTCCACCACCTCCCTGGGCAACCTATTCCAACACCCAATCACCGTTACAGTGAAGGAACTTTTCCTAATGTCCAATCTGAATCTCCCCTGCTGAAACTTAAGGCTGTTTCCTCTTGTCCTTTCACTATGGGCACAGAAGAGACCAACCCCCACCCTTGTTCTGAGAGCTACTCTACATGATGTGGAGATGTGTAGGCCACGGAGCCAGGTCCTGTGCCTTTCTCAAAAAGACCTTGAATTTGCAGCGTTTGAATTCCTTTTATAGAAGGAGAGATGATCCTCCAATATTAAGCAGGAGCTGGTTTCTCTTGAAGAGTTTTCGTAGCTGCATCAATATTTCCTCAAAGGTAACACCCTCCAGCTTGGCAGAAGGTTTGTGGCAGGCTGGGATTTTTTTATTTTTTTATTTTTTTAAACTGAAAATCCTGTTGAAAGTCAGGCAAGTGAGACATCTAATGCTTTTGGGTTCCTTTGAAAGCCCCAGGCATAATCTTCTCCAGTGAAAGCATGACAAAGTAGCCAGACTCCTGGCTGCACAGAGCACAGCCCAGCATTTCGTATTACATCACGCCCAATTCCATGCACTCAGCTGTGAGGCCGTCTGGCTCAGGGACTGACATGATGCTAGGAATAAACCAGGAAATTAGCCCACCCCAGCATGGTGCCGGGGGCTCTCGGAGCATCCCTGAGCAGCTCTGCAGGTCCTGTTAGGGTCCTCACTGACATGACATGGACTGGCTCAGGTCCTGATGGAGATCCTGCTGAAGAAGTCAGTGGGGAGGAGAGAGGTGCCTGATCACCAGTGCCTACAATGTTGTGCAACAACAAATTCAGACACCCACTCAGGGAGTCCTCCCCTGCTGCTGCTGAAGGGCACCCCTGCAGATGCCTTGGGTACCCCAGCCCACCTCAAATGTCTTCTACCTCCTAGTGGGCAGAAGTCACCCACATTTGGGTACTGAGCACCTACAATGTGGACACTGAGAGATGGTGCTCATTTCTGCCATGTTTCCCATGTGGTTTGTCTCTCAGGGTGCCCATGCCCCGTCACTGAAGTGACAACAAGAAAACTTCCCTGCCCCATACTATTGCCTCTCAGGTCACAGCACAGGCCCTCTGCAGTGATGACAACCTCCAGCTACAATCAGTGGCCAGCACAGTGGGATGTTGATCTCAGCTGGGACCTCCAGAGGCCAATTCGGTATAAATAGCAAGTGCTGAATTGCATTTGGAGGAAGGGAGGGAGGAAGGGAGGGAGGAATGAAGGGAGGTCCTGGCTGTATGGTTTCTCCCCTGGCTCAGCAGCCCAGCCTGCAGGATCAGAGCCTGTGGGCGCTCTGCCACCAGCAAACCCTTTTACCAGGGTGAGCATCCAAGGCTGATGGGCAGAACACAGTGGAGAGCAGCCATGCTGTGCCCTAGTATCGAGGGAAACCTCTCTATGACAGAAACATGAAAAAAAAGAAAAAAGAGAAGTTGAACAGATTTAATCTGTAAATTGACAAAAGCCCTGTGAATTCTTATCCAGAAGCATGTCATTTAAGAAACAAACTTGCAGCACATTAAACAATACTACAGTTTTCAGTACATTTTCAAACTTGGGCAGGGGTAGAAGCTTAAGAGTTAAGAGCTGAGGAGAAAAAAGGGATTTTTAGTCAACCAATGTCACAGCTAAATATAAATAAATAAAACCTTTGCTGCTAAACTCACATATTCCCCGCAATGCTGAGGCAACATGAGGTTACCAAACTGGGTTGCCTGCTTATGCTCTCACATAAAGAATTTATGCAGGATCCATGTAAGTCCTGAAAATCCCATAAACCACTCAAGCCCAACAAAGGACTAATAATTCACAACACGCCTGACCTACAGACAGCACAAACAGTGCAGGCACCTCCACAGAGCCCACAGAAACTAGACGGACACCACAACAAAGAGAAGCCCATCGAATGAGTTCTTCAATCAAACCGTCACATGAGGGGGTGAAATAACAGCATCTCTACTGCCTCAGCAGACAGGGTGAAATCACGCCTGTCATCTCCCAGGGTTCACAGGTGCCGGAGGAAGCCCCATACTGCCACCTGTGATCACAGATGACTCTGAGATGTCTGGGGTCTGTCTCAGTCTTCAGTATAAATCAGAGCAGCCCCACTCCAGCATCACCCAAACTGCTTGAAGGGGCCATCCAAACTTCTGAGAATAAGCACAGCACCACAACTTCTCCTGCCAAGCCTTTGCAGAAGGTCTCAAGGTTACCCTTGACAGATGCTTACTGGGAACCAGTTTTTCTGCTGCCCCTTGGTAAGGACCAGTGAAGGTAAGTCTCTGATGATTTATCACAATGATTGAGAAAAAATGGTCACACAAAGTTTTCGTAAGGACAAGGATATCAGGCTAGGGGAAAAGAAATGTCCATGGGAACAACGAATAATTAACTCTTGGATTTGAGGCTCTTGTTAGTCAGAAGTGAAAAGTAGACTTGAATATCTGCAAAATATAACAGTAAGTTTCTCTCTGCATAGCCCACATAAAAAATAAAATAGACTTCTTGTCTCAGTAAGACAACAGCTTTGCAGCTTCATTAGGGAAGCATTTTCCATTCCCCAGATTTTTAGCATCAGTCCCTGATATGTAAGCAGTCAGAGCAATGACACAGTGGCTGAGGAAAGCTATGGAGCAGTCCTTCTCATAGCTATGGGGTCTATTCTCCAAGGACACACATTTGAAAAGCCAGCAAGTCCCTGAAGGACAGTGCAGAAGGACCTGCACTCATGACAGAAGCCACAGACTAGGAAGGGACCCTGCCTGTAAATCCTGTGTCCAGGGGTGAGTTATACATACGTCTGTGCATCTCAGTAGGGACAGCCAGTTTCCATCGTTGTCAGCGTAGTTACAGGGCAGACAAACTGCCTCTGCATTGGGGCTCATGGTTGCACTAACCCCGGTTTGGTTTTGAGTAAATAAAAGCCTGTGCCTTGATCGATTGGTATTTGATCAGTAAAAAGCAGAAAAACTGGTGGTGGAGTACACCTCAAAACAGGCGGGGATTAGTGCTTTATAGAGAACAGGTTCAAAAATAAATTACACTGGCTGAAGTAATTTGGCCATCATCCATACACTGTGTTGTAAAGGCCATTAAGTCTCTGATTCAAATTACCAGGCAGCCTTTTCAGCCATCAATTACGATTAAATCACTCAACAATTCTGCCTGCCTTCAGGACAGCCACGACATCTGTACGCGAGAGCACCAATTACCCCAAAAGCCTGCTTTCAAAGGGTGATTCAGAAGAACACCGTACAAAGATGTTTCCGACAGCTTGGATGCGATCTGCCTCAAGTCTGTAACATCACTAACGAACGGTACTATGTGAAGTCTCCATGAAGACGTTTCATCAAATCCCCAACCAGAGGGCTTGCTCCAAGGGCCTGACTTAAGTAACATTAAGTGTCAGAAGGCCACTCACGGTTTCAGGAGCAAACGCAGCCCTGGCAGTCACAGCAAAGCAGCGCTGCACATTTTTGACTCACTGTAAAAACAGGCTAACAAATGGTGCTGGTATTTTAATTCTTTCCAGAAATAAATCACAGATGGTATCCAAGGCCACCTGCAGTCCATGCTGAGAGGCATTTTCAAGGCGCACACAAACATAAAGGGCTGATGAACACAATTTTTTTACTGCATGGAGAGTGCAATTTAACTGAATTTAAACAACCCCAGATACTGTTGATTTAAGATATATAAAAACCCACTGGGTAGGTGTGTGGGAAAGCTTAGCAAGAAACCTGAGTCTCCCTTACCGCATTAGGGCTTTATTTCTAAAGTGGAGAAAGAAGAATGAGCAGCCTCGCTTGCTCCTTTTGTACCCATTCCAGTGATGTTATGCGCCAATTTTATTTCCTTAGTGAGGGATATGGACATGGTACCCACACTGCTTCCTCCTCCCACATCTAGCCTGCGTTCAAGTACAAAGTATACACAAGCAGGATCTCATGACACTTCTTGATGCCACAAACCAGTATTCCCAGTTTCCATGCTGCGAGCAATGCTCTAAGCCATATAATTCACAAACTGCAAGAGCCAGAACACACATGCTGCAGCACCAAGTTTTTTCATAGCGGTCTGTCTGCCTCCTGGCCCTCTCCCCTCTCTCTCAAGGTAGGGCACCAGAGCTGCAAAGAAAGCCAGCCCGAGGGTTCCTGCTTGCTGCGCAGAGGCTGCCTTCTCTGGAGGATGCCACATGGGGGAACAAAGGTTTCTGCATGACAGGATGATCCCCTTCCCACTCTGTTTGGTCAGCAGTGTTTGGCAGGGAAAGTCCAAGGGGAGCTTGTGGCTATGGACCTGTTGATGGACACATACACACACACAGGCACACTGCACACACTGGTGCATTTATGGGCGTAAACTCACAGTATTACAAATATGGTGGATATCTCCTGCAGGACTCTACACTATCAGATATTCCACTGATGCTAAGAGTCAGTTTACATGCTTGTCCATGCCTCCCTTGGGAAAGACCAGCACCCCAAAGAGCAGCTCCAGCTTGCCCCAGGGTGCCTGATGCTTGCAGGGCCAGCCTCGGTCTCTCTCTCTCTCCTAGCCTTACTGTTTGTATGCATTTCTTTCCAGCACTTTTCCCTCTTTAGTCCCCTAGTCCCAGTTAATTTCTATGACATTCATCCAGCAAAAAACAGTTATGAAGAAATAATTCAGTTCTGATTTGGTCATTTTGTATTATTTGATGGTCACAGCATCTGCCTTCACACACAGATAACTCTCCTCTACTATTAACTTAAACACAATACTCTGCTGACATTTTTTTTAATCAAGGGAAAATCTATATATTTTTATGTCCAATAGTGCAAACATGAAATTTTAGATGTTGACTTTTTGCTGGACACAGAAATGTAGCTCGAGTACACAGAATTATTATTAGCACATTTATTCACCCAACTCCAGCAAGAAACCCAGCAACCTCCTCAGCCCCACCTGCTATTGCTCACATTGATCTGCCATCCACGGGAAGCATGGCCCTGGCAACAAACATGGAGAGGGAGAGGGTAAGGCAGAGCTGCTTTGGAAATTAAAATTTTGAATGAGTGCAATACAATTGCTACAAGCAGGGAAGGTGAGGGGGTTTTTTCCCCCCTCTGCTGTTAAAAGAATTATTAAAGACGTAACGAATATTGACCTAATGGGTGTTAAGGCGCTGCTGTTTTTCTCTCTCTGCATGTCAGCTTACGTGCATTCCTGAGGAGAGAGAAAACAGCCTCAACAGCAACATTGAGCAAACAAAGCTGAGGAGAAGCAGGACAAAAGCTTGGTAACTATCAACAACAGCAAAAATGTCTTCATTAGCACACTGGAGTTGTTCTTCATATTTGTGTGAGGTTGCACAACCTCATATTCTCACTCACAAACATGAGAGTGGTGAGACAAGCTTTATCTCAGATAAGACCAGTGCTGCTTGATCTCCAGCAACAGGAGGTCTCAGAAATTCCTAGCAACAGCCGCAAATCTGCAGCAGAAGCAGCAGCAAGAATGTTAAGGCCAGCTTTCAGAGTAGCCATGGACAACTCACATCTCAGACAATTTCTGCCCTTTACTTTTTGCAGGAAAAAACCCAAACAAGTCTCTCCTGGGGTCACTACCATATGTCAGGCAAGCCAGCAAAGGAGTCTATTCCAGCAGCGTGTTTTTCTTGTTTTACTGAAGGTAAGCTGAAAGGTTTACAACCCACTGCTACAACTGCAGAATGCCAGCTGTTCATCAGTTCTGCTTTACAGATAACTCATCTCGCATCTCTAAAGGGCTCTGCTTCCATTCCCCTTTTAGGAAGAGCTTTTCCTATGTACACAGAACTTTTTTCTTTTCATTTTCCCTCTCTCCAATTTAAATTATTCTCCATTTTTGCATTTCATTTCAGTTTTCACTTCCCCTGCTCTTGGAGAGCGTGATTAGATTGTACTCATTACCTAAGTCTACGTCAGGGTGTCACTGGCCCTTGGGCTGGGGTGAGGAATGAGGTTTTTGACAGGCTACCTGCAATGACAACAACAGGGGGCTGACAGAATCATTGCTGAGTTTGCCTTAGAAAACTGCCCTGCAGTTTCACTGTCAGAGAAAACACGTTCCCCTCTTTCACCACCTATCTGCCCTGAAGTTAACAGAGGTACACCCACACGCCCCAGCAGAGGATTCTGCCTGCCTTTGAGAACAGGAATGGGAGCAAGCAACTGAAGCTCAGGGGATCAACTTGCCCAGAATTTCATCACAACTGCTATTATTTCACTATGTAACCTGTGTGCACTTGAACATCCATTCCCACAGCTATAGCTATAACATCACCTGCCTGCTTCACAGAAGCAATGGGCTACTTTGCTGAACAGCTACATGGCAACCGACGCTTCTGGCAGAGGAGCAGCGCGTGGAAACGCATCGTCACGTTGGTGGAATGGTAACTGCAAGCGGTTCAAGCAGCCGAGTGCAGACTGACAGGATCACTTTTGTTTAGCAAACAGTTGAACTCATTCACCGGAGATCAAGCAGACCTGCACTGTAACTTGGCACAAGCTTTAGAAGCGAGCTGGAATGATGCATGAGCCATCACCCATGCGCCTCAGACAGAGCCGGTATGAGGTGATGCCACTCTCCCTTTCCTACCTTCCAGGTGCTCCCAGGTGGGTTGGGCAGCAGTCTGTGTCCTTACTGACTCCATTTCCTTATTAATTCCCTTACTGATCCCCACTGTGCACTAGGCAGATACAATATTTTGACCAGATGGTGCTACCACTGGATTGCAAAGCCTCTTGAGTAGCTTGTGTTTTCCGTAGTCTGGGCAGCATGGATCCACCCGGACTCACCCAGACAGCAGACATCCAGTGAGGGGTACCTGGGGGAAACCAGAGAAGCTTGTTGTGTTAGCATCTGAGCTGCCAGTCCGCCTACTCCCTGAAGAGGAAATCCACAGAGTGAGTGGTGCTTCAGCTTCCCAGCTGTTCTTCCCTTTTTAGGTCAGGCCAGTGGCCAAAAATACCATGAACCATCAAAATCTGGCCAGGATATTACAGCTACTACTTCCCTCTTGCTAATTGTAGAGTAATTGGTCTACAGTCAGAGCAGCGACTGCACATCTGGAGTCTGTGAGGATGGGTAAACAGCTTGGATGCAAAATCTTTTCTAGGGTCTTCCACTATATCCACCATCATGTTGCCTGTCCCACATCCATCACCTTCTCCACCACTTTGGCACAGCTGCCACGTGTGGGCACCTATTGCAGGCTGCAAGGCCCACACACAACCCCAGGCATTTCTGAAGGGGTACGTCTGAGGGGAAAACACGGAATGTAACTCTCAACAGGAGAACACACTACACATTTTACTTACACTGTTTTATTACTTATTACAGAGGCCTCAAATAGTTTCCCTGTGACAGGGTGGGAAGAAGGGGTAAAAGTAAGGAAAGTGTAAGTGCAGAGAGACAAGGCGGTGGGACTAAGTAATGCAGCTTCCCAGTGATGGAGCCAGCAGGAGACTCCCAACTCCTGGTCTGCACTGCCAGGTCAGATTGGGAATGCACAAGGTGGGGACAGGGGCTCACTTTTCCAAAGTGCCAACTAATCCTGAAATTACAGAAGCAAGTGAAGCCCTACCACTAGTGCCATTGAAACTCTGAGCACCTAGAGGAACAGCACAGTTGGTTCCGTGTGGCTCCAAGCCTCGAGAAGCCTTTGGATGCTCTGTAAACAATCCTATCAGTACAAACTGTGCTATCTAATAAAGTTGAGGAAATGTTTGCTATCAGTTCTCAAAACAGACTCTTTCACAATTGAAATAGTGTAGAGCAGAAGATACCACTATAATTAAAATAAATGGGTGCTGCTGAGCTAGAGAAGAGCAAAATCTTTTGTCAGCAAATCCCATGTGCACAAACTGAGGCAATGTCAGTAGGAGCAGTTGTGTTACTCTGTGCACTAGCACGTTCACTGCACTGCTTGGTTAATTTTTGTTAGTCCTTCTTTTTAACTTGCAATGGGCTTTTCTGGTAAGTTAGGGAAAGTTCAGAGACTAGCTACAGGAATGACTCACATAACACTGAAAACACCAGCAGCAACATCAGTGGGTTGTATCAAGTAGCAGGTTAAGAGGCAAGTTGGTCATTTTGTGTAAAACAGACTTTTGATAATGCCATCTTCAGCATGGCATTCAAAGGTGTAAACAAATCCAATGACTAGAAGCTGACATAAAAAAAAATCAGACTAAAAATAAATGAGGACATTTTCAATAGCCAAGGTAATTAACCTTCAGTATAATTTATTGATGGTTTTGCTGGATTTTCCATTCCTGGAAACATTCAAAAATAGGATGGAGGTTTTTCTAAATGACTTCCTAAATGCCCAGCATGATAAAACAGAACAGGATGCTGCTAAAAAGAAAGTTAAAAATCACCTTCATCCAGCTTCAGACCCTCCTCAGTGACAATGAAATCCTGTCCTCCCAGCTTAACCTGGGTGGGTTAGGAGCCCTTGGAGGGCCATTGCTATAACCCTGTCAGCTGGCCAGAAGACAAAACACAGATGAAATTTCTGGAGTTTCTTGCCACACCATGTGTCAGGAAAGAACATTTCTTGCACCTCCTGACCATGCCCTGTGGAGCTCAGCTCTGCCCTTGCTGTCCATCAGAGCCACTCCTCACTTTGTCCGGCCTTCCCACATATGCGTTTATTCCCAAAGACATTATCTGCACCCTCCATGTTTGCTTTCCCTTGCTTGTCCCCTTTCTCAAGTCCCCAGAAGCAGAGAGGACAGGTTTTGGGAACTGGAGTGACCTGCTTGCTGCACTGAGTACTGCCCAGGCAGTGGGGAGCAGTCAAGGCCCAGCAGGAGCGATGAGCAGAGGGATGCTGCCTGCAGGGAGTGACCCCAGCCACATTTGGTCAGGAGGGTCCTTCAGAGATACCACAATAGATGTCCTGTATTGCAGTCCCACCCTGGGCCCAGATTTACCATGCATTTATAGGCAAGGCAATTCACACTCCTGCTTCAGCTTCCTCCTGTACAGAACCACAGTAATGATATTTGTCCTGTTACTGCACAGGAGCATTTTCAGGATCAATTAATTTAGTGTTCATGCAAAGCTCTGTGGACAGAAGCCTCAATACAAGTAGTAAGTACTATTATTATTACTGCACTTCAGATGGCTACAGCATTGGCATTTTCCAGGCATGCACCATTAACAATTTACTAAGATAAATGGCTCAGGAACCTCAAAATGCATTTATGACAACTACCTCCTGCTTACCAGCATACGTTCAGCCAAGTAAATGACACCTCATCGCTCAACATGTAGCTATGGTAACATTTCTATCTCATATATTGCAGTGTGCGCACACACACACACGCACACACACACACACACACACACACGTGGAGCTGGAGGGAAGCCAGGCTACCTCATTTAATGACACGCAAACACTGAGCCAGGGAACTTTCCCAGCCTCCGAAAGCTGAGCTACTGCCCGGAGCCCGGGGCAAAGAGCAGGCAACTCCTCCCATGCCCAGCGGGGAAGGGCTGGGCTAATGGCAAGCTGCACCACACAGCCAGAGCCCCACCAGCCCCTCAAGGGACTTACTTGAGAGCAGTTTTGTAGTGGTAGATCGCCTCAATGTTACGGCCCTGGTCCTTCAGAAAATTGGCATAGTTGTAGTGCACCTTGGCGTTGTGGGGCAGGGTCTTCACTCCTGAGCTGCGAAGAGGAACAAAAGCAGGTTGGTGTTAGTGACCAGGTTACCCCAACTCCCCCAGGGTCTACTTTCTTCTCTTGGTCCCTTTATCTGAAAAGTATGCTTGGATTTTGAGCACTCTGTCACCTCCTGCACACTCATGCCAACACAATTCATGTTACAACCCCAAGCCTGCCCCACACACTGGCACACCACGTGCCCCAGGTGGACATAAATATATGGCAGCAATTCAACTCATCCTGGCTGCTGTCACCATGGGCACCTCTAGCACCAACACTGCAACACTCCCTGTGGCCAGATGCTGCTGTATTTCAAAATCCAAATTATTAAATTGAAAGACACTAAAAAGGGTAATATGTAGAGGGAAGAGTACATAGTACTTTCTATAATATAGCCAGTTCTAGCTCCCTGAGTATCACAGAGTGCCTTAAGAAAATCTTGATTTAAATCTGTTGGCTGGAGGTACCGTAAAGAAGGTACCTTCTCCATACACATCAGCCACTAGAGGGGATGCACAGCATACCCTGAGTACCCAGCAGCACGCACGCACTGCTTAGCACTGAGCAGAGTATGGCCTGGGAGGTGAGGGCTACTGGGACTTCCACCATTAGCTGGCAAGTTGTATATTCCCACGTTACCACATATGACTGTGGGCATGTGGCTGCACAGCCACCCCATCCCTCCCCTTCATCTCCCCTGCCACATAGAGTGGACTCAACATTTGGAATTAGTAATGAGGGCAGAAAGACAAAAGGAGACAAGCAAGTGTATGCTTATTTACTTAACTGAGAACACAGAAAGCGAGGTACACCTTGCACAGCTAGAGGAAATGCCATTTCAAGGTTAAGGAGAGAGAGAAATCACAGGAGCACGTATGCCATGGAAACATTTCCTCTGCAAGAATCCAGAGAAGTCAGTACTCCATTTAACGGGGGAATTCGTTCCAGCACATAAACAGGGGCTCTCTAAGGTAATGGGAAATAGGGATGGATGAATCTGGTCATGTAAAAGCAGACAAAGTGCTGTTTCTTGCTCACTAGCTGATCCCTGACAGCTGCTGTCTTTTCTCCCCCCATCATCTCTGACCCTCCTACCTCAGGTAGAAAATGCATGGATTGGGAATTTCCCAAGTCTTGTTACTTTGTCTTGTCTGTCTTCCCCATTAACTTTGGTGGGCATGGAAGTTGATCATGACAAGATGGGGTCACACACAGCCCTACAATGGGGCGCACACCCTCACCCACCCACAGCTACAGAAACCTTTTGTCAGGGATTTCATTGTAAAATGGTGCTGAAAAACCGTAATGTCAAATACGGTATCTTTTTGGTTATCTGCAGCCAGTGGTGTCAAGCATCACTAATGCTTACTTGTGAGAGCTTCCAAAGCTTCGCCCACGGCTGTCTTGCAGAGCTCAGTACAACACAGCCACAGTTTGCCTACTGAAATTAAAAATACACCTTGCATTTGGCTTCCTAATCATCAGGTATTTCCAAATTACTTACTGGGAGCACTGCAGGAATAAGACATTTTGTGACTAATCGCTGAATTAAATCAGTTAATTGATGCTATTCTTAAGAGAATGATTTTCTATATTAGTTTTCACAAAGATATACTGCACCAGCAGCAAGTAATGTGTGACTTCTACGGTTGTGTTAATTTCCATTGGCCTTGGGAGCTATTAACTACACACTTACAACCTCTGGGCACTACTGGAATATTAATTCTTATACAGAGAGGGTTTCATTACATCAGTGTCAGCATTACAGGCAGAGACATGGACAGAGACAGACATGGACAGGCACTCATAACTGCTGCTGTCTCAGAGCTATGTGCAAGGAGTTGCTTGCTCTGCTACAGCCCCTGCTGAAACAGAGCAAACTGCGTTATGGTGAGGAGTACATTACGTATGCACACGTACTTCAGTTCTAATGAGATACGGTATAAACAGTGAGATGAATAAGCTTGAATGTTTTCATTCTGGACTGTTTCCCTTTAAGTAGACTTTATTATTAATCCTGCTGGTCCCATTTATTAAAACATCACTAATAAAGCTTCTTTCATCTGCATGCTCTGGGTGGGGGTGACATAGGAAAGGCAGAAATCGGTTCAGGTTCTTACGATGCCCTCCCCTGCATCACACTGCTCGCGCTCCCTGACCTATTTATTCTCCTTGCACGGGCAGGGGGGTGAGGGGAGAGCATTTCATTTTGCAAATGCCACGTAGCAAGGACTGGGTCTGCTTGGAGTCTCTGCACTGTGGGAGCTGGATGTTAGGAGACTTCAGGCAAACACTCCTGCTAATTGATTCTTGACCAGCCGAGAACGCTATTTGCTCGTTGACAGGGGAAACAATAATGTCCATAATGAAAGCCAAGCAGGAAAGGGTGGGGTATAAATAACAAAGGAGAACACAATGTTTTTCCATTTCTGCTTCCCGCAAGCCCCTAGTCTCTCACAATTTCAGTCTAATTTTCCAATGTGCTTTTCCAAACTCTCCTATTTCCCTCTTCTCCAGCCCCTTCTGAAAACATATGGCACCGTTGTGGCTCCGGCCAGAAACAAGCCCACCAAGATCGGACGTCACCTCTCCAGAACATTTCCTTCTCTCTTGACTTCTACGACAGCAGTAAGTGACATAAATGGAAAATAAACAATGGGCAAACCCTTTTAATGTGTTCCATGTACCCTTTTACAATAGGCAAACACTTCCTCTCTGTGTAAAGGTAAAAGCCTATTAGCCATAAATCAGGGAAATAAAGTACCACTGGTATTTTCCAACCTCAAATACCAGCACTGCCCAAATCCCACTTCAGTTGGGAAGTCTTCTGTGACCCCCTCTATTGTTTTCCTATGTGCATGTTCTGCTCTGCGAAGTAACTGGGTGCAGGGCAGAGGCTTCATTGATTTTTTGTGATTTCCATATGAAAAGTGCTCAGTTTATAAGGAAATTAGGCCACTCCTGCCTCAGCAATAGCCCTGGGAGACTGATAGGGTCTCCTCTGCTTTGAGAATCATTATCATCAATAAAGGTTCTCTACAGCAAATTATTCTCTGGATGACACAACCAACCAGTTTCCTTGGCCTCCCACTCTTATATTGATTTTCACAGATATCAATGTTGGGCCTTATTAAGCTATTCTATAGAAGATGCATAAAATGCAATAGGACTTGTTGTCCTCAGCTGAGCTAGCTTTCAGAATTAACAAAAGCACGCAGCAGTAAAAGCCACATTTGGGGCTGGGTTGGTTTGTGCAAGTTACTGCAGTCAGCAAACCTGTCTTGGGAGAGAAAACTGCTGACAAACAAAGTGCCACTTTCATACAGTTCCTTTGCTGGTTACAACCATGTTCCCAGCACTGTCACAAACGTGGGTGGTGCATGCAGATGCTTTCCAGGAGCAACAGGAAATGTGGCAGCTTGACAAACCTTGAAAAGTTCTGTACAGCGGATGCAAAGGTTAGCCCACAGCCCTCACCTCCCTCTCTCTGGCTTCAGACATTAACACTGACTGTGGTTGGAACCTGACCTCCTGGCCTGTGCATTTGCTCTGTAGGGTAGTTCCTTAAATATTTAACAAATAAGCCCTCCCTGCCCACCTGCCAATACGGTAAGATAAACTGCTTGAGGCTTCTACAGATCTGTTGGAATAATATGCCTCAAATATCTAGAGCTCCATGTATTTGACCACTTCTTTTACTTGTGGTTCATTTCCTTCTCATTCAGTCCATGCATACATGCTTGTGCATGTGTTGATGTTTCATTTCCTCAGACAGCAGCATCCTTGCCCACACTGCACCTTTCAGCCAGGACCCGACAGGATTTCTGCATCCAGAAAACTTGTCCCCCAGGCTGGAGACTGAGAGTCAGAGATGGCAACACTGGTGCTGCACAATGTCAAAGTGGGGTAAGCCTTGAGAAAGGGACAAAATGGGGTAAAACACAAAACTGATAACATGCTGAATGTACAAACGTTTCCTGGACCAGAGTAGAGAAAGTGTGTACAGAACAGGTCTCAGCCATGGGAATCGAGACAGATTGACCCTGAAGAAACTCATCCAAGCAAATGGAGAAATGGGAAGTAGAGGTGAAGGGAAAAAAAGTAAGAGGAGGGGAAAAGCTGTAATTAATTAAAGCAGCAACAGGAGAAAGAAGAATCAAGAACTAGGAATGAGAGTAAAGATTCTATCAGCACGTACTTCTTAAAAAAAAAATACAACACACAGAGACTACCAAGTAGGCTGAATTATATCTTCTTTCCCACACCTATAGATTTGCTGTTTCCTTATTATTTGCCCTCATACTTTACCATTCCTTATCTCCTCCTCCTGCTCTGTCCTTTCTAATTTATTGCTGTTGCACATGCCTCCGTCCACTTCTTCCGCCTCTCCTCATCAGCCTATATTTAGCCTCCTCCTTCTATCCCAAAGTGGAGATCTCCCACTCTTGGGATGACATTATCTTCTTGCTATGCTATTCTTCTTTTGCATTTCCTTCCCATCAACAGTAAGAGTCCTACTGTGTTACAGACTCCTGAGAGATGCGTAACACCTATCAAAGATGATCTTAAAAGAACAAAAAGGCTAATATGGTTAAACAGCACAGTAAAGAAGGCTACGAGAAACTAAAGACACCCTTTAAAAGTGAACATCACAGCTACAGAAGGAAAAAAGGAAGAGTATCAACTTCAGCAAGTTAAACATAAAACATAATTAGGCAGACCAAACGAGATTTAAGGAAAAACTTGCTAAAGCCATCAAAGCTAATAATGGAATACAGAGAAAACCTGCCAAAGATCCCCTAAGGCAAATAAATGATGGAGGTCTAAAAGTAGTGCTCGAAGAAGAAAAGGCCACAGCGGAAAAGTTAAATGGATTATCAGCACCGGCACTCACTACAGGGGAACTGAAGGAGGTTACCACATGGTAGCCTTTTCTTACAGGGGCAAGGCCTAAGCATTGTATCAAACCGAAGTGGCAGTAAAAGAGGCTTTAAAACAAACCAACATTCAGAACAGTTATAAATCCATTGGGCCTGGTAGTAGGCATCCAAAGGAAATCAAATGTGAAGCTGCAATTAGCTGCGGCATGTAGCTTATCATTTAAATGAGGCTGGGACTAGAGAAACGTGAGCTGATGAACATGATGTCACTTGGCTCCAGAGCAGGGATCTGGGAGGCAACAGATCAGCAAGTCTGATTTCCATTCCAAGTAATTTGGGGAAAACAGTAACAAAGACTAGTTCTAGCAAACTGCTGGATAACTACGATCCAACAGAGAAGAATTAACCTTTTATTTTGCAGAAAGAAGTTCCTTGGGCAGATCTGCTGTTCTTTGATAGACTCAACAGGTTATGTGGCACTGAAACTGTGGAAAGCTTTTATGAAAATCCAAATATAGCCCAGTCACTCAGAATAGCATACATCAATGCTGTGCACATAAATGTTCAAAAAGGCTTTTGATAAAATGCCTCACTAAAGACTTCCAATTTCTTAAAGACATCACAGAGTCACAGGGAAAGTCCTCTCCTGAATCAATACCTGGTTGAAAGACAGCAAGCAAGAGTTCAAGTATGTGAACAATTTTTACAATTGGAGAAGACAGCAAACAGGATTCCCAAGAGACAGACAGTGGCATCTGAGCTGCTTCACGTGTTCAGAAAGGATCTTGAAAAGGGAGCAAACAGGGAGGTGACATGTTTGCTGATGACACTGATGTGAATCACACTGCAGGAATTAAAGCTAACTATGAATTGCTGCAGAAGGATCTCATAGTACTGAAGGCTGGGCAAGAAGATGGCAGATGAAATGCAATTCTGGTACTGGCACAAATATCAGAGCGTACACATATACTCTAAATCTGCCTAAATCTGCACACAGATCGATGCCCATATATCAGACACTTCCACTCACAATAGGTATCTTGGAGTTCGTGTGGACAGTGATGTGAAAATATCACCCGGTGCTTAGGAGAGGTCACAGAAGTCAAGTGGAAGATCAGGAATTAGTAGAAGAGAACAAAAAACGGAAACCAGTCCTTTGTTACTGTGCTGCACGTATCTCTCAGAAGGTGATTCTGGCCTCCTTCTCAAAAGGATGGATTAGTCTGAAAGCATACAGTGAAAACTGACAAGCAGGATCAGAAGTACAAAACAGCTTCCATATGAGGAGAGTTCAAAACCAGCAGACTCCAGCATGACAAAAAAAGACAACCTTGGGTGAGGGTATGGGGAAAAAGGCATGGAAGGCAGATGGCAAGTGACAAGCTGATGGTTACTCACTACTCATTCAGCATAACAGAAGTGGGGGACACCAAACAAGATGATCTGGCAGAAGGCTCACAGCACACAGAAGGGAAATCTTAGTATGCACACTGTGTAATTTAACAGCAGAGCCCAGCACACAGGATGCTGTAGAAGCCAAAACTATAAATAGATTCGAAAAAGCAGTCCGAGACATTAATGGAAGAAAAGTCCATCAGTGGCTGTTAAAAGCCAAAAAAGCAAGTACCTCCTGACTCAGGAAGTCTTTAAACTGCAGATTACTGCAAGCTGAGAAAGGACTGGAGAGAAGCATTGCTGTTGCTGCCCGTGTTCTTACATTGTTTTTCTAGGCATCTGCTGATGATTGCACTCAGGGGCAGGACACAATACAAGGTGACCCAGAAGGAGCACACCTATGTTCTTGCCTTCTCCTCGAAAGCCCTGGGCAGATATCTCTCCTGGAACTGTTCCCAACAGACCTGAGCTGAAGAGTGAGCCAGCTCCACCCAAGCTACTGAGCTCTGCATACTACCCTGGGCAACATCAAATCCCTACCTTGAGACAAGGTGTATTAGCTCCAGCTCAGTGCTGCATTGAAGCAGTGGCATAGTTTCTGAATTTGAGCTGACTTGTAGATGGCCACCCTGCTTTGAACAGAGGTAGAATGCACAGAAGTCTGCTTGCGTCCAGCTAAGCAGACATAACCTTATCATCCTTCTCTCCTGCAACAGATCCCCTGGTACCCCATATCATCCCAAGTGTCCTCCTTAGCAGGTGGAGACAACCTCCTGTCATTCACTGCAGTTGGACTTCATTGTTCTTAAACACAGGTGGTCACAATTGTACACAATGCGATACCAGACGATGCTTGCAACTCAGCATATGGAATTGCCATCTTCCCTCCCTGCTTTCAACAAGAGAGTCGGCCAACTTGGAAAGGCGTCCCGCTTTCCTCCAAGAGCCCACCATTAGCCAGAAGGGTTTGGACGGGAGGTGTGCTTCACGGGGATTGCTGCATGAGCCCAGACTGGTCACCATGGCTGCTATTGTTTGAACAGCAAACAGCATTTCAGGGAGACGGGCAATGAATCACATCGGAGCAAATAAACCCCTATTCCAGATTTTTTTTAAAAAAATCCCACTAACAGAGCTCCAAAAACTTCAATAGTGTTTCCTGCAGACCAAAGGGTACGCATAAAAAATAATTTCATACACTTTAGTGCTGCATAAATTAAACTTTGCTCTGGCCAACAAGTTAGAAAATAAAGCTAGGCAACCCATGTGCAGATCACCGGTGTTTCTGCAATTACTTCACAATTAGACAACTGTTGAAAGCAGCTGGAGGCANAAAAACTTCAATAGTGTTTCCTGCAGACCAAAGGGTACGCATAAAAAATAATTTCATACACTTTAGTGCTGCATAAATTAAACTTTGCTCTGGCCAACAAGTTAGAAAATAAAGCTAGGCAACCCATGTGCAGATCACCGGTGTTTCTGCAATTACTTCACAATTAGACAACTGTTGAAAGCAGCTGGAGGCAAATGCAATACATTTGCTAGCAAAATACAAAATGAAACAGTCTGTTTTGGTGCAAAAAAATATATAAATGAGGTTGTAAAGAGAGCTGTTTGGCAATGAGTAATCAAATAAAATGAAATATGGTACATTAAGTTTGGCACTTTGTGGCATTTCATTTTTGTCATTAAGAACACCACTAAAGAAAATTCAATATATTCAACAGTGTTACTATGGTGTTCTGGAGGGCTGCAATGAACTTTTGCTATATCTTATAAAGCAAAGTGTTACATTATTGGTAAATCTACAGAACTGAAGTTATTTTAAAACAGTGTGTCTTAAAAATACGATTGTCAGAACCAAAGTTTATGCATAAGCATATAAAGCGCTGACACCAGTTTTTGCACAGTTGCCAGAAAACAGAAAGTAGATGTTATTTTATAATAATCAAAATGTTAATCGCAGCAATGCATCAACAGCAGGACTCATGCTAAAGCAAACTATTCCATGTAACAAACTTGTTTTAAACAATACAAAAAAGCAAGTATTCTCCCATGGTCACTCATACCTGAAAAGGGATTCTCGTGACAGCCAAATTTCGTTCTGCTTCACGGTCTTCCAAGAGAAGAGAAGCAGCAGTAAAGCAAAGAGGGTCAGAACAGTAATTCGCCACTTATTTAACCACGTAGAGAGCTTTTTTAGGCCGTGGACAAACAGGATGCAGTACCCCATACTGGAAAAAAAATTAAAAGGTACCAAACATTATATTCCAGTACTCTGGTTTATATTGAAGATCATTCAGTATTGCATTTATTACACAATTACAGGGGTTTTTGGACTAATTCTATTTTCCAGGCTAACAAACTCCAATTCAACAATAGTTTTCCTCAAGTCACTACACAATTTCCAAATTAATCTAAATGATAGACCGGGATGCCAGACGTACAGTAGCATACATAATACCACCCAGCATAATGGTAGCTTACACCAGCCTGCAGAAGGCAGCTGCTTTTCTGAACAGCAAGCATCATGTAATAACAGTAATATTGAGCACTACTGGAATGTGGAAGTGAAAAGTATTTTAACACAGGGAAGTCTCTAAACAAGCCCAGTGGTGGCCACTATTAATTCTAGTTTTAAAACTGAAAGCTGAGGTGTAAGAGTGCTGCAGCAGGAGCAGGGTGGCAGACGAGTCCCTGGTCGGCTCTCACACGTCTACTTCAGGGCCAGCCCATCCCTGAACAGCTGAGATGCACTAGCAGAGCATCCTCACTGCCCCTCCACTGAACCACACACTGTCTTCTCCAGCACCCAGCCTCCCAGCACTTTCACAGCTCTCCACGCATAACTACTAAGACATTTTCTGTGAAACGAACCACATTTTGAACTGAAGTCTTATTCCTGTATAACTTCAAATCAATTTGGTAATTATTTACCTTAATTCAAGTGTTAATTCTTCTAACTATGCCCCTCTGAATTGGAAACTGAATGCTTTCAGTTGCTGTTACTTGGTACGCCACTAACTCTATTTGGCATTTTAAAAAAGGGATTTCAATTCCTATTGCTACAGGAATTTCATTAGCTTATCTATAAGTCTTCAACCTAGCACCTGATTTAGCTTCAAACTTAAGCTATCTTAGTCCAGGAATCTCCTCCTGAAGAAAAAAGGGACCAGAAGGATCTGGAGTAACACTTGGGGACCGCCAACACCCAGGGTCAGAAGAGCAGCCCTCCCCAGACACCAGCACACCTCGGACCCCAGCTGAATCCCACACCTGGACACAGGCAGGTTGGAGGCAGGGAGCTCATTGCACCTGCCCGTACTCCAGCCAGAGATCTACGGGCTTTCCTGGCCTGCACCGAGACATCCAAGCAACCTCCCGGTGAGACTGCTATGAGGTAAGAAAAACTAAGAACACAATTCCCCTGTCAGAGGTGACCTTGTTAGGAAACACACAATATGGCAAAAGTCAATCTGGAAATCAGAAAAACGTCCCATGTCTGAGGAGCTGTGAGTGTGTTTCTTGGCAGTTTCTGTGCCCTCTTGGAGGGCTGGGCACATTGCTATTGCCTGGGCTTCCTAAGGATGGAGAGGGACAATACTTCTTTCTTTTACTAAGGAAAGAAGAGCCTCTGTTGTACCTTCTGAGCAGCACCAGGCAGCGGTGCTGTCTCTGGCACAGTACAGGTGAGCTATAGACACACGGGGCAAATTCAAGGACAAAATCAGATCTGACAATTATTCAAAACTTCATTGTTGTTTTAGAGTTCTTCTGTTTTTCAGAAGTGGGTATTAACATTTTTTTTCACCTAACTACGCTTGCATTTTGCTGCAACACATTTCTGATGGTACTCACACTGTTTTATTCCACGAAGTCTTTTGCACACACGTTTATTGCACCTACATTAACTGCAAGCAGACATTTAGAGCTACAAACCAAGATGCTGGTGCCAAACAATTCAGACTTTATAGCAATTGGACCCTACTTTAAAACCTCTGAAAAGCTAATCTCGGTAATAAGCCCTTCCTTTCCAGTAAGAAAGGCCTCAAAAACCTGCAGATGGTTTTCACTCTGTTATTTTGCCTTTCAGCAATTTCATCCTTCCCTTGGAATTAATTATCTGACATAAACATTATTTAATTGCTTTAGCACAACACCGTTTTCCAAGGAATTTCCCTATACCTTCACATTTTCAAGAACAGGCCTTTTCTAACAGAATCGTGAATGCATCCAGGAAACAAAAAATGCAGACGTCAGTGTCTTGGTATTTATGTCAAACCCTGCCCCAGCTGTTGGGAGTTTCTGCCTCAGCAGCAGCACTCAGTCTGCTTGTCTGGGGCACAGCCAGCATTGCATTACAGCTTACACAGCCACTGGAAAGGCGCTGCTTCCAGGGGTTTATTCTTGAACACCTGCAGTGCATTGCCACAATAGCTACGGAGAGATGCTGGGTGCTAGAGAGGAGTAAGGGTTCATCTCCGACCACAGCTCCCATCCCAGCTGTACCAGCAATGACAGTGCAGGTACACAGCAGTGCCCAGATCCACATGGCACCTGCCATCGGGGACTCCCCAAAAGCACTTTGTAAGAGAGGTCTGCTGCAAATTTCCTCTTACGGAGCAGGAACCTGAAGCATGGCAATGGAGTGACTTGCTCTGCTGGCAGGGGCTTGGCAAACAGGGCCACAAAGCTGCCTCCCAGGGCTCTACCCATAACACAGGGGAGTACACAATGGAAACCAAAGTCTCTTGCTGAAAAGCTCACAGAAGTCCTTGAGACATAAACAGGTAAGCAACCCGAAGGCAGTTCTAAATCCCCACTCGGCAAGGCAGCAAGACCACAGGATTCAGCAGGAAGTATGGATACAGAGGAGAATGGGTTCGCTAATGGCTGCTGAAGGGGACAGCATAGCTAACAGACCAGAGTCCCAGACCTCAAAGCTGCTAAGGGCAAGGTTAAAGGAGTGATTTTAAAGAGGGCAGGGTTGAAGCATGTTCTATACTTTAGTAAGATAGAATTGTGACAACATTAGGACTGAGTTGTAGTTGTGCCACAATTAGGGCCTCACTAGTGTACAATCAACGTAACTGCACTATAAAGTGCATGGGAACCCAAAAGAAAGGAAAAGAAAGAAAAGAATCAGAAAGCATGAAGTAGGTGAACACTTCTATTTTCAGAACCTAGTAAGTTTGGTTTAAAACTTCAGCCAATTTCCTGATCATCAAAGAAAGGGTGGCGAGGACACACCCACATTATCTCCTCAGGGACCTTTCAGTGCAGATGTCAGGTGAAGCTACATCTTTTTGCACGGCTTTTTTAATGACATGGTCATTTCACACCCATCCCCTCGCTGAGGGCAGATATTATGTTCCTGTCTGCAGGTCTTCTGCAAGCCAAAGACTCCCAGAAGCACAGAAAGCACTTGCGCGTTCTTTGCTGCCAGGACAGCATTGTGCGTTTGTGATTTCATGCCACAAATTTTTTGCAAAACTCCAACTCCCTGCAACATCCCCAAAGCTATTATCCTTCTCAATTTTTTCATATCTCTTCACTTTTCTACCTTAAGGCCAAATAATTATGGTGACATCAGGGCAAATCCAGACCTGTCCCCCAGATCCTGTGGTCTGCTCTAAACAAAACAAAAAAAACCGTCCACACCAATGTATTAAGCATCTGTCAAAAAAGCATAATTATATTACTATTGTTTCCTAGTCCCAAAAATGCATAATCCTTCCTACTCTCCAACACACTTATTTCACACTAGCATCAACAGTCCTGGTGCAGAAATTAGCCGTAGTACCGAGACCATGAAGCTTTGCAGCAGTAAAGCACCAAGCTTGCTAAGATGGAGCTGTTGCAGCAGTAACATGCCCTGACAGTTGCTGGACCTGGAGATGACCTCTGGACTGGCTCACCCACGGGATACAAGTTCATCCCATTTCCTTTCAGATAAGCTATCCGAAGCTGTGCTGAATTTCAGCGAGTCGGCAGCAGGCCAGGCAGCAGTGCTGTGGTGGGAAGAGCCCATGCAGGTGAGACTGCACTTATCTAATTAAAGTAACTTGCCTGGTGACTCTAAGACATTTCCTTTGTAGTTAACTCTGCCACAACCCTGCCATCACCTACAAACACAGAGAGCATTTCAAATGCACAAGCTTTTCTTCTCAGAGTGACGGGGGACTCGACTCCATATCAAACGTTAGCGCTGGCTCACCAGAAATTCAAATTTTAATCACGCACATTTATAGGGAAAGAAAAAAAAGAAAATGTCTCACAAGGACTTTTCATCAGAGAGCTATTTGCCACTTAAAAACTTACTCTTAAGTACTACATTCCAGACATCTCCATAGCTATCTCCATATGCATAAAGGCTGTAGGGTTGTGGGTTTGGGATTTGTTTGGGTTTTTTGGTAACTCGCATTTCCTAGGGAGGAGAAGGGAGGGGACCATTTCTCCTGAGGGGTTTTTCTCTTGGCATTGTCATCTCCTGTCATGCAAGCACTTATCTGAAATATTTCGTAGCAAAAATGAAACAATGGGAAACAAGTAAAATCCCCGACCCACTATTATTTTTTTAAGTCCATTTTCCACTGGATTACTGCAAAACTGCTAAGCATTTTTTTTTCTTCTTCTGTAGGATAGGCAACAGCCTGCTACAGCAACTGTTCCCCACTGTGAAAAGCCCATGCTAGCTTGGTCCCAGGGGTCAGATGTGAAGCAGGACCAGAGGAACAGCCTGCCAGGTTAATATATATATATAACAGGTAATAGTTCTTCCGTGGGCTCACAACAAGCACACTTATTACAGGAGAACTTGTGGCTTTAGAAATTCAACAATGCTGCAGGAGAGCTTGTCAAATGGACCAATGGGCCAATGGTTTCATGACTCCTCACGTTTCAGACTCCTGCAGTACTACAGTGGTATCTTAGGCATGTCCTGAATTGCAGCAGGGCTGCACCCAGCAGGCAAACCCTCTAACATTGCCATGTGTTTCTGGCAGAGCACAGGCAGGGAGCTGTGCAATGACAGGTTTGCATCTGTAATTTCCATGGTTTGTTAATATCGTTCCACCTGCAAGGAAGTGAAGTGAGAGGAGGCACAAGCAGATGGGAATGAGGTGGCACACAGATGCCACTTCCCATGGTGTGCTACACGTATTGCCCAGTTAAAGCAAGAGCTAAAACAGAAGGTACTTAATATTGCAAATGCTTATTGGGTAATTAGATTACAAATTCAACCTTTCCTTTGGCCATTATGGGTCCTTTCCCAAGGCAAGGCTGTTACTGACGATGCTTGCACACAGCTCCTCTCTCCACTTACAAATCAGGTAGTAGAACAGATCACTTCTTAGTAAAAGTCAGGAACAGCTTCCTTGCATTTGGTTCTTGGCAATGGCACCTAATCAAGGACGTGTGGTTAGTGCTGCAGCCCGAGATTATCAGGATGTTCTGCTACAGCAATCTGCCTGCATCGGAAACCATCTTAACTCCTCCAGAAACTGCTTCGAGTTCTAGTCACACATCTTACTGTAATTTCCGAGTTGCGACTTTGGTTTCCATTCCATGGAGGAGTGTGTGGGCAGAGCAGGCTGAGCACTGCCGTTTGGAAGCCCCATGCAAGAGGGAACCTGCCTGGACATCAGCGCTGCAGCCCCAGCCTTTTCTAACTCACCCAAGTAGGGCTGTAAGCTCAGGAGTTAAAAAGAAGGGTGGGAGAAACTATGCAGAAAAGATGCCTCCCTCACACTTTTTAATGGTTATTTTGGGGGTGTCAAATCTTGTGAAGTAGTTAGGGGGTTTTTTGAAGCTGATTTAATCTCAACTACATGCATGTAAACTTGGAGTAAATCCACTGATTTCATCAAAGCAGTTGCTCTAGATTTCAGAGCTCAACCTAGATAAGAATCCAGATGCATAAATATATACATATCAGTTAGGAAAAGAGTTGCCTAGAAGCAGCCTGTCAAAGCACGGAAGAAATACTACCTTGTTCAGAGGCTGCTAATGCCACAGAAGGGATTATCTCAAAACTATACTGAGACCAGAAAATGCACTTGGTTTTGACATTTCACCCCGGAGGCTCTTTCTGGGCTGCAAACCTCCTTCTTGATTTCCAGCACTTATTTAAGATGACTCCCTTTCCCTCCATAAAAACTAACCCTCACTTTCAAGCTGCTCTGAAGCAAGTTTAACCCTTGCATGCATGACCTAAACTAAGCGTATGCTCTGCTGCTGCTCTTCAGAGAGCAGGGAGAGCAGCCTTGAGAAAGATGGTGTCTGCTGTCAGGTCCAAATGCTGAACATGAACATCTGATTCTCTCGGTTTTATAGCTCCCCAAAAGCTTGCTAGCCCCAGTCCCACACATATGTTACCTGGCACAACACGCTTTTTGTGCTCCCAGTCCAAGCTGCTCCAGCTCTGCAGCCTGAGCTGAGGAAACACCATGAGAAGAAGAGCCAAAGTGAGCTGAAATGCAGCTCGCAGACAGGGCTGTTGCTGCAGGGAAAAAGGCAGTTCAGCCCTGTTAAATTCATTGGCTCTGCTCACACTTCTCTAATGAGGAGTAATTGATTGCAAAAAGTGCACTTGGCATGCCATGTGGGCTGCTCCTGCCTCACCACACAGCAGTCAGATGCAGAAGGGAGCGCTGGCAAAAAACAAGCACAGCCAGAGTGGCTCTTTCTGCCCCAAAAAGCACACTCCGGCATAGAGCTCAGGCAATGAGCAGTGCTGGCAGGGTAGCAAGGATGCTGTTTTATGAAAAATGGCAAGTTTTCCAAGGCTGGAGCTGCTTTGGGCCAGGATAAAATCTGTGTATTTGTATGTGCTCGTTAGTTTGCAGGTCACCCAAAACAAACAAAAACTCAAGTCAGGGCTCTCTGTGCGACCTGGATCACCTGGACTCAAACCACTGTGCCAGGTCAGGCTGAGACCTGGGGGTGCAGTAGTGAGTGCACTTGCAGGACCCCGAGTTTGGGGTCCCCAAAGTTCCTCAACCATCAAAACTCAAGTGCTGATCTGGAATAACCACACTCCACTGGTCCAAATGTGCTCCAGGAATTCCGAGAAGCTTACTCTGGAGTGCCAAGCTTACTGCTGGGTCAAGATTTCTCTCACAGCTGGTACGAGGCTAGCCTAAATTCAGCAAGTTACAGGCTGACTAATTTGACAGGAGTGCAAGCATGGGCCTAGATCAGGTCTGGATCAAACTACCACCATCAAGTGACCCAGCAGGGTATAGATCCAGAACTAACAATCCTGGACAAATGCTGGTGTCGGGGAGAGGGACCTTGATGTCCCAACTCTCAGATGAGCATTCCACCCGAAGAGGCAGTTCTGGGCCACATCCATCTAACTGTCCATTTCTGTTGTCCATGTCCTTTTGACTGTAAACTCCATCTTGGGTTGGATACGTCTTTTGTTTACAACTGTTTTATCAAGTTTCAGTACAGTCAGCACACCTTGGCAAAAAGTTTTGTGTTAACTAAAATGTATTTTCCATGGGAAAATGTTGCATCAAACTTTCTCAACCAGTTGGGACTACAAGGAAAAAACTTGTTGGAACAGCCACATTTTTGGACTAAATGTCCAAAGGCAAGGAGGATGAGGGATGTGCCTCTGTCACATGTGGACAGCCAGCAGCATTCACTATGCATCTCTACATCTTCACTGGTACTGAGTTTTGGGGCCAAAGGGAAAAGCATTGTTTAAATTGCCTCTCTCATGCAACTAATATATTTTTTTCTTTCTTGGTTACTAGAGATTTTAAAAGATATCAGCAGCACCATCAAGATATAATATTTAGCACACAAAATAAATCCTGCTGGAAAAAAACAAGCCTCACAGCTCAGAAATATCAGGTGACAGCCATATAACTGGCTGCACACTTAACTTACTACTGAGTCTGCTGAATAAAATGTCAAATTTTCACCAGAATTAAGAGGCCTTTTACTGGAATAAGGTCTGCAAGTTGTAATACAAAGACACAGAGAACCATAAACACTGGCAGAATACATCTCATTTGGAAAGGTACCTCATGAGTTAGTGGTTAGACTTTGTCCTTGGCTCTAAATTAAAAGCTATGTAGGCCTATATTAAAGACACTTAGACGTGATCAGCTAAGTCATCAAAGTGATTTGCCTCCACTAGCAACATGGTCCTCTAGTCAGATCATGATGTAATTAGAGAAAATGCAGGAAATCTTATTTTCCTTATTAGAAAGAAAATATGGACTAGAAATGAATTATTTCACTAACCTTTGAATGGCTATTTAACATTTGCACACATTTTCCTTCCCTTTCTTCCAATAAGTCACGTGATAAACAAATTCACTTCATTAGAGTGTTTGGGTCCAAGATTTCACTTTCAACAGTTTCCTATCTGATATATTTACAGGTAATACAGAAACTTTCAAGCTTTTGATTAGTATATGCACTATGGAAAGAAAACATCTTATAAATGAAAAATCTGACATAATTATATGGGGATTCCACAGAAATGTCCCTAAATCTTATCTACTTTACCGGGGAAGTGTCTGTATGCTACAGTTTTAATTAAAATACTGTAATGACTTCTGGAATTCTTTAGTAGGGACATAATTTCCCATTCAATTCCATCACAAGTCTCCAAAAACTTCATGTAAGAAACTATTAAATTTCACAAAGCATCTTCTTAAGGGCACTATAGTACCTTGCAAATAAGAATCCTTCTTTTAATCAACATGATCAGGTACATTATTTCCACAAGATGACATTAATTTAATTTATTACTATTTTTCAAAAGAAACATTCTTGCACAACTGTATTCTTTTCAAGAGTAGAATAAATGCATTTGAAGGTTCTCCTTTAACCTAATATATCACAACAAAACCAAAGAACTTTCCGGTATAGCTATTAATGCTCATACTCCACACAAAGTTAGCTTTTTCCTGAATTGTTTGTACATGGCCCAAACGCAGCATGTTTCTCAAAAGCATGTTTTAAATTTAGTTAAAATAACACAAGACTGCAGTCTAGACCAAATGCACCATGAGCTAATCTTTTTCAGCTTTGCAGAATTATTTCAGCTTTTATTCCTACGTCTTTACTGCTTTTTTTGCCAAAATATCTGGCACTAGCATCTCAGCATTTCTTCCCTGCATTAACAGAGGATGGCTGCTTTGATTTCTCCTTGAAGTGTTTAATAGGGGCGGGCAAGCCTTCAAAAGCTAGGAGCTGAAGTTTGGATATGCATCTAAAAGGTAGCTGCTTGCAGCGTTTAGCCTTTCTACAAGCAGTTAATTCACATTATTTAATTATTTAACTCTCTCTGTCCCCTTCCAAAGGGCAGAATGGAGTTATTATCCCTGTTTAATAGATGAGGAAGCAGAACTGGAGCCACGTGCCTCGGCCCAGGTCCCAAACTCCTCACCTCCATACACGAGCCAGTTTGCAGACTGCTGCTCAAATGAAACCCCTGGAGCAGGGACAGACAACCCTCAAGGTAAAAAGGGACCAGCCTGGGGCTGGGGTCTGGCCCACTGCCATCACATAATGCCCTCCCAGCGCCCTCAAGTCTGCAGCTGAATTACAGGGAATATAATCAAGTTTGCTCCTTCTGAACTTTGGCTGCAGCATGGCCTTCACAAGAACAGCAGCAATACAGTAAGACATTGAAATCACAGGGTTTTTTTAAGTAAATGAAACTGGTGTAACTTGGATTCCATATCCAAACCTTAAATTAATTGTGGATTTATCTTGAAAGCAGCCAAAAAGCTTAACTATGTTGCTGAATTGCTATTGGGGAGCAGATAAAACTGGCGCCATGGAGTCAATGGGACTTTCACTGCTGACTTCACTGGGGTCAAGGTTTGATTCCAATTGAAAAGAGAAGCTGCTTCTGTAAATCAGATGAACCCTTATAGGATCTAATACTGAAGGAATTCTGAATAGGTAAACAAAAATTCAGCTCCTGGGGAACTTGTAGCTTCAAATAATGTTAAAAAAAGAGGTGGCAAAGGAAACTGAAAATACATCACCACCCCACCCCCTTACACAACTGGTCCTTAAGAAAATGGAGATAACGTGGAGAGCATAACATGTTCCCAGAAAAGAGAAGCACCAGTAAATCCCATTCTGAAGTGGCTGCTTTGTAAGCAAAGGGGACTTCTGCTCAGGAATATTCAGGTTCATAAAAATTACAGATTATTCCACTACCTACCAGGTTCTTTTTTTTTTTTCCCCAATTACAAAAGTTAATAACGTATGGAATTACGCTAATTGGAAGGATGCATTAGTGTAAAGAATTGAAAACATGCTCTATGCAAAGGCAACAATTCATATTGTCCCTCCTTTGGTATGACACAAGGAAAGCTTTAATGTGATGTGTTAATTTCCTGAAAAATACAAGTGCACTTTTTTCTGGATGCTGGCTTTCTTGCAGATTTTGAGATAGATGCTGAAGCAAATGCCATCTTGTATATAGCAGTGATCTCATCTTCTAGTATTGACAATTAGGATTACAACAACAACCCGTGATATAGCAAGGAACTGGTGAAAAAAAAAAATGACAGCAACCTGTGATTGCCTGTGCTGCAAAAGAGTAACTGTGCACTGTGCAGCCCACTCACTGCAATACCCACCACAAATGAGCTGCCATAAAAATGGTGCAGGCACCACGGGATTGCCTATTGCTTTCAGCAAATTGGAAATAGGCCATGTAGCAATGTTTTGGGTGATTTGTTGGTTCTTATGAGGTTGTGAAAACGGCTTAAGTTGTCCAGCTACAATACAGCAGCCCAGCCAGGAGCCACTGATATCAGGGTAGCAGTGAAAGACCAGGAAAATGTAGAAATTGCTCTGGCAGGAAAGGTCCAATCCCATGATGCGAGAGCAATCCCAGCTCTGCAGGTACATCAGTAGGGCAGGCAGCTCCTGGGTGCCCCAAGAGTTTGTGTTGTCTCTCCAGTTTCTGCATGGTGATGGGCAACACAGAGCAAGAGCTAGTGCTCCTTTCTAAGTACACAAATTGCTCACAGCCCAGAATAACTGGATGCACATAGGCATTCTAGATTTTCAAACAATTCAGCTGTCTGGTATTCTGAGCAGCATTAGCAGATACGCAGTAAGTATAATTACATCTACATCTTGAAGAGGGAAAAACCCGCAGTGGTTTAAGTCTTTCACTGACCCAGCTATTTATTGTGATGCCTCTTTGGAAAAATGTGGCATACAGAGTTGTATCCTGTCCACCACTCCCAAGATACATATTTTACACCCCTAGCCCTCCTGAAAACAAGTTTTTCCCTCTTAAAGGGTAAGAAAACAACAAAATTAAATTTGAATTTGAAAGATAATAAATTGTTTTCCTATGAAATTTTTCAGGCTAAAGTAATATTATTATTATTAATTCCTGATTTGAACAGGTAAGTGCTTGTAACCCACAAATGAAAACTAAATACAAGAAATATTTTCTCCAAATATTTCTATTTTTGCTAAAGCAAATTAAAGAAAACATTCAACCATTTTGACTTAGCTTATATCCCTCTTCCCTGAGGCACAGCTGCAGACAGAACAGGAATTGTCCCAAATATCCATCAATCCCTAGAAGGCAAGGCCCAGCTGTATAATCAGACAACAGGCAACAGGCTTATTCCTTGTTCCTTTGTATTTATAACATTTTTAAAATAAATCCTTGGGTCCTTACTTAACTTATATTGAAAAGAAAATGCTTGGCGTTTTGTCCAGGTAACTACTGAGCAACACTGAATTAGAAATTCAGGCTGTGGCACACATACACAACTGTCACATCTGTAAATATTAATAGAAGGCTATTACTTGAATAGAGATAGAAAAACACCTTCCAGCATAAGCCCAAAAACATAGATCACCAAGTTCTCTCCATCTGTTTGAGGACTTTTGTCTAAATAAAGCTGAATGACAACCTCAGACTTGCTAACTGAGCTATAGAAAAGGAGTGGCAAAGGATAGGGAAAGCCCGTTTCAAGACATACTATAAGAAAACTGCTAAAGGCTGTTCTAAATAAAGAACATGAGCCCTTCCTAAAGCCATTGTTATTAAACTGCCACACTCCCAAGGGGAAGAAAAAAAAAAAAAACAAAAAAAATCCCCACAATATTTTTGTTCTGCCTTAGTCATGAATCGGGGTCAGGGGTTGGTCTCTTCTGCTGTGCCCATAGTGAAAGGATGAGAGAAAACAGCCTTAAATTGCAGCAGGGGAGATTCAGATTGGACATTAGGAAAAATTTCTTCACTGTAAGGGTGATTGGGTATTGGAATAGGTTGCCCAGGGAGGTGGTGGAGTCACTGTCCCTGGAGGTGTTCAAGATGAATTTGGATGTGGCACCTAATGATATGGGTTAGTGGTGATGCAGGTAGGCAGTTGGACTGGATGATCTTGAATTGAAGGTCTCTTCCAACCTTGATGATTGTATAATTCTATTCTATAACGTTCTCAGAAGACCCACCACTCATGTCATTTTGCACCCAGGGGATGTAAGAGAGCTCATTTCTTGGTAACTCAAAGCAAAGAGCTCAGCTCTCTCCAGATCCTTTGGCTGGAAACTGCCCCGCTCCCTCACAAACTGCCAAGGTTTGCATTCACTTCTCATGTCACCTGACTGCCACCCTGGAGTAAGAGCAAATACCAAATATTGTGAAGCAGGACATGAGTGACCCGAGCAAAGTATGAGATCCAGGGACTCTGACACAGAGTTACTCCAGAGAAATCGTTCAATCCTTTTGCCTCAGCTTTCCTGCCTGAAAAAAAGCAGCAACTATCAATTACCTACTTTGTAGGTCATATATTTGCAAAGCCCTCAGGGAGATGCAAAGCATTATACAAACTATATGCACACATGTTAACGCTGATTAATTTTCTCTGTGCAAACACAGCCCTTTTTTCTTCTTCATTGCCCCTCCTCTCATTATATCAGCAGTCTCATCTGGAGGAGGACAAGGAACTGCTGACAGCTGAAGTATTTTCTGCAGTTGTTCTTTTGAGATTCAGAAATGCAACCACTCAACACAGCCCTGTTCAGCTGACTGTTTCCTTAATAGCTTTGTGCTTTCATGTGTTTTCTCGTTTTCTGTTACATGAATTTAAAGCAATCTGATTTCCAAGTTAATTTGAAATGACACAAGATGCATTAGTTGAGGGTATCATTTGCAAAATAACTGCAAGGGACAACTTTCACTCACTATACTTCCAGGTATACTCTCAGCAAACAAAAGCAGGGCCAGTGATGTGAATAAAGTCAGCAGGATTTGACCTGAAAAGTAAATCATTATATAGCAGAGAACAGAGATACAGCCTAACTGAACTGCCTAAGAAGCTTGTAATAAATGCAACTGCTCCTACACAGCCTGAGTTTTACACCAATGAGCAGCCCTCTTGTGACAGTGCTTATGCAAATGACTGTCAGAATATGCATATGGCTTTGCAAGAGATCACCTATAAGCCTTTTTCTTAGAATTTTTGGATCCACATTTCCTGAGGAATACAATTTAAACACTTTGTGGAATAAAAGTATCGTTTCAGTTATCACAAAGTAATCCGGAGTGAAACTAAGGACTTGTGCTTTGTCGGCAGCTCCACAATGGCAGTTCCCATTAGAAAGAACAGATGCTGACCCTCTATACCCAAAGGTAGAAGTGGGCTTTCTGACTTGCAGCATTTAAGAATGACCATTTGTGCTTGTGGCTGGAACAAACTGCACTGGCATAGGTTGCCCAGGGAGGTTGGGGAGTCTCCTCCTCATCTAGGTGGCCCTGATTGAGCAGCAGGTTTGGACCAGAAGATCTCCAAAGGTCCTTTACAACCTCAACCATCCTTTGATTCTGTGAAATGGGCAACTGTCTGGTGCATCTTGGATGAATGTCCTGGGACCGCCACTGCAGCCTCTTGTCTGGATACTGTGGAGATGTCAGAAGTAACAATTCAAAAGTTGTCCTTGAGTAAATGCAATCATAAGCACCCAAACTGCTGAAGTGACAATTGTTAGAGGCTGGAAGCTGAGGGAAATCCCAGGGCAGAGGCTAAAGGGATGGAAGAGTGGCTGGATTTTCCTCATCCTCTTCAACAACTGCAAATCCTCCACTCTTAGCTGCATATGCAGCCAGTAGCTTACAGGCAGGAAGTCATGTGCATATTCCACAACTGAAGCCAGCAGCCTTTTAAGACAGCAATACTGTTACCTGTGGTTTTACTGACTGCCTAATGAAGTGGAAAAGCTGAGCATTATCACAATAAAAATATGACAGGTTAACTTTTCAGATACTGTCCTTAAGGTAAAGACATTGGACAATATAAGTTGATAATGCTACCAAGAGAAAGAGTCTTAGAGGACAATCCTCAAGAAACAACACCTCATCACTATATTGAGCTGTTTCAAGCACACCAAAAAAATCTGTGTTAAAAAAAAAAAAGGTTTTGCATAGCTTTGCTGCTGCCAAGCAATCTGCTCTCAACCGACTATAAAATCTCTCATGCTATCAAGCCAGAACTCAAAGGCAGAGAACACACTGACTAGCAATATAATGTTTTAAGCATTGTAAAAGGGAAGAAGTAATCATGCCTGCTTTTAGAAAATGGGATGGTGGTCTCATTAGAAAGGAATTCAATTGCAATAGTTACCTCGGCATGTAAAGGACTCGCTCTGCCACCACAAATCCCACCCTGAAGAAGAGGTTGCTGGCTGGGATGAATGGGAAAACCAGGAACAACAAGCCAACCAAAACTTCTTTGTGTTCCAGTTTCTGCAATAACACAAAATTAAACAAATATCAACTAAAAAAATCCAACTTAATGCACCACTAACTTCCCCCTTTCCTTTTGAGATTCCTTTTCATAAAAAAACAACTTAGATGAACATTTGATATGTTTTGCATTTAAAAGAAGTTATTCCAAGACACCGTCCTTCCATATATATGTTCTGTTTGTGCTTCTAATATGCCCAGAAAGCACACAAACAGTAACCATAGAGTGTATTATTACCCTTGGTATCTTCTCAAAGGCCAGATCTATTGTACGCAGCTCTCTTGAGCTGGCATAGATACTAAAGATATACCCCATATTGGTAATACGTAAGTATAGAATGGTGTGAATGTATATATTAGCATGTCTACCACAGTGTGGCTGTATGTAAACACACAAAGGCGTATCACATACACACACACACTGCTGTGTTCAATCCTAAATGTTTATAACTGAGGAAAAGCTGTTAAATCAGTCACATTTTGTGTAAAGAAAACTAGCCCCAAATGGCATATTAATGCAGTCATTTTATCCCTTTTGAGGCAATATCTAAACTTGAAATGATACTTTCACACACGAGGTCTCCATACTCATCGGAAATTTGAGATATGCTGTATGTTGAAATCAACGTCCTTCACTTGAGCTCAGCTAATGCCCTTCATTTGAGCTCACTTTAATCCTGGCTCACTCTTTGAGCAGAAATCGAATTGTCGTCTGCAGTTCAAAGCAACTGTGATCTGCATGGCTGACACAAGCATCTCGGGACGTTGTGATCAGCAGCAGCCGCTGCTTCTGCCATGGAGAGATCCAAGCCTCCTTGGGCAAGCTGAGTTTCAGATTTAGCTCCACCCCAAGAGGGTGAATCAGCTCATGCATTCTGTTGATGATCTCAGAGAACGACATGAGGGTAGCAGAAGTGTAGCATTAGGTCTGTTAAATCACCCAGGCAGACATTCATGCCCTACCATACTGCTGCAGCCCTTCTGCAGCCATCGGGAGAAGCTTTGTCATGCTTAGAAACAGATGCAACTAGAATCACTTAATGGTTGTAGCACTTCCTAATTGTTGTGGGCAATTTCACAACTTCAGAGAGCAAATTGACTTCCATTTACTGGAGAGATCTAAATTTAGAAACATTGAATAAGATTTTTGAGTAGAGGAACAGAGCTCAATCAATGATGCGGGGCCAGTCAGTACAACCTGTCTTGCTTTTGCACAGCTACAGACTGTGACACCAGTTACTGCTGGCCTAATCAGTGGCTGAAATTCAAAGTCCCAGTATTAAAATATATTCACACTATTCTGTGGAAAAGGCAATGAACATTTTCTATGGGTACCAAACGCAAGGATACACATCAGGAGGCTGATGTCGCTTTAGAGGAGCTGAACCACAGGATCACAAAAAAGTGAACTGGCTTCCCCTGGTTCAAAGAGGAAACACAAAGGCAGAGAGGGGAACAGAATTCACATCTCCAGACTTCTTTATCAATATCTGCTTTAAACAGCACCACAGTTACCTAAATCCTATTATCCATTTTTTCAGAGTCTTGGAATCACAGTTACTAGTGCCTCCTTGCAATTACAACAGCATCTAAAACACATTATTCACAGAGCTGAAGCTGACACCAATGCATGAAGCTTATGAGCAGAAGTAATGGTCATTTTGGCTTGTAACTACAATAGAAAACTGGAAAAAAAAATAAAATTAGAAATTCTTTCTCAACTCTGAATGCAAATTATCAGCCCTAGCTCAATTCCAGCTTCCCTCCCACCCAGCTCTGGACATATACTCCATTTCTCTCCTGCTGTTTGACACTCCCTTTCCACCTTGTCTGGCCTAATTATGATGCCCATTTGCTGTCACCACTCTACGCAAGGAGTTTAACAACAAAGACCTGGAGGCACAAAAAGGTATGTTGGGCCAAAGGGAGCGCACTGCTAGCTAACGCACAAAATGTTCTCTGCCCCCAAGGTGCGCTCGTGCTTTCAAATGAACCTGCTATCAAATATTTCTCCAGTTGCTGTTTGTTAAGTCAATAATTGGGAAAGCAACTCCAGTTAACATCTCTAGGAAGGACACTGTTACTCAAGGCTGCAGCATTGCAGGTGAGCAAAGAAAACCAAATACTGGAGAAAGGCAAATAAAGCCTGTACATCACGTGGGAAAGAGGAAAATGTGGAAATTAGCTCAGTTGAGGGAGAAAATGGTATTGTGTGGCTTTCCCCCACACACAACAAGTCACAGCTCTAGACTGATGCCATTGAAGGCTGCCAGCTCAGTCCTTTGGGCAGGGCTCAGAGACAGGAGCCCAGCACTCAACCAGCCTCATGGAACAGCAGAGTCCTCCGTGGTGCTACATAGCTATGAAACAAGAAACATCTTTCAGAGCCCTTTTTAAAGCATTTGATTCAGGCAGAGGCTTTTGTGAAGCGCTGATCCTTGCAGGCCAGGCCTCGGCTGATTCTGTGCTACACGTGGTCCTGCCTGTGAGCCAGCAGGTCCAACTGCCAAGCTCATCTTGCTGTCGCTCCAGAGCTGAGTTTGGGTTTCTCTCCTCTACTTGGACATTAACTTTTCCAAAATTTGTACAGGTATATTTGACACCTCTGCCCTGTGGCTGGGTCCTGCCCTGGAGGAGAGGTTGGGGAGAGCCCCTGAGCGGGAAGAGCAGGTGGGGTTGCTGGTCATCTGAAACTCAGAATCACAGAATGACGGGAGTTGGAAGGGACCTCTGGAGATCATCCAGTCCAACCTGTCAAAGCAGGTTCACCCAGAAGAGGTGGCACAGGATCACATCCAGGTGGGTTCTGAATGTCTCCAGAGAAGGAGACTCCACAACCTCTCTGGCAGCCTGTTTCAGTGCTCTGTCACCCTCTAGATAAAGAAGTTTTTTCTTAAGTTTAGATGGAACTTCCTATGCTCCAGTTCATGTCCATTGTCCCTTGTCCTGTCACTGGGCACCACTGAGAAGAGTCTGGCCCCATCCTTTTGACACCCACCCTTTAGATATTTATTAGCCTTGCTAAGATACCCTTAATCTGTGGGGGTAAGATCCTGCTGACAAGATCCCACTCATCTGTGGCTGTTACCAAGACAGTCAGGATGCAGCCTTTGGTGCAAGCAATTTTTAAATCACTGGCTGCCTGTGGTTCAGAATTTATACTGGAGGAAAAAGTTACCCTATTCACAGCCAGATCTTAGTTCTCACTTCCCTAAAAATGGTTTCTACTGACCGATTAGACACTGAGCAAAACCAGCCTCTGCCCTGACCTGAGAGCTGCACTTTCTTCTACCCCAGCCTTGAGAAGGCTGGAGGCACAGTAGAACTATCTGTCCCTGTGATCCCAGCAAGGACTAACATCTGCTCACCTAGGCAGCTCAGAGAAAACAGCAAAAAGGACAGAAACGCAACCACGATGTGTTGAAAAGATTGTGCGTACCACAGGTGGTAACGCTAGACAGGTAAAAGCTATCAGCACAAGTCTCATAGGACACCATATTCTCTCTTATCTTCTTCCCTGTCAAAATTTACTGAGCAGATTCACCTTTTATTCCCTCTTCCCCTGGAGGGGCTGATGGATTTATAAATGAGTAGACAAGCAGGACAGAATGGCACAAGAAGGTCAGAGACTGGTACTGCAAGGCTGCAGGAACAGAGGGCAGTAGGATCTTCCATTCAACACAAGCCACAGGAGATGCCCTCCACATGTTTTTTAAATAACAAAAAACAACCTGTAATTTGTTATAGTTTTCCAGGAAAAAATAATAATAAAGAAAAGAAATTAAATATTGGGACCAATTATTTGGTTTAACTACTCTGCTCATATGAGCCTACTTTAGAGATAGCTGAACTAAAGGCAGCAGAACCAGCATCTTTCAGGTGCCCAGAGCAGTAGTAAAAGCTTTTACAGAGTAGTAAAGCAATTTTGTCTTCCTTTTTCCTTAAAATAAAAAAGCTAGGACTAGAAATTATAGATCACTTCATTCCTTTTACAGAGACACATCTCCTTTCCTCTTAAAGACAGCACTTTCTTTTGAAAATATAGAACTTACCTTCCTAGCTGTCACAGAGGTCTCTGGGGAAAAAAAGCACCTTTGAATTAACCTTAGAATAATTCCTTTTGTTAAAGACAAGGCAACTTCAAATCAAAATAGCATTCTTTATAGCAGATATAGTTTCATGGGAGTTTTCAAATTCACTACCTCTAATTGCAATTAGGCTTTCATTATATTGTAACAAAAAACCTAAACCAATAAAACAAAAATGTTTTTAACCTGCTACTTTTCATAGGCTTAAAGAACTAAAGAACATCACTTCTCCTAAAGGCAAAGCAAAAAATTGTCACACTATCTCAAACAAAATAGCAAAGAATCACTCCAAGGCCAAACCCCATCAACACAGCAATAAATCTCCAAAAATTGCTTCCTTGTCAATTTAGGGGAAAAGGAAGAGTCTTGCGTTTACAACTGAAAGAGATCTTCATGTTACATATAAGATATATTCCTGAGCCACAAATATTTGCTGGCTACTGTTAAATCACAAGTCTTCTACAAGCCAGAGCCCACAAAGTATGCGTGCAGGAGTTGCACAGATTACTTTGACATATCTGTCAAACTATGGACTTACATAAGCCCATTGTAAATTCCCTATTTTTACCATTGAGAAAGCACCGTATGAGGTGTCAGATGCAGTAAGTCTCACACTGTGATGGCAGGACTTATGTTCACATCTCCTGGCACCTCCAAGGGCTGAAGCATTGGAAAATGGAGCTGCGAGGACAACCTTCCGCCCAGCTGGACAAAGTTGCACCTCAGGAAAGACAGCAGCTGGGCAAACAAGTCCAAGCAAATTCCGCTCTGTTCTACCTTGGAATGTTTCTGAAGGTGTTTATGCATGCTTGCCTGTTTGATGAAGAGGTAGCAATCAAATGGGGAAAATTTCTTGCTCTAACAGCTTATTTTGAGAATGAGGCAAGTGTCACCTTTCCACCATTTAGAAACAACAGCTCCATGAAATAAAGACTTCCTTCCTACCAAAAGCATAAATCACCCACTGCCAGCGAGCTCTGGATGGTCCACTGCAGCCAGTGAGATGTTATGCTTGGAATATCTGACTACGAGCACAGAAAAGCTGGTATCCAGGAAAGCTGGTCCTGCATGGCTGCATAAAAGCAATGAATGCTATTGTACATTTTCAGATGCTTGTAGGCCTAGAAGGTAAGTGCATTATCCACCAAGACACAGAGATCCAAAGAAACTACATGACTGTAGACCACAGACAGAGGATTACACTTCTTCAGTTTACTCCTAACATCCATTTACGCAAGCCCTTAGTGCAGACTGCACACAAACATGATTCATGTATTCCTTTTGTACCAGTCACTCGTGAAGCCACCAGCAGCTTGGCAGCATGACTCCTCACCAGCCTGCACCAAGCCACTGGCAGCATCTCACCTGGCAAGAGGTCAGGATCTGCAAACATCTACTCATGCACTTCCAACATACAGTATTAAAGATAAAAAAGATGGTGTAGAAGCATGCCAAATTCATTCTGCTTTCACACGTAAGGTGATAAACCGCAAAGTTGAGCTAATTAGGAGTCAACCCCAGGGATTCATTCCTTCACAGGAAAAAAAAAATTATTGATGTAAAGCTCACAGAAGCAGGCACGGGGTGCTCCCAAGTCCCATCTCACTGGTGCAGGCACAGAGAGGACATGACACAGCTGTATGCTCCATGGACCATGCTCCATGTACCATCAGCATCACCTCCTTTAGGTCACCAGCTGAAATCGGGATGGGACACATACATTTTTATCTTCTGTGGCCAAACAGGAGGGCACTGTGGAGCTGTGGCTGCTTTGCTCTGCTGTCTGTGCCACCACTTCCAAGCAAACGGTGCCAAAAGTCAGGTGTCAACAGATGGCCTGAAAAACTCAAACATTTGGTGAGGGAAAGGTAACTGCCCAGCTTCAAATCTGGTTTAGACACCCAGCTTAATCAGCTTGCTCCTACAAAAAGAGCCACAGATTCTGTAAGCACTACAATTTATCAGGAGTTTGATTTTTTCATCTCATTAAAAAAATAAAAAAATTCAGCATCTTCCGTAGTGCCAGCTGCTTGAATGCCAGGCTTAGCAACTCACTGTCTTCCTAAAATAACTGTTTTCCTTGGTGATCATCTAGTTCTGACAAAATCACCCACGGCTACTACTGACTAGAACTAAGATACTACAGATAGCCTAAAGCCATGGAGATTTCTAACTCCATTTTGACCCTCGCTGCTGACTTTTTAACTACCTGACACATTGATCCTATTTCAAGCATTTGGCAACAACAAAAACTACTTTCCAGTTCACCAGCAGCAGCACCTATTCAGGAACTGGTGTACAGACAAATATACACCAGTCAGAAACTGAATTAAAACCCTTGAAAGTATCATCGGCTTCCTAATCCAGGATAATCTGAAGAGATATCCTTGGCACATTATCTCAGACCACTCTAATGAGATCACTCACTTTCCATTTCCAGAAGGAAGCAAGTCCTGGTCTGTACCACTAGGTAAAATAGCCGAATTTTCAGAAATGCTGAAAGTGCCCAAAAACTTTATTACATCATTGGAAACTGTGGATACTCAACAGTCCTGAAAATCAGGCTTTCAATTATGGAATAGAAGCAGAATGTAGTCCTTTCCCAATCCCATAACCCACAACAGGGCACAAAAGTATATTCTACAGATATTTCACTTTTATTTTAGTATCTTAAAGCAAAATTTTGATATCTACTACTTTCTTTTATCTTGTAGACCCCAGCTACCCATCCGTTCAGCTAGGTGTTTATGGTCCTTCTTACCCAGATTTCTAAAATTCCTTGAAGATACAAAATCACTTTACCAATCCTCAATTTCTGCAACCTCTAATTCCACTTGACGGGCTGATTTGAGCAGGATGCAGGAGCACACGTGTCTTTAAAAGAGAAGTGGAACTTTCCAAAAGGAAATAGGAAAGTCAACAAATCGCTCCAGGAATTAAATTAATGCTTTTGACCTTGAGGTTGTTTTTCCCTCTTCCCTTTCATTCTGTGACTGTAGGCTGCCTTCACTACATGGGGGGGAAATAAAAAAAAATTAAATTTAAACACACTCACACTGCCTGCAGTACATAAAAGCATGATCTTTGGAAAAGCAGCTCTGTTCATGGCGAGTTTCCTCTTAAGAGGTAAACCAGAACAAGAGGATCTTGAAAAAAATCACGATAGTTTTGCACCCTAATGTTTAACTAAGACCAAGCAGCAACAATGAGCATCACTATCTCCCCCAGCTGTAAATTTCTTGGTCCTCATTCCACCTACCCTGTCCCAATCACCTCTACTATCATGCTACTCCAAAACCTTTCAGCTCTGAGTGGGCCTTCAAATATTAATTCAAATCAGATGATAGAAACAAAGAGAGTATTTTGGAAAATATAGTAATTCAGTGTTAACATGTTGAAAATGTCAGAACTACCTGCCCCTATGAAAGTGACCTACCTAGCCTGACAAACTCCTGCAGAGGTTAAGAGCCCATTTGGAAAGATGCTAAGTAACTTCATGGTGGGAAAAGTCAGAACTGCTTCAGCTATGCTTGTGTTTACTCAGAGCACCACATTCCAAACCAAGGAAAAAAAAAAAGGTACAAAAGTTATTCTGATAGGTCTTGTGTTTGGTTTTTTAATTCAGAACAGCAATTGCATATAGACAGACTGAGGAAGGTTTCTTCTTTCGCTTGAGTCTGTCAGCTGGCACAGCAAGCACCCTGGGAAGGCTTTCATGTTTCTTCCAGCCCCACCAGGGACCCACAGCTCATCTGCTTGCAGCACTCCATGGAGCAGAAACACAGCCGGTGAGGCAGGCAGGGTGCCCGCAAGGGGCTCCCCCCTGTTCCTCCAGGTCTCACTAAACAGTCTTTCTGGCTAATTACCCTCTCCCCACAGCAAACATTAACAACAGAAGCAGCATAGAAAAACCTTACTGCTAAGTATTAAGAACATCAGACCTGACCTTCTCTCTATGTGGAAAGAATTCAAGTAGGTCCTCAGGAAAATGAAAGCAGGATTTATTTTAAATAGACCTTTTATGAAAATGACTGTGGTTTCCAGCTCGTCAGATAGACTCCGTTGATAAATAGCCTTATTCACCTTGCTGTGCCTTTGAAGCAGGTATTGTTCTGGAAGTGTTGTGGCGTATGAATTTTGCTAGGCATACTTTCTAACTACGCTGGTACTACTGTAGAATATTATAAAAGGCAATTGCTCCCCAGAAAGGTCCATAAGCTGTGATTTATTAATGAAATGCCAAACCTGGGAAACGAGGCAAAGGTCTCGGGAGTGCAGGGTAAAGTAAATAGCATGACAGAATACACTTAATGAGCACTAGCAAAAACAACAGAAACACGCACACAAAGAGAAGATGCGAATGCATTCCCCTCCTCGATGGTATTAAACATTGTCAGTTAGGAAATACAGTCTGTGAGTGACTGAGGAATATGCTTAGATGATATTCATACACATAAACCACCGGATAAACAGCAATATGATGCCAATTACAGCACGAATTGAAGTCATAATAATTTGGTATAAAACGCCTTGTCTTGGCTAAGAAGCATTATGCAGAGAAATGTAGAGGCAGCAGTGCCTTAAAATTAGACTTGAAGAAAAAAACAACCAACTGTAGCATACGAAAGAACAGGATAACAACATATCTCAGTTGCATGTAATGAATATAACCTGAAAATCATCACAATTTCCTGTACCATATATAGCCATGTCACACACAGCAGCAAAGCATGTTCTTTAAAAAGATCTATCCTAGAGGACACTAAAGATACTTTTTTTTAATTGCTACGAAACATAAGCAGAACTCCCACTTCAGATACAACCAAACTACTGCACATCATTACTTGTTCCTGCTGAACAAGTAGAAGGTGTTGTGAACCACCATAATGTACCTCCATAGCATTGCTCATGAGTATAAATGCCAAGCAGTATGGGATACAATAAATTCCCTCAAACTGGTCAGGTACAAAAGCTACTCTTTCAAATTAGTTTTCCAGATCACCTTGCTCTGAATTATCCCATCATACACAGAGGACTTTTCCCACTTTCAGCCCTCTGTATATCAGGTACCACACAGAAGATGGAATCTGATGCATCATGTTCTCTGTACATATGTTCACAGCTACAACTACAAGACAAGCTGCATTTTAATCACACTGCTAATTAAGCAGCGACCTAAAAATGCCATGCAGAGTGGTGTTTCAAACATCTGAAGGGTTTTCCTTTCATGCTTATTTAATTATTACACGTGTCAAAGACATAACTGTCATCCTGACAACACGCCAAGAACTGTTGTCCTCTCTTAGTTCACCAGGTGCTCACTGTTTCTTCCAGCGTCGAAAGGCAGCACTTTGAGCCCTTGGGTACACTAGTGGCTATTTGAAGCATCAGACAGATTATTTCTCTGGCCTTGTAACTGGCCTGCTTCACAAGCAAAAAGAGAGAGCTTCATCCATTTCACTGGTACCTTTGCAATCTACCTGAGTTCCAAAGCTGGAAGGCAGACCACATCCATTCCTTTCAGCTCAAGCTGTCTTTGAAAATGAAAAATAAGCAGATCTCATCTTCTTTTCCAAACTATTATTATTTCTCTGGGATGCAGGCATTGCAGTAGCATCCCCAGCCTTTGTCACATCCCCAGTACGCTACTCGGAGACCAACCAGACTGGGTGAGGAAGTTCACCACAAAGAGCTGAGCAGAACCTGAGTGTTTTGAGACCTGCTGGTAACTCCCCATGTCTTGGCTAAAACAGCTCAAGAGAGGCTGATTTGCAGACATGCTAGGCATCTGCGTGGTGAAAACCAAGCCTCAAAGGATTTCAAAGAGCTGCCTACCGATGGACTGCAACTTTGCCACATTAGTTACTATCAGAAAATCTTGGCCAGAGATGACAGCAAGGTCATTTGCTCCCACAGTGGAAGGTGTGCCAAGGAGCAGGCAAGACGGACATTAATTGTCACATGTGATAACGATGGCTGCAGCAAGACACGAGGATGGCTGTGCACCTAAACACTGTACAGAGCAACAAGTCTTCCTTGGGGAGCTGCTCACAGGGCGCTCGTTGGCTGGTAAGCAAGAGGGCTTAGCACCACGCACACGAAACGACTCAGTGAATGAAAGTCATATACAAGGAATTAACAAAGCCATTTTTCAAGCGACTTCCAAGCAAAAGTGCACAAGGAGAACGAAGAGAGAGGCTTTTCTCTCCAAACAATAACAAACTGGAGAGCTGCCTTCTCTGTTCCTACGATTTTCAGCATAAAACCCCCCATCAAGTAACAGACACGTTCCAAGCAAAGCACCGTTTCTTCTCCTTCTGAGCTATAATAATGTCCACAAAATGAAATGCGACAAGAAAGTCTTAGATGTCCGTTATCAGCACTACACATACCTGCCAACAGGGTTACTACCCTAATCACAAACATCAACAACAAATTAGTCCTGTTTAAAATTCAATGGCAACAAAGGCAGAGATCCAATACACGCACTCTCTGACTACACTCCGTGTAATATATTCTGCGAGCCTCCTGTGAGCTTATTTTGTGGATGCACATGCATTACCTCTTGCCAGTGAGAATCAGCGCAGTGTTCACTGCACAAATGTCTTCACTTCTGCCAAAATCATTTCTAGAACTTCCATTCTCCATGCCACAGAAAGGAAAGTGCCAGCACCAATGAGAACGAGCATGAGGTTTTGTCGTCTCTTACCCCTGCACACCTACACAATCAAACAAAAGGCACACAAACTGCATGCCTGTTCATTCTCAAACCATTCCCTAGAAAACTGCAAGCTATTGCTTGCTTCCAGGTTAGACTTTGCAATGAAAAAGGGGAGGAAAATGGCTGCTAAGACAGTTTTGCGTGTTTGCTTCAAACAAAAAGCACAATATCATACACTTTATGAAATGTGAAAAATCAACTGATGTGTTTCATGTTGCCTACAAGATGCAGAACACTGAGAAATAGCCTGTCTGGGGCTTGACTGAAGGATGGTCCTTCTTGGGGGCAGCAGTATCTTATGAAAAGCCACTGTCATTGCATTTGAAAAGAAGCTTTCTTAAAAGCCTAATATAATGAATTGTGCCTGCAGTTCATGCGTCCTGAACTTCCCTCTCCTTGCTATAGAAGACAGCATTCGAAGAACACTCAAAGCCAAACAGGATAATTTATTTCCAGGAAATGTGTCTCTTCCTACTGTTCACTTTCCTTAATAATTCATACTAGTCAGCACAACACAATCATTTTCATACCACATAATGGCAGTATCACAATTGGGTTATTATGAGAGTCATTAAATACAAAATAAAAAATAGCTTCAGAAATTTAGAATTTCCTGAAAAGCAGAATATATCAGCTACCTTTAAATATATCTAGGGCTGGGGGAAGCATGTCCAAGTTGTCACCCAGGAACCACTACCAGTTCCATGTTCACAGTGAGTTTGCTGGGAGGCTGCGAGCAGAGATTGATTAAAGCACTTTGTCAAGAAGAGGTGGTGATTCTGGTTTTACTTCAGATCTAATTGATTCTGTGTTTGGAGTTTTCAAGGATAAACACAAAGGAATCTATAAGATGAATTTCAAAGCATCCAGTAAGTAAACACCTGGAGAGTGAAATTCATGTTGCTTAATGCAACATTAACAGTGGTTAAGAGCAAAGCAGTGAAGTGAATTATTCTCAAAAAAAAAGTTGTCATTTCAAATCAAACAGTGGTATTCATAAATCCAGAATTAACTGTTTCGCCTTTAAGAAAAAAAAAATGTAAGAAAAATAAGATAAAATCTAGACATTTAATATGCAAAGTGTTTTGAAATACTCTGTTTTGCAGTTTGACAGAAGACAAACAATTCAATAACCCAAAGGAATCCTTCTGGATTACCACTTTACCCAAAATAAAGTAACACAAAACGTCTTTAGATAATTCTGATTATTTTTTTTTCCCAGCAAACCAACAACACTAATCTTACACATAGTACCAATTCTAACAACAGGAGAAGAAATAAAAAGCAACTGCAACTTCAAAGAACACAGGATAAGATTGTTTAGAAGTGTTCAGGACTGGGCTAATGAGAAGTTTATCATTAACCTCCCTGGGAACAGGATTAGGTCTAATACAAACACTTCTGAGTATCTCTTGCAGTGAGTAATGAAAGCAGGAGAAATACAAGATGATGTACAACCTGCAGGCAGATCTAGTGAATACCTCATGGGGTATTTTCCCATATTTCCCATGCAGCATCTGCCAACGTATAATCTAAAATAATAGCTCCGCAGTCTCAAACTGTTCATTTCATTTTCTCTCTCTTATCAGGAGCACAGAGAAGACTGCCAGGGTAGACTGAAGCATGTACGTGACCTGCACGTTTTAGCATAACATACGTATTAAAAACCTGTCACTCCCTTACCACACTTATCAGCAATAGCTATGTTTAAGGAAGAGAAACTTTTGTACTGTTTCAAAAATGATTACCAACACCTTTCCTAAAGAAGCTTCCACACCACAACTGAAGGAAGAATAGCTTGTAACTCCCCAAGAACCACAAAAAAACCTTTCACGTAAGTGCATATCTGATCTCTGACAAGTCTAGTACAACCTTGCTTTCATTTCTGCAATATGATTAATTGTGGATCTGAAATGCTGAATCGTGAAGAATGGCTTGACAACTATATTATTTATGCAAAGTAACAATTTCCAGATAATTTCAGATTTCCCACATTCCATTACTCTTCTCATCAAAATGTACCCAATGTTTAGGTTTTAGAAGCATAGCAAAGGTACAAATACAATAACTGATTTCATTTTCAAATGGCTCTGCAGATGACAGTTCACAGTCCTGTTTGAAGCAAGTGACAGCCTAACGACTATGAGAGAGGCAGAGACACTTAACAACTTCAGCGGGGGTTGGACCATTAACAGTAATTGAATGCAGGACTCCAGGTTGAGTTTTGCCCTCAAATCAGACCAATTAGATACTGAGACATTCAACTAGAGGGACATTTTCACCTGTTAAGCTTGCCTGCATTAGTTATGTAGACTTACGGGTTTTTTTCACCTCAGTCCAATGCATTTTAGAGGAAAATTTCTGTTGTCTGACTATTTCATCCAAAGATTAGGAAAGAAAAGAATTTAAATAAAATGTTGTATTCAATGTCTCTCAGTGTTACCTTGAATGCAGCTATGCAGTGTAGGCTGAGTAACGTCATCACCAGCACCAGGAACACTGTGGCTAAGTTCCTCACATCCCAGACGGACTCGATCAAAGGGATGCTGCCGACCTGCCAGTCGTAGCACAGGGTGATCGGTGCCAGCAGAAGCCAGGCATTGAAGGCCAGAAGGTAGGAATAAGTTAAAAACCTGCAAAAGAAAACAGGTAACTTAATAAATGGAATGACTGCCAACACACAAAACATTTTCCTTTAGCAATTACCACTAACTAAAGGGAAGGAGGGAAAAAATAAATAGCTCTGCACACACAGGCAATACCATACCTCTCTGTCAATAGAGATGCTTGCATAGGTGGGGGGCACTACAACAGGTCATTTAAAGAAGTAACATAAGATCAATAACATTTATGTGGTTTCTATGCACCAGCCTTTGGAAAACTACAAGATCTTCATCTCCCATTCAAGTGCTACATTTTTCAAGTGACTCTCTACCAGCTTTGACAATAAATGAATGACAACTGAGCAGGTACATACATATATTAAACTGTTTCACAGTTCACTGCATCACTCCTGCAATACAAAATATCCCTGTAGCTAGGTTTAACTTACAATTTAGGATTTCTCTGATGTGCACAACATCAAGCAATTAAAGCCAGACCTCTCTGACATTTCTCTTAGCATCCCAGCACAGAGAGAAAATACAGAAGAAAGGAGGCACAGGGTCATTCTTAGCTGACCCCATCACAGCTTATTAGGGCTGGGGACAGCTTGCATGAGATGTGCCACAGAAGTGATGGAGAAGTAGAGAGCTTCTCAGAATGTTGTAATCTTCATTAATTGGTATTCTCAATAGAAAGGAAATTAATGGGGAATGGAAATGGGGAACATTCTGCCCTCTGGCAAATATGCAGGGCTCTCAGAAGACTAAACAAGAACAGCATGTGTGCAACTGGGCTAAAGAAAACAAGAAAAATAATTTTAAAAAACAAAAACCAAACTATTAAAAAAACCCCAAGAAAAAAAAATAAAATCAAACCAACATCCCCTCTCCCCCCCAGCCTTTTGCTACTTGGCACCTGCTTACTCAAAAGTGCACCACCCTCTAACCACGTTTACAGAAGTTCTATTACTTTTCTATGCAAGAGACTGGAGATTATTCCAGTGACCACTAAGTCAACCAAATAGAATTGTGACAGCCTTAGAAAACACAAACCCTTCCTTGGTTTGCAAATGGAAAAATCCACATTGTACACAGCACCAAAGACAGCAAATACTCAAAAAGAAATGAAATTATATTCTATCCTGCACAGGATTTCTTCCATCTATGCCTGCTTTAGATGTTGTTATCACACCCAGTTGCCATGGTACCTTAGCAGGTTTATTTAAATGATGACAAAGGACCCCCAAGAGTTGTACAGCTGTGCAGACAGAGGATTGTTTCACTTGCCACTTAGAAACATGCTTCCTTAGGGTCAAAATGCAGCCCCTTACAACAACACTTACAACATTATATTATATTTATGGCAGAAGGGGTAAGACTGAAGTTAAATGTGACTCCAGACAGGCAGGAACAGAAGTGCCCAGATGGGTGTTGGGCAGAGACATAGGGATGAAACAGGCCTAAATTTCTGCGAAAACATTTTTAAATAACCACAGTTAGGATATCAGTTTCTCTTCTCATCCATAAAACAAACGTCTCCAGCAGCACAGCGACCCAAAAGCAGGGAGGCTTACATAGCTGGAATAATGTTTCATTGTAAACAATGGAAAAGGCACATTCTCATTTTCCTGCAAATCTTTCTAAGGTCCCAGTTCTGATAGAAAATGGAATATTTCCACATTTTTAAGGTTTTCAGCCATTTGGTACAATTCTCTTCCATCCCTCCATTTTCCTCCCCTTCCTCACCTTGAGGTAGTAAACAAAGGGAAAATTGAGAGAAAAATCCATCTTCTCTCTTAACAGAGGCAGCGATTAAAAAGCCAGTTTCTATTTCAGAAAGCATCCCTCAGAAACATGATCTAATTTTACTCAAACTCTTCTTACAATTTTGATTGTTGACTATTTCTAAAGAAACAAATGTCTTTTCTAGTCACCAAGCCAATCTTTTCTGGCCCGCACTACAGAGAAACACAGCAATGCAAAATGTGGCGGAGCTTAACCATGCCAAGGCGCTCACTTGTGATGTTTATGTGTGGCCTGGCCCCACCTCTGCTTGGCCACAATAAAAAACAGACTTCTCTACCAGCCTCAATGCAACATCAGCTCGGAAAAGATTGCCAGCATTTATTTGCAGCTGCTTACTTAAAAGCCAAACTAAGATCCATTTCTAGCTTTACTTTTAAAAGAAAAAGCATAGAACCATAGAATGTCCATTTATGTCAATCTGAATAATGTCGTGGCATACAATATTGTTACAAGTGTATACATTAGGCAGGATTTTCAAAAGCGTTGAATTAGTTTTGCACTTGATACCTTAGGAGAGCCCAGTTTTTGGAGGGAGGGTCATTTTATGGAATATTAACATTTTCAATAAGCATCCCCAGTATTCATGGAAGTTTGTATGCAAACTGCAATGCACACCAGAAACCCTCCCCTGATTACTCAGATTGGGCTGCTGGATGGGAAACAACCAGACGACATCTTTGCAAACTGCAGCATTGCAGTTAAAGACACACTAGCTGCTTTTCTACATCTTCACTGATAGGCAGGAGCTGATATCATTATGTAGCACAGAATAAACAGTTTGCTGCCATAACGAATTTGAGTCAGTTTAACAAATTTTAAAAGGAATTCAGGGTGTCTAGATCAGTGTTAATGCATTTCTGCTGGAAGGCTAGACAAACCGCTGTTGAAGATGAGAAGATACGCTCCAGGACACGCACTGATCAAGAGCAGTTTGTAAACAAGTCTCTCTTTCCCCGTGCTTGTAGGGCTTCCATCTTCCTCAGAAGCCACATGAAAACTCACTGCCAGAGGCAGGTCCCAGAGGAGATGGGACAATCGCTCCATTCCATTAAAGCAATAATTAGTGTCTTAAATACGCTCCACAAACAGTGGTGAACGATTTCAAAGCCTGTGACAGTCACTACCATCGTTGTACAGTCAACTGGTTCACCTCTCCAGACACCCTACTGGATCCTCTCATTGTCAAGCCTGAACGCTCTCCCTGAACATGCACATTTCAACAGCAGACATGGAAACAAGATCCATGAGGGCACCGTCTGATTTTAGCAGGTGTTTGTAAGCCACAAGAAAGCATTGAGCGAGCTCTGGTCCAAATAAAAGTTTGTGTAGACTTTCAGCATTGGTAACCTGTCCTTGAACGCAATGGAAGGCTGTATAAAATAAAGTACTGCAAACTACTGCTATTTACGTACTGGGAACGGAAAAATAACAGGATGCTAATAATAGTTACTGACAATTCAGTGCTGCTTTTCACTTATGGCTCTCGAAAGCTTGTGCTATTCCTTTACATCTGTGTAGTTCTCATATTACAAGGCTAACCTGGGGAAAAGTTAAATGCAGGAGAAACTTTTGAGGAACTCTCACACCAAAGCTGACACTGCAAGGAAATAATTTGCAGTTTTTTAAAAGACTCAAAAGATTTGTGAAACCATTCCAGGAGCTAATTATATTTCAGCGACCTACCTGCAAATGGCAACAAAAGTATTTTCTTTTAATTAGTTGACTAAGCAAATTATATTTTAAATTAATGATCTTCTCTGTATTGCTGTTCATGTCTGCTGGAATTTCAAGGGAAAAAAACCCCTGCCCGCAGCATCTCCTGCTCTCTCAGCTAATCCCAGGCAAAACAGTATTACTGGTGAGGAAGAATATGCCTCTTAATTGGCAATCAGTTTTTCCTCAGGCTGGTTAACAGCATTTGCATTAGAGCAGAGTCACTTTTCTTATTTGAAAACTGAGCATGGAAATCCAAGTTTCAGCAGGTATCAAATGTTTCTTTTCACTCCTCAGCATCTCTGGCATGTTCAGAAAAACAGAGCTCCTCCTGTAGGTAGCAGGTGTTGTCATGGCAATCCACTTTGTTTAGTTCCAAGTTTTTTAGCTTAAACCTACTGTTGCGTGCTTTGTTTGAGATAAATACAGGCTGACTCATGTCTAGAACCTGTTGCAGAAAACAACTATCTGAACTGATGGCTTCTGCTGCAAAAATGAAAGTAAAGGGTGCTATGGCTTTTAAGCCATAAACAAGACAACATAAAATACTTGAGAGATTGTCAGTTACCCTTTGCTGAAATAGACTCATGAGCTTGGAAAAGCCCCAGTCTCAGCTCTGCCAAACCCAGACAATCAGAGCACATTAGAATTGTGAGACTAGCTTAAAAAAATACAAGATTTATAGAAATTTATGAGGAGTTTCATTGGCTGATTTTGGAGCATTTTAAGCTTTTCCCCGCAGCTCCCAGGGACTGAGATTATAGCTTTTTTTCCCAAACTGTGCTACACAAGTGATCACAAGACCCAGACCACGACACAACGAGGGGGGGGGCAGTGACTATGCTCTTTCCAGGTGCATATAGAGGTGCACTCTACCACCTCCACAGTTCTGGAACAACCCATCACATTCCTGACAAACAACAAGGGGCCACCTTACCCTAAAGACCCAACAGGGCACGCACCTGCAAGTGGAAGATGTTCCTGAACTGGGGGGTTTAGCAAGGCAAAGGAAAAATATTCTCCTGGTTGGGAAAAAAAAAAAAAGAAAGGACCTATCTAGAAGACAGGTGATACAGTGCACTTAACTGGTATTTGGGAAAATACAGGGGTGTACAGAGACGGGATCGATCTGAAACAGAAGCAGGAAGATAGTCATTGCTCTTTCAGGAATCACAGACCTTGTTAATGTTCTTCTAAGAAAACCTGCACACTGCCAGGGACTCAGGGAGGTTTCAGTTCATTGTAAGGGTGAGAAGAGCTCCTCTAGTAAGGAAAAGAGCTTCTCACTTGCATTAACAGCTGACCTCATTTCACCTCAAGGCTCTCTTCACCCCCTACAAAGCCCTAAATCCAAGTGTGTTTGATGAGCCACTTTGCAATAATGTCCTCCTAGGACACATGTGGCAACAACTATAGCCAGGTGGTGACATTTAAGGATATTGTCTTAAAATTGTATGTATTTGCATTTCCCCTGGGAAACTGCCAGTCCAGTCATACCTTCCCACATGACTTTATTTTCCTGCTCTGTACATTGTCAGCCTAAACATTTTCTTTTCATAGCCTTAGAAGAAAAATCATTCTCTGTCTATCCAGCACATTTGGTGATGGTGGAGTAAGACTACACAAACAAGCAACAGACAGACTAATTCCAATTTACCATCCAGATCAGCTAGACAGAAAACACTTGTAAGTGGAAAAAGTGCCTGTGTATTCCCTGTCATCAAAACTTGCATTGAGGGGGAAAGAGCTGTCAGTCAGTAGAGGACAGGCGTGGTAAAGACAAAGATACAGGTAAACAGGCAGCTGCAACTTGATGAATAGCAAGGTAACTCCTCTGGAAGGTGGGTTTGTGTGCACCAGGGACACAGGAGGAAAGGCAGGTTATATTGTCCTCTGTATCTTCACAGCCTGAAGAGCTTTGATCCAGTGAACAGCTCTCCCTCTGTGGCTAAGAATCTGTAAAATACAAAATTCTTGAGGAGTAAAGACTTTCAAAGAGCCTGTGAATTTCCAGTGAAACCCAAGCCTGCTGTCAGAGTCTCAATGCTGGAAAACCCAGGATTGATGTCGTACTGCTTTCCCTCCGCAAACCCCCGCATGCCGTGGGTGAGAGCATGCCTTGTGATCAAACGTGATCCTCAGCCCACCACCGACAGCAGCAGGCTCCAGAAGTCACGCAGCTGAAATCTCCCAGCCACTGGTGGGTGATGGCTTCAGAAGAGGCTCGTGAAGGTAGCAGGGGACTAAGGGTTCTCTGGACCGCCACTGAGATAGCAGTGGCTGATCCTCAGGAAATTAAAACCAGAGCTTGCAAACCCACTGTGATAACGTTTCTGGAAAGGGTCCATTGTACCCCAGAGCATTACCTACCCCACGCTGGTGGAAGCCAAAGGGATGTCTTGGGCACACTGCTTTGCCTCAGACACTGGCCATGGTGTAGCCCCTCTGCGTGGAAGTGTTTTGAAAAGCAAAATGCATTGTCTATAGGAGTCAACAGGCTCTGCTTTGGCTGCGCCCCCTCCACTCCACGTGCAAGCTTTTGGCAGGGAAGACTTGTTGTATAACCAGCACTTGCAGCAAGTGCCATGACCCATTAAAAATGCCTATCAAGCCGATTTCCAGAACAGCACTACCTGCCTGGGTTTGTTCATTAAACCAAGAAAACTTAACTGAGAGAGATGCTGAAATCTTTCACGTGGCTCTGGGAAAACAGATGGCTCTGGGAACCTGCTACTGTAGGATGGCCTTTGCTTTGTAGCACCATCTTCCAGATAGGCTTTACCCCCAACCCTCCGCCCCCCTTGCAATAAAGAATGCATTTTACACTTAATGTATGGCCTGTCTGGCCCCTGGGCATGACAGCAATTCTTACTGACACTGTTCTCCCTTTTGCCTAGAAGTGAGCCCTGAATGCTGGGTGCCTGCAGAGAGTACACGTAGGGCTGAAATTAAGCACCTTTTGGGCACATGATAGAAAGCACTGACAAAACAGGCAGAGCTTTCCCACCCAGGAAGCACGTGCAAGCTTGGCTAATTAAGAACAGATATATCACAGAGGTCCATTTCAATGCCAGTTCCTAGCCTAAGGTCAGGGATAATCTCATACCAGAGTAGTTGCTGCACTTGACTTCTATTGCCTTGGCAGAACTGGCTGGCATAGGGACCCATTCCCCCAGCACAGGTCCACTGTGTGCCCCTCAGTAGTTACAACTGGGACAGTTAAATGCATTGCTTAGAAAACAGTCACAAATCTCTACGAAAAGGAGTATGTGCCAGTTTTTATGTATAAGCATTTATTCAGCTTTCTGCAGCACTGAATTCTCGTTTACCTGAGTGAAACAGCAAAGAAATACAGAAAGCCAGCTTACAGAGAGCTGTTCAACCACAGGACAATGTTATCTTAAGGCAGTCTTAGTAGAAATGCATTAACTATTTAAGGCAGCAACACAAGCAAGACTGCTTCATGCTCAGAGTGATGAGCCAAGGGACGTCACGTGGCAAATGCCAGCAGAAATTAACATAACTTGACTCCCGAAAATATAGTTTAAAAAGCCATTTTCTTAGTCTGAAATTACTGGTAGGATTTAATCTGTTTCACACACCTTGAGGCATGCTGTACAATGGACTTTTTCCCTTCTCTTACCATGGTGTTAGTAATACAATCTGTTTATTCAGAGGCCTCCTGCTTCTTTCCCCTCAAGAATGGCAGAATAAAAGAACATTGTGCAAAGCGTCTGAAGCATGACAGCCCACTGCTCAATGCCCCAACACTCAAGCTGCACTTCAGTACACTGTTTACCTGAACTGGGTAGCTCTCAAAAGCTTTCTAATTGCATTCTCCCCCAGCTTTCATCTAATACAAGCAAGAAAGTTGTAACAGATGTTTGGGATTGGTTTTTCTATTGCAACAGCTTATCCATAGCAGATTTTAGGATAGCAAGTCACAATGACTGGAAATCCATGGTTTTTAAGGTAGGTCACTGGAGAAGGTACGTCCTTTCTGGAGCAGCGTACAACAGCCTGCGTGGACAGGCTCTGATGGCAGAGCATACAAATAGCAGGATTTGCAGCATCTTCATTTCTGCCTCCACTGAAAAAGGGACTGATGGACAAATTTCACCTTCTCAGATCACCCTTGCCAAGCAGCACACTGAAGGGCACAGAAATATGGCTTTCATTTATATCACTGGAAGTTTTAAGGTATTTGGGAACATTAGAAAATCCAGTACCTTGCAGGGACTGAAGCATTCATATTCTGACTTCCAAAGCATGTATTTGCATCCCCATTCAATGCAATTTTAAGCACAGGACAGTAATTTAGTGAACATACTGAACAGATGATTATTTTTTTTAAGCACTGAAAAACTGTCCCTATTTGAGCACGTTTCATCTTCCAATGGTTAAATAAATCAATTCTCTGTCTACTTCAGTGTATATATTTGTGTTGCCCACAACTGGAGACAGGTTACACAGAACATAAAACCATGTTCTAAGGCCAAACTGGGCCACACCAAAAGTCTGTCCAGACACTCGCCGGCAGTGACTGAAAATGAATGCCAAGCAAAGCATGTAAGAACAGGGTAAGAACGCAATACTTTTTTTCAGTTTCTAGCTAGCATGATGTCCCCGAGTTGGATGTGATTTCTGCATATTTTGTAGCCTGGAATTCCTGGTTTTTTTTAACTTGGCAAATCCCTCTGTGAGCCTACATAAACTTTCAGCACACCCACAGCATCCCACAGCAAAGAGCTCCCCAGCTCAATTACCTTTTGCAAGCCACCTTCTTGGGTTGTTTGGAACCTGTTTCTTCTTAAATTTCTTTAATGCACCTTAATTTGTATATGCTCCCCTCCTCCATGCAATCACTGAGTCACCGTCTCTGGAGGTGTTTAAGATGCATCTGTATGTGACACCGAGTGATATGGTTTAGTGGTGATGTAGGTAGGCGGTTGGACTGAATGATCTTAGAGGTCTTTTCCAGCCTCGATGATTCTATGATTCTGTGGGTGCATAGACCTCTCTCACACCCTCTGTCATCTATTTTACACTATAAGCATCATAAGGGCTGACAAAATCTGACTTCATTTCTCAATACTTACTCACACCTTTGCACATTACTTAGTACTCATTACTTACTTACACATTATTCGTAGTTACAAACCTACCTCTAAATCTTAGCCACACTCCCAATAACGCTTGCCAGTCCCTGGACAAACCATGCCTGTACAACTCACCAGGTGACAAAGAAACCTTGCAAGAGTTAACAATACTCCATTGGTTCATCCGATGTCAGCCAAGACTCCAACTCCAGAGCTAACTTTATGCATTTCACAAAGACTACCACACATTTCCGAACAATTTTCTTTTCCATTCCACTTGTTGTCATCAGCCTTCCTCCTAGCCCCATAGAGGTGGCCAGGTCTTACAGTAACTTTCAGCTCTGTTGAAAGCCATAACATTTACGCTGGTTAGACAGGCACAATAACCCCAGTGCAAGTAACAACAATTGCTTGCAAACAGAAACTTCTATTTGTGCCCTGTGTGATCTTCAAATAGTTAAAAAACAACTTGCCCACTACCCGAGCACTAGCCTTTGCTGCAGCCATAGTTAAGGTGTTGGTAAGCACCTCAAGATCACCACCCAACACAGAGCCTTCTTTTAGTTTCATGGAGCTTCTCCCTCTTGGACTGGACACCAAGCTTAGCTCTTCCGCTCCCTTCCTCCCAGTTCAACACAAATTGCAAATAACATCCTGCCTTTAAATTCAGTGCTGTGACCAAATTACTGCCTTCAAAACCTCATTAAAAGTTTCTCACATCAACTCTTCACGTGCTGCTGCTGTAGGTGTCCACAGCTGAGGAACACACACTGCTTAGCAGCTTTTCTGATGCCAAGCCATAACCACAAACTCTCCTATGTGACTGAACATCCACCAGTTGGGCAAGCAACCACAACACCAGCACCTACTTGGATGTCGAACATCCTCAAGCCTTGATGTCCCAGACCCTGACCTAATGTGACCCTTAACAACAGGGCCAGCAAGTTGTATCACCTCCAAATCTATCTCAAGCAATTTACTCTGTTTTTAAAGCCTGGTATTTTCACAGGGTGAAAATAAGTGGTGTTAACAATCTTATCTCTTCAGCCTGCCTCTTGCAATTAAGTCGGACACCAGCCCTGCACCTCAGCCTTGCCTTCCCGCTGGCCAGACACACAGATCTTCCTGGAAACCAGGCCAAAGCCACTCAACCTTGCTGGCTCCATCTGACATCCCAATCCTGCACTCACGATGACTGGCACAATGTCACTTCTGCAGCAGTAGCTTCAGCTCTGAACAAGGTAAGAGAAAGTCTCAGGTGAAAGTTATAGGTTGAGTGTGAAAGAGAAGGTGAGGAAGGAAAAGGTCTGTTGCCAAGAGAAGGGCTGTGGTCAGTGGGTGCACGATGGGCTGTCAGTTCAGAGAGTCACCACATCTCTGCCTGCCTTGCAGGACTGACCACTCATCCATCCAGCAAAAATTTGCCACCTCAGCTGCCCAGAAACTTACCCTAAGATACTATCCACATTGACTTCCCACAGCTCGGTGAGAAGGAAAAGATACAATAATTAAAAAAACAGCTCTCATCTCTGATTTCTTGTTTGTAGGTGGACCCCACAGGTATACCATGAAGACTGCTGCCAGCTGGGCCTATAGCTAGCTCTGAGGCAGTCACTAACTATTTTGAAGTGAAGGGTTAGGGTCTCAGTTCAGGAAAGAGTGTCGCTGAGTAAGCTTAACATGCTGGCAAGTGGATCCTGCAGACCTAGGGTGGTGCATGGGATCAGGAGAGCTCAGTTTTGGCCTCTTTCAGGTTGTTTGACTGCAAGTTCAAGGTAGTGTTCAACCTAAGGTTTGAGTTTGGAGAAACAAGAATTGTAGAGAGGAATTTATGGGAGATTCTGCAGGTACCTCACATCTAATATGAAAGCTCATGGCAGGTCACTAGGGTTAAGGTCAACAGAAACTCAGGACCCAGCTTCTTTTGATATCCTACAATGCCCAGAGGGTGAGGATAAGGACTATCACAAAAGGTCAGCAACAAGATCAGGGAAGAGGCAGATACTGAACTGTGGCAACAGGCTGTAAGAGCCTGATGAGCCTCTCCTGGCCCCACAACTAGTGCCTGTCTCTCTAGAAGCTCCATATCAGCTCAGCCCTGTCTCCTGGATGGACACTGGAGTTGTGCTGTAGGTAGCCTGTCTCCTGGATGGACCCCCTCAGCCACATACTCTAGATTGTCTCTACTCCTGTCTCTTGCCCTATATCTCCTGGATGGACTCTGGGCCAGTGTTGCAGCCTTGCCTCTAGTCCCATCTCCTGATGGAACCCTGATCAGGATTCAGCAACAAACCTACTTTTCAGCCTCTATTGTCAGGACCCATGCCTGAGCATCAGCCATAGATCAGCAGAGAAAGAACTGACCAGCTCTGCACATTAGAAAGCCATGTAACAACTGGGATCAGGGCTTGCTGAAGGGATGGGGTTTCTGGATGGAAGATACAGGCTTCTGGGTAAGTTGGCTAAAGTGAGGATTGAGATCAAGCTTAGCAGGAGTGGAAGAGCTGGGCTAAAGACAGGGTTTTAGAATCCTCCCAGAACAATAATACTGGTTTTCACCAGCAGGGGTTTATTTAATTAAGTCTGGAGCAGGTAGGTGCTGCTGGACCGCAGGTCACAGAATCACAGAATCCTAGGGGTTGGAAGGGACCTTGAAAGATCATCTAGTCCAACCCCCCTGCCAGAGCAGGGTCACCTAGAGTACATCACACAGGAACGCATCCAGGCGGGTTTTGAATGTCTCCAGTGAAGGAGACTCCACAGCCTCTCTGGGCAGCCTGTTCCAGTGCTCTGTCACTCTCACAGTGAAAAAGTTCTTCCTGATATTCACATGGAACCTCCTGTGCTCCAGTTTGCAATCATTAAAGTGAAGCCAGGGTTGCCATTAAGGTGAAGCCAGGGTTGCTGCTGGGCCCAAGGAAGACCTCAGACAACAGCACTCTCACTTGCCTGTCATAAGGCTGTTAATAAAATCCACACTGCTGGCAGTAAAAATAGTCACTGTTTTATACTCCAAGAATGACTTAGCTTTGGGGTTTAAAAAACCTTCCCCTGTCATTACAGGATGTAAAGAGACAAACACACAAAAGAAGTTTGCAGCACAGAATATGTAATTGGAATCAGGCCGGGATCATTTATGACTTGATGATCCCCCATCTCAGCATAAACATATCAAAAAGGGACAGCAGCAAATCCTTCATGCTGTGCCACAGAGTCTGGTATTAATGACCCTGCCAGAAATGCTGCGAACAGATCAGAGCCTTACAAATCCGACAGTGTGCTTCCTGGAAGCACTTTCAGCCTTGATGGTAATAGGAACTGTTGTCACATTATCATGAAGGTCTCCCAAATGAGATCCAGTCCAATTCTGCAGCAGATGTTGAATAAGGATTGCTGGGTTTTAACCTGTGTCTAAGCTGCAATTCTGCTGCTGGAATTAGAAGCCAGCAAGGCCAGAAAGTGACACAGAGGAGGACTGTTCCCATTTCATTTGAGACATCAGGAAATTCCTCCAGAAGCCTCCAGAGTGTCTTTCCAGTTCAGTAGCTAACCAGAGCAAACAGTTATGCACATGGCCCTGTCTTAAGAGGAAATTGACTTCCTACCACCTTCTCAGAGTACTGGTCTGGTTAGGTCTGAAGGGAAAAGCTAGAGTCCCAGCTGACACTGCCTTGCTGGTCTGGCCCAGCAGAGCCAGAGATGTAGTATCAGTCCACCTGACCACACACCAGGTACCAGGCAAGGAAAAAAACAATTACCAAATTTTAGTATTTGCATATTAAAAAACAGTGATAAAATAACAAAAATCTGTTACATAAAGTTCAGGTTCATTGTTTTTAATTAATCCATGACAGCCCATCCTATGTTTAGACAAAGCTGCGCAGTGGTAGGTTCAGTACCCTGTGCCACTGGGGTCCCAGCTTCCACTTTCACTGATCAGCCACCAACAGGCATAGTCATCTCCTTTTTATCCAAACTTCAACCAAAGCCAAATCTGAATGCTTGCATCCCGTACCTAAGGATCAGCCAGTTTTAAGGCTTAGGATTAGGCTTCAGTCACTGGGCTTTCCGGTCCTGTGCTCAGGCAGCTAAACTATTTTCTTAGGGCTTTGCATAAAAATAAGCCCACATTTTTCAGTAAGAAAGTATCTGTAATATAACTCTACAGGACCCGGAGTGTGCTTTGGGGTTCAAATAATGCTGGTTGCTTTTCATTCTCGACAGAGCAAAAAGGAGAAGTAATTAAGGTAAGACAACAAAACAAGCCTTCTTATTCACCACCTGTAAAACATTTTAGTGCAGGGAAAAAAATAATGTCAAGACCACACTTTAGAAAACTTGTTTGATTAGTGGCATCGTACCTCGTCAGTAAATATGGTGAGAATGAAGCTGGATTGTCCTGCTCCGAAAACATCGGCATGGATCCTCCCATTATCCAGAGGCGGAAATACAACACGAGAATCACCTTCAAAGAAGAATATCTTGGTTAGCAACATGCTACTAAGAAGAACTAAGGCCTCCAGCAAATCATAGAATGGTTTGGGTCAGAAGGGACCTTAAAGATCATCTAGTTCCAATTCTCTGTCATGGGCAGGGACACCTCCCACCAGACCAGGTTGCTCAAAAGCCCCATCCAACCTGGCCTTGAACACTGCCAGGGAGGGGGCAGCCACAGCTTCTCTGGGCAACCTGTGCCAGTGTCTCACCATCCTCACAGCAAAGAATTTCTTCCTAATATCTGATCTAAATCTCCCCTCTAACAGTTTGAAACCATTTCCCCTTGTCCTATCACTACATGCCCATGTAAAAAGTCCCTCTCCAGCTTTCCTGTAGCCCCTTCAGCTACTGGAAGGCTGCTATAAGGTCTCCCCAGAGCCCACCTCTCAAGCCTGCCAAGGTCCCTCTGGATGGCATCCCTTCCCTCCAGTGTGTCCACTGCACCACACAGCTTGGTGTCATCGGCCAACTTGCTAAGGGTGCACCTGATCCTACTGTCCATGTCGCAAAAGACGTTAAACAACACTGGTCCCAGTACCAACCCCTGAGGAATGCCACTCATCACTGGTCTCCATTTGGACATCGAGCTGCTGACCACAACGCTTTGAGTGCAACCACCCAGCCAACTCCATGCTCTGCTCTGTGCCTATAAGTGCGTCAGCTCAGTATTCAGGCAAAATTCAATTTTGCCACCCTATGCAGGGTGACAAATGTGCCAACCCTCAGCACAGACAGCACGCTATGTTGTGTCCTCCCCTTTCATGTGTGCATCACTGACAGCAACAAGTATGGCTCAGCTACCCATAACAACAGCAGCATTTTGAAAGACAAATCCATCACCCTGCTGTGGCTCAGACTGCACAGTTTTGCTGTTGACCTCTTCCTAAATACAGAGGAGAAAAACATGGCTGATGTTTTAAAATCCATTATCATTCTGTCATGCTGGCATAGGTGTTAAGGACAAGCTCCACCAGTGTTTCTCATGCTGTGTAATCCTAATCCCTGGAAGGGCATCTGTGGGCTGGCACTCCTCCACCTTTCTGGGAACCACTTGTCAAGGGTCAAGCAAGGGGATTTGTCTCCTAGAGCAGCACAGGTTGCACACCCAACACAACCCCGTGGAGGTGCTCATTTTCTCCCCTGCAACACGTCAAGTCCTGCTTGGAGCACACCAAACAGCAGGTATTTGCAGGCAGAGCTTTTCTTGTGGCTCTTACCAACCCCTACATTGGAACTAACAGTATGCCACTGAAAAAGTCAGCCCAGCACCAGAGAGTCCCCCTGTATTTAGGGCAGGAAATACTTGCAGATGATTACATGGTCGTAAGAGCAACTACTATAAATTAAAAGAAAATTTGAACTGAAAAGACAGCAGTATTTTTGTCTCTGCCCAGATTAAGTTTTCTAGACTATTTTCCAAGACTAACTTTATATTAATATCTACCATCTAAGATTTCCAAGTCTTTTGGGACACTACCATGCATGTTCATTCTCATCACATACATAGAAATACATGGTCAGTCCATTTGTACTTACATAGCTTATCACTAAAGCAGCTCTCTTCAAAAAAGGCCTTGCAGTGTACAAGAAATTCTGGTTGTTGTTTGCAGTCAGGTAGCTGAAATACAAGGAAACAAATATTTGTTGAAATACTTTGAAACGATAACTCACTTTTCAAACTGAAAAAAGAGTTGTACAATGTTTTAACCATTCTTAACTAACAGGCAGTTGTAATGACATCACTCTTACTTTTCAAAGTGCTTTCCACACGGCTTAAGTAAAATATTGAGACCACTTCAAATAATACACACTGCAGTACATAGCAGTTTTTCCATCAAAATCTGGTTTGGTTTTGTTGGTTTTTTTAAAACATCAATTAACTCCTTAAACCTCAGAAAACCCCCATGTGTGTCTGACCAAACACAGCAATTTAATTTTAGGCTATGATTAAAATGCAAAAATTCCTTGTTCCCAGCTCACTCCTCAGTCTCTCAAAATGGGAATGACTGTCTAGCAGAACTGAACTTCTTTTAAGCATATATATTTAAAGTGTATTCTGCACACTTAAGTTTCATTATAATAATGCTGATAGGGTGTTATGGCAATTAACTGCACAGAGATAAACACACAGGTGGCTTATTGTTGTAGGAGTGTTCATAAAAACCTCCTTGCTTCTCAATGAGTAAAATTAAACCGTGTCTGGAGCCAAAACTATACATTTGTTTTAATATAGGTTAGAAGCACTTGCCAAAATCTAAGGAGCTTTCTTAATTTAACAAACAGTGTCATACCTATAACATTAAATTAATTATAATTCCATTTCTATTCAATCTTACAGAGGCTTTGTCATTGTAATAAGGCAACAAGAAACAAAAAGAAATACAAAAGAGACAACAGGAATATTGTAAGCATAGAGGAGCTAGAAAACTACTGGAAAATGACAAATAATTTTAAGAAGTTATAAATATCAAGTAAACAAAATAAATTCAGAAGGAAAACATTTGCAGGTACCTCTGTGTAACATAAAAATCAGTATTGGGATACTCTATTTAAATGATTTACAAAAACTGCAGCGTGAATCACAACACCTGCATGCAAGTTAGCTTTCCAAGCATGAAAGCATCATACGTTTCTCCCATCCAGCATATAAACATCTAACACATAAAATGCATCATATTTCCTCTCGAAATTCCTCAAGACAGTCTATCATCCGATTGCTTCCACCCCTCGAGTCTTCGAAAAAACAAGATTGTGGCACTTCCTAATGCTGTCAAGAATCTTTAATATCTGGCTTTTTGTTCAAGTTTTCTATAGCAGGAAGTTTGCAAGCCTGGTCACCATGGCAAGATGGAGAAAAGATTACACTGCAGACAAAAGCAATGGGGGCAAAGCCATCAACAAAACAGAGGCAGCATTTAATAAGAAGAAGGAAGTATATCTGGGTGCTCTCTACAAAATAACTGCTCTCCAGAAAACTTTCCCTAAGTGTCGTGCCTAGAACTTAGGCACCAAACCATACATTGTAAAGCAAGCCAGATGACTTTGTCTTTGGTGTCTCCTTATTTACAAATGTTGACATTTAAGCACCAAACCTGACTTAAATGTCAGATTAGTCTTCAAGGGCTGAACTCCGCAAGTTTTTTGAGCTCCCACTGATTTTAATCAGGCTCCAGCAAGTACAAGTGAGATGAATCTAAGCCTTCAGCTTTCTCTCTCCATGAAAGGTCAGGTTGGCCTTCAAGTGTTCACCATGGCCTTGCTCCAAGACCACAGGAGCCAAAGGGAAAGACTCTCAGTGACTTTAATAGCATTTGGACCAAACCCTGGTCTTTTGTTCCCTACTTTTATGAAGCTCAACCCCCTCACGATTTGAAGCAGAAACAGAAGTGTTGGGTTGCATTTTGTTTATATTTTATGGGTGGAGGGAGGAGCACCCTCTATTAATCACACTGCCTGACTCTTCAAGAACCTGTTCTCGCTCACTTGTAGTTTTAACTTTACTGCAGCACTTTGGGCAGAAATTTTCCATTACCAATATTTGCTTTAGGTGGAATTATTCTGGGAAAAGATCAGCCAGAACTGTTCAGCTTTTTCTCCAAGACTTCAATTAGAGACAGAGAAGCACTTTTTACTGGTGTCAAGAAGTCTGCCAACTTCGTCCTTGAGAAACTACATCACATTGCATGAGTAACCTAAAACTCATGAAGGCAGCAGTCATCTCCAGGCCACATGTTTGCCATCCTCCAGAACAGCCACCCACGTCTGGGCAAGCTACAAGCCCAGGGGCAGCACCTGTGGGGAGGTGGAGGCATGCAGATCCCACTGCTTTGCTGTGCTCGGCAGGGATCTGGCTTCTCACAGACCAAGTTTGCATGGAAGATGTTCCAGCTAGAACAGCTGTTAGGGACAACACGCTGTTTTTGAAGGCAACCCTTCAGCTAGAAGGGTAAACTTCACTTCAGGCTGCTGAGGCTCAGGTCTGTGCTTAAGGACCTTGCAAAACTGGACACTGATCTGGTCTGACCACCACCTCCCAGAGGAACCCGTGCCATTACCAGCTCTCTGCTCCCTCTCACGCCTGGCCTGAGGAGAAAATTAAAGACAGAAAATTAAAGTAAGCGGAAGACAGTAGTTGCTCCTTCAGCCTTTGCAGTACAGTGCAGGAGTGCTTAAACAGCTTGATTTTCACTTCTTTTGTCTGCCAATGAGCAACTAAAATGCTGCCCACATCTCACACTTTCTTTGCGGCAAGTGTAACACCATGCAAGCTATCAAACACAGTTTCAAGGCATGAGTTTATCTACAAGTCAATTTGAAGTGCCCCACCAAATGCAAGGTAGGTTACAGGGTAGCTCTGGCCACTGCAGGGAAGGCCTTTGAAAAGCATTTCAGAAGTTCCTGACAGGCTCCTCACAGTTTATGCTGAGGAGCAGTATCATCTTCAGGAAAAAAGAAAGCCCTGCATTGACACCAATTGCAAACCACCACTCTGTGCTGAAGAGCGGTTGAGCAGCAAGAAGGAACCAGAATGAAAGCAAGAAGTAGCTGGGAATGTATGAAGCAAGGGAGTTCAGAGACCACCGAGCTTTTCAATCCTTCCTCCAACTGCTTTTGCTGCTTTGCAGCTTTGGTTAAGAAATGCTTCTTTCTGTGACAGATCCATTAATAAGCAAATCTTTTCCATTTTGAGAAAGCTGCTGTCTTGAAGTCTCTCTGGAAACCACAACAGATAACATGGTTCGTTGCTTGGTAATCCAGCTGTCTGCCCATCAGATCAACCTGTAGAAGTGGCGTAAGTGTATGGGTTATGCTCAGTGCATCAAAGCTTTACAAGAACCATGTGGCTTTCTAGAGGACCTTATTGAGGCTACTACTTGTTTCAGGAAAGGTAACTAGGAAAACATCTCGTGGCCGGTGCAGGCAAAGAACAATACACATTTTATGTATTTAAATCAAATGAACTGCAAATGGGAACTGGGTTAGGAAGCTTGCTAAATGTCAGTGACACATAGCATGTAAAATGCAGTAGCATTTTACATGTGAAATTTCAGCTTGCAAAAGCATCAGGAGTTATGTTGAAATTTGCTCAGAAAACCTTAAGATTGGCCAAAGCTCTTTATTTTGTCTTTAGCTAGGACAATCAAAGGCATCACTATTACAACAGTTTAACTGTTTTATACCTGTTTTAAGCAGCTCCTTTGTATAAAGTCATTTACAGGTCAGATTTCCATGCACTTGCCAACCATCCCACTGTTTATGGGAACCACTCCGTACCGCCCGCTGCACCCTGACCAGCGCAGTGTGGCTCCCTGTGCCAAAACATACACACTTTCATTCCCACATGAGAACAGGCATAGGGAATGCATAGCAAAACTGTACTGATGGTTGCTCCACACAGCAAAATGGTACCTCTGGAGCAGGCGAACATTTCAAGGCATGGGTTTCGCGCATTTTCCTGATGAAAAGATAAAAATTAGAGTAGGAAATCCAGATCACCATGTTTGCTAAACGAGTGTGAAAAGAGCCCATTTGGGCAGCAGTTCCACCTCTGCTTCGCGCCAGCTTTCCCACAAAGCAAACCAGCATGTAATTGCCTACTTGCTATCTTTTAAAAGCCTTTCAGGAATACTCCCTAAAGCAACCAGAATCGCAACAAACAATAAATCCAAGAAATGCTTAATAATGCAGGGACTTCTCTCGCACAGTTCAAGCGGAGGCCAAGACAGATATTTGGCAGCTCCGGCTTCCTGAAAAGCACGGCTCATCCTGAAATCAGCTACATCATCAGGGCACTCAGAGATTTTTGTAATTGAAGACAGCAGGGTAGGTGGCCTAGTAAAACTCAATACTGTGCAGTTTACAGGAATGTAAACTTTGCTGGTACCAGATGGACTCTGTGTTAATCAAAACAAACTTCTCGAAGAAGCAGGCTGGTTTTTTAATTTGCCTGTACCATTGGAGGCATCTAGAGCTTACAGAAAGGAGAAGCTCCTGAGCTGCCGCCCATTGCCAGCGGCTGTGTGAGCCATCACAAACCAGTATCAGTAACACATTTATCCCACACTGCAGCTGACTCAGCTTTGGTATAAAACATGAACTTGCTCTTGTGTTCTCTTTGAAGTTTTTCTCAAGGGAAGTGAACAAACAGTTAAGATGTATGATGGATGCTTCCCATCAGGGACATCTAAAAGACCAAGATAAGTATGCAGTAGAACAAGCTTTGGTATTTAGAAAGCTTGTTTCAGTCCAGTCCCTCCACTGTGAGATCGTTGCTCCCATTTATATTCTTCCCAGGAAACAGATCCAACTACCAGAAAACTCCAGCATTTTGAACTAGAACTTTCAAAACCCTAATATGAAAAGAAGGCATTAGAAGGATGAGTATAAAAGCAAGGCTGTTAACTTGCTCTTAATTATTGGTAACAGTAAGACACCTCTAATCGAGACATTTTTAAACCTAGAAGTGAATGTCAAAGCTTTAGGCCATTGGTAGATGCACACCTAGTTTCAAATCAGTTTGTCAGGCTCCCCTGCTAAGAATGTGCAAGTTATACGGAAGCCATATTTTGTCTACAGAGACCACCATACCTTTTCTATTTAAAGATGACTTCCTTATAATCTTTCCAGCCTGCTACATCTTATATTGGAGAAGTATCTTTTCAACCTAGCTTAGCCTATATTCCGCCTTGAGGACAATCATCAAAGGACAAGTATATGTGATATCCCAGAGAGAAAACAGGAATGAAAATCCATCGTGGAGTAAAAAAAGTTAAATTAAAAAAAAAAAGAAAAACCAATATATTGCAGACCCATCTGGAATTTTAACTTGCTTAAAATACCTGTCAATGCAGGGAAATAAAATACCAGTCATAGCCACAGGTTTTGCAAGGAAGAAAGAGAAGCCCTCCTGCTTCCTTCTTTATGAGTAGTCTTGACATTCCCTACAGCGTATGTGTGCCATCCTTGCTCCTTATCTCCCTGGAGAGCCTTAAACCCCAGCCACCACTACCCACGTAGACCCAGATGCATAAATATACACAAACAGAAGCAGTTTTACTGACTCTTCAGGGAGCTGTGGAGACATTTTATGAAAGTCATAACTGTTTTAATTCATTTGCACTGATAATGGCACACATTCTCTCTGCGTATATTTTCATTTGTGACCACGCTTGGAGTTCTTGCCGTTTATTGGATTTTTTGGGAAAGCAGAGCAGGGCATAACTGCATTGGCATATACAGCAGAAAAGGATATCCCACTCACGGCTTTTCCTTATTCTTTTAGGCAGTACATACTTCATTCTGTGTGGGATGAAAGTAGAGGAAGAAAACCAGGAGGAACAGGGAAAGGAGGAGAGAGAGGCACAGTAAGGGATCAGCAATAGAAGGAGAAAATAGGAAAGTAGCAAAATGCACTTAACGGATCAAAGATGTGAGCGAGAAGATGAAAAAGGGCTTCCCTTCATACCAGACATTCCACTGACGCGACAAGGAGACAAGGTGGAGCAGGGCTAACAGGAAAAGTAAGACCCCATCAAAGCACGGCCACCTTCTGCAAGATCTCAGGAAACCAAAGCACCGTGCCTGCAATTTAAAGCTTCCATCGATTTCAGCCATTTTATTTCCTCTGTATCACACACACCTGAGGCATTGAAATCCACCATTAGGCTCATTATTCCCTTTCCTAGGCCAGTTAAGGGCTGGCATAGAGGTATTTCAGGCAACTGCATTATAAGCAGTACTGATAGCAGCTTTGGCAGCTCCACACATTCAACTACAAACCCCTATTTTCAGCTGCTCCTTCTTTTGACAAGGTTTATTCGTTCAGGCTGAAAGTTTTCCCTTCTTCCTTGAAAGTATCAGGTAAAACAGTCAGGTTATTCCTGAAAAACCAATTAGAGAGATATGCTTGTATCAACAAAGCCATGCAACCACTTTATTGGGAAAACTTCAGTGGTTCTGTACTTTGGAGCAGGGATTTGAAATTTAGCAGAGGGACTGCAGAGATGCGCCTGTTGCTTTCAGTGACAGCTCTCTCTGCTTCTGGGCACGCAACAAGCCACTGGGGAAAAATTTCCATTTGCAACGCTTACTACAGAGATTTGTATCAACTCCCCAGGGTCTCTAGCTCTACCAAACACCATCTAGAAAGAGCCTTCAGGAACAGCATCAGACTCTGCTTGCATTGCTCCTGCAAAACGGTTAAATAGGAGACTCTCCTGCAATGTCTGTAACCAACTTGGAAGAGATCATTTGCTTAAACTGCAAAGGGCTGAAGAAGAGGCTACATGAGTGTGTGTTACAAGGAAGAGAGGGATAGAAAGAGAAAGAAGGGAAGGCAGGTACAGGGATCAAAGGAACAGGAGCGAATAGGAGCCAGGGCTGGAGAGAAAGGAATAGAAATATGGAGATACAGGGAGATGCTCAGACCTCTGCTGCTGTCAGAGATCCTGTGGCAGCATCCAAGAAATCTGCTGCCACTGAAGCTCTATTCACGTGTGTCCCCGATGAGCACTCAGGAGCTGGGCTGCAGCGCCAGAGCCAGGAGAGAAGGGCCTGCCTTCCCCAGTGCTGCTCAGCTTAAGAAAGCAGCTGTGCTTTCAACAAGACAATCTAGCATGAGCAGATGGACTCAAAAACAGAGGACAGCCAGGACTCCTACAGACTGACTGCTGCCTTTGTGTATTTGCAGAGGAAAGAGCTAGCAGCTCTCAGAGTCTTCTCCAAAAGGCAGCACAGTGCCTGTGGGCCACACTCTCTCTGCAGGTCCAGGCTTCGTAAAGGGGCTGTTTGCAGACCCACCATGCACAGGCAGGGAGTGCAGGGTTTGCAAAGTACCCAAAACACGCTCCCTAACCACAAAAAACTCCCTTACTCACCAGCTTTTACATGAAGAGGGGAGGAGGTTATCCTCCAGTCATGCACAAGGCTCCATTACTGTGAGCGGAAATCATTGAGGTCTCCCTTGGAATCGAGTGTCCTAGTAAAAATTTACAAACAAGCCATAAAAGATGTGGAGGCCTGCTGCGTTGCTTTGATGCTCTCCATTAAGCATTTCATGTCAGTAAACACACACTGGTCCAAGTACTCTGCTAATTTACAGAATGAAACACGATGGCTTTAAAATTACGTTTGTGAAATCAGAGAATTAAGGCTCCAGTTTTTTGCTGTTGTCTTTGCCTGGGATGCCAGTAAGCAAACTTTGAAAAAAAACAAACCAACAAAATAGTGAAATTTAAAAGTTTACAACAAGACACGAGAGGAGGAATAAATTCCTTCTATCAGTAAAATATGGCAGAGAAAGAGCACAGGAGCCAGTGTCTGTGAGACTGTCAGTCTCTTTCTGATGAGCATCCTGCAGGAGAGGAAAGATAACACACCTCAAAGTGGAAAATAATACCACTGCTAGCAACAGCAGACTGTCCGTGATTCAAATTGAGCACAAAAAAGAACAAGTAAGGAATGGGTAAAAAAAAACCAAAACAAACCACACCAAAACCAAAAACCCACAATGAGAAGAACAGGACAAAACAAGCCACCGTATTCAGGCAGTCTGCCTACTTCTCACGGGCAAAACACATGGCACTGCGCAAGCAACCAGCCCCCAGAAATCACAGTGAGGAGCACAGTCCAGCTGTAAATATGCCCAGTGACAGCAGGAGCCCAGGCACCAAGCCCTGAGGTGGGGAGGGATATGCTCACCCCAACAGGCAACACCCGGAGCAGCAAAGAGCTCCCCTGGAGAAAAGGCCCATCACCTCCTCCATGCATCAACCCTAAAAAAAGCAATAGGTATTGATGACAAACCCAGGGGTAGGTAAGGGTCAGCTAGTCCCAATCTCAGCTCCTGAAATGCCTTCCTAAGGAATTTAAATAACTAACTTGTACTTGAGCAAGGAGGGAAATAAAGCAAACTTTTACAGATCAGCCTTCTCTCAATCAGGGCAAATGCTTCCCTGTGGCTGTTTGATTTTTTCTTATGTTTGCTGAACTGAATCATAATTTCACAGTTATCATTTGGGGTCAGCCCAAAAGGAAACTTTTTGCAATGCTTGGAAAGGCACATAATGTTTTAATTGTCAGCATTTCTGGTAAATCAAGTGAAAGTGGTAAGTGAAAGTCGGGTTTCAAGAGACGTGGGCACAATTTGCCAAGAAATGCAGGGAGAAAGTAAGAGCCTGAACCCCCTGTATATGTAGCCTGAAGAGTATTGCTTTATTTCAAAACCTATTTGTTTTGATTTTTAATTCTTCCATAATTTACTTGTAATCCGAAACAACTTGTCAAATTCAATTTAAACCCACATTTTTCACTTAATTGGAGAGGGGCAAGAATCACACATCCACAGTTTAAATCTTTGACTTTGAGACAAGAAGATGGAAAGAGGAGCAGTTATCACACCGCTGTGATGGGGCAAGGGGACTGTGGACCTTCAGGACAATACAACAGAGCATGTATGGGGAGTTCATCAGCCTTAACGCCCAAGAACCAATTTACAGACATCTAAAAAGAAACAGCAAGTGAAAATGTAAGTGAAATCAAGTGATAGGCAAAACTGGGGGGGAGGACATTCGTGCATTTGATAATCTTCCCTCCTCCACCTTCCCTGGCTGCATTGGGACATCGAGCTCTAAGGGCTGGGTTAAAGTACTATTGGTAGTACAGACTTTGTGGGAGCGAGCTAGGAGACAGCAAGAGCCAGGGTACGAGGCACTACTGCAATAGCAACAGTTTGCTTGTAAGAGGTGTTAATGAAGATGGAAAAGCTTGTGTGGATTCTCCTCAAGGTGCCCTCTAAATTAAAAGAGGTTATAACCTATTCATTTACACAGAGAAACTTCCCGAATTCACACGATGGAAAGGAAAGGGATGGTCCTCATTTGGATCCAGACTTTCTGTCAAAAGTCACCAACAGCAGACACACTAAATTCAGCTGTATTGTTCTCAAACTGAAGCTTGGCCTGTTTTCCACAAAGTTTTCCTTCAAAACGAAACCCATGTATCAGCTACCTAAAAAACAGCTTACTGGATGTCGATGCTAAATACTTCAGGAAGAAGATATTTCCTTTCTGGAAAATTCTTAATCTGACATTTAATCTAGCATATCCCGTTGCTCCTGTCAGATTCAATAAAGCAATCCGTAAATATGTCACAGCCAACTCTAAATACAAAATAAATGGTAAAAAAACCTCACTCTTCCTCACTCTTTTTTTGTTAGAAAACCGTCTGTTATTTTTAACATCCTCAAAAATAGCTTGTTCTTTTTAAATATGAATGACATGAGTCTGTTAGCAATATAGCGAAGCGGCAAAATAACATTCTTCAGAGCTGGTACCCTTTCAGAGCAACTTTTTGATGTTTGCAATCAAATGCAACTCAATGCCAAAGTTATACTGCAACACAGAAAGAATCTGAAAGAAAACAATTCAAAAATTGGCAGCAAATTACTTCTTTTGTCAGCAGGCCTGTAAGGAAATTGTGCCTGTGCTATTACTGTTGGCATGAAATACCAAACACCATACTTCCAACAACTTTTATCTCTGTCGTTCTTCCACTCAATCATCTACACACAAATCCTTAAATTCTTCACATTAAAAATGGACCAGTTCTTTCATCACGGGCACTTGTGGTTCATTTATGATAGGGTTCATCTGTGAAAAATATAAATTAAAATCCGCAATAGCCAATAAAGATTAGTGGCTTGCTTTAACTGGATTTCCTCTGCAAAGCTATTCTTTACATCTCATCGAAACAGATAATAAAAGGTAAAAGCCAAAAGCACATCAATAAAAGAATAATTCTGAAACTTGGCAGAATTAGAAAAAATAATTACATTTTATCCTATCCTGACCACAGTTCAGTCTCATCTATTGCCAGAAAAATAAGACCACAAATATTCCAGTCCTCTTTAAGTCACTAAGATACTCGCTTTGAACTGCATTGGCAACATTCAAAAACAAGCAGTAGCAAGAAAACGACATCATTTTGTAGTCTCCATCTCCACAGATGTGGGCTTAAATTTTGATATTTAAAAGCCCGGCAAGCATGAAAGATCCTGCACAGTTACTCACAAGAAAGATTACAGGATGTTGCACTTAGCCAAAAATACAAACAGCTTCTACCTTGGGGATTTTGCAGCAGCCTGTAACGCACCTCCCAAACATCAAACTTTTACAGGACGGGGCTGGATCTGACACTCTGTAATGCTCAGATGTATATTTGCAAGGACAGCCAAACCTTCCCATCTAACTGATAGCCTCTCTTCACCAGACACCCAACACTAGAAGGCACATCACCCATTTGGCTTGAGACAAACCTGTAAAGAGGCATTGCAAAGTTCAAGGCTTCATTAGCCTCCAACGTAGCCATGATCAGGGTCATGCTGGTAGACCACAACCAAGATCACTTTAACAAGGTCATCTCGTAACTAACGTCCTTTCCACAGACCCACCGTGCAATGCGTCTCTGCACTGCCGAAGGGACACTTGCTGTGGTACCACACAGGGCATCCTCCAGCATTGCACCCATCCCACAAACCCACCAAAAGGAGGGTGCAACGTGTGGGCAGGCAGGCCCTGGTAGGCAAGGAGCCGCGAGACATCATTGGAAAGGATGTAGGTACCTCAGAGGATAACCCTGTGGTCTGTGCTTGTCTGAACTCCAGACAGTGACGAGATATGCTCAAAAATGATGCAGACGTCCAGACAAGAAGACACAGGTGATGGAAGAGGGGAAAGGTGAGAAGTGGTGCCTGAGCTATCGCAAACACGTCAGCTCATTCTTAAAGGACCACTGCTGCACAGGTGAATGGACACAGCCTGGACCGTGGCCTCTAAGGACACCAGAAGAGTTGCTACATAAAAATGTTGGCACAGCCTCTGCTCCGCAGCGTGGTGGCAGTCCCACTGCAGCTGAGGCAGGAGAACTGATTCTCCCAAACTCACTTATGAAGAAGCCCCAGAACAAGCAATGCTTCAACAAAACTGATCTAAAGACACCTGCATAAATTTGCTCACAGGAGACAGATATTTTCATTAAACTAACCAATTATTTTTCTTTTCTTGTGCCCCTTTAATATTTACACTGCATATATTTGATCCTATTATTAAACACAATAAATAGGTCCTTGTTGAATAATTAAGAAAACAGTACCAGCCAGCGTGGGTAATATTGCCAACCAAGACTGAAGACAGTAAGCTGCCATTATTTCTGTATTTGAGTTATTGATTAAATCTAACATCTGTAAAGCAGCAATCAGAATTGCTATTTCGCAAACATTCCCAGGGAAATAAAGACTTGTTCCAGGTGCCAATCACATACACTCTCGTGGTTAAAATGCAATTAAACAAGTACAGCATCCAATATACCCACAAGCTAAACAAAACCAAATCACAGAAACCTGAACTATGGAGCAAAAACAAAGGCAAGATTTTAAAAACATTATTCAAAAATGGAAAGTGTCAATACAGGCTGTTGTTTGTAAGCCATTGTGAAAACTTTCAAATTACATGTATATGTATTGTTTATACACAGGGGAAAAAGTCTTTCCAAAACACGTTTCTGTAGGAAAACTCTTGTGAAAAAGTAATGCTTTACTTCTTCCAGAAAACTGTCTTTCTTTTTTATGCTTCCTGGTTCACTTTTTTATTTTAGACTGTGAAATGGATGGGAAGAAAAACATTATTGAAATAACTGCATAAAACACTTGCCCTCAGACCCTGAGAAAAGAAGGGTATTTGAGAGTAAGAATAATACCAAAAAAAGGTCCCGATTTAGCAGTCCCAGTTTGATCACCAGAAGTTAACAGAGAGAGCAACATCCTCACTAAGGGCTGTCGGACTCACCAAGAGCAAAGAGCCAGAGGCAGAAGCCATGTCAGGGGGACACTAGGGACAGTTCTGGTGAGACCGTGTAGCCCAACCAAGCAAACAGCGAGTCCTGCCCGCAGACAGAAGAGGCCAAGTGTCTTGCAAGAGGCCAGCCATGTCTTCACCGAGAGCATAAAATTTCAAATCACACTTACTTGTCAATCCTGCATGGGTAAGAAAGGAGCAATCTCCAACCAGCAGTGGTTTCTACTTAATTTGGCTGTGGCACACCACTCCTGCAGCAGTCAGTGTAGGAGGCACCTACGCTACAGACACCAGCCCTGGCTCAGAGCTTCTACTCTTTGGCAAGGAGTCTCAGGGCAGTGGGTCACTGCAATGTTTTCTGAGGGGCAGAGAAGCAGTGGAGTGGAGTTTGCCTAAGTGACAGCTGCCTGTCGAAGTTTCCTCCAGAGAGCACAAGCTCACCCAAGTGCACTTTACTTGAGCAAAGCTATTTCATCTGCTTTGGTTTTGTTTCCTCGAATTGACAGCTGAAGGCTATGATGGAGAAAGCAGGAAAGGGCACAAGTGCCAGAAATAAATGGATTTTACATTTTGGATGGAGCAAATCAAGGCAAAGTGTTGATGAACATACTGTGCTTCAGGCAACTTCATAAAACTCGCATTACAAAAACCCCACAAATCATCTGCATGAGTTTGAGTCTTAACCAAACCATACGTGCTGCATTACCGTGTAAGCTGCTCACCTCAGGTAAAAAGATAAATTCTGCCTTATGCACCAGCACCTATTACAGAGCAATAAACCATCACTCCCCTTTTTTGTTTATTGAGGGGTTTTTTTACCCTCTAATGAGATTGTTTTAGTGCCTGAGCAGATCTAGGAGTCTGTCCCCTGGCAAACAGCCACTCAACAGCACGCCAGAGCAGCTGTGTCCAGAATAAGGACAGAGACATGGAAACATACAGAGGCAAATCGATCCCATCGATCTCTAGGAGAGTTGAGAAGCACACAGTCCTCAGAGACCTTTAGTATTTCAATCTGCAATGAAAAGGCCTGGCAGTAAACTGGAGAGAGCCAGCTTTATAAGCTGGGAGGAAAATTATTACAGAACTGTTAGCAATTTGGGGATCTTCCAGCTGGTTTAAGTGATTTGGCTTCCTCATGAACATACTGAAGGGGCAAAAAAAAACCCAAACCAAACCCAAAACAACTCCTGAAGGTCAGCCATGAGTGCTGCAGGTATGGCTTGACACAGAGTCCTCAATTTATCCTCAAACATTTAATGTAGAGATGGGGACAGGGGGAGGAAGGAGGAATACAGAGGGGGAACAGAGGTTATTGCATCCATATGTAAATACGGATTAAGGAAGCAGACTGTCTCCTACAATATTTTACACAAATGAGCAATGTCAAGAGAGGGACCAGAGAGCAATACCACTTACCCCAGAAAGCACTGATCTGACCCCACTCTGCCACGGCTCAAAAGCCAGCAAAACTCCAACTGCTGGGTGAAATACCGCTTCCCAAAGGGAACAGGAGCTGGTTCTTTGCCTCCTTCTTTTGGTTTTCCCATTTTGTTACACAAGCTTAGTTATTGTATCTGCCATACTGATAGTTTCACAGGGAAGTAAGATTTCTAAAATGCTTGGAGAGGAAGGGAGCATTTGTTTCAGTTGAAACTTTTCGGTTATTTCAACCCAGATTTGCAAATAACTTTGCCAGCCCACACTGCACTTTTGCAAGCTCCACAAAAAAACTAAGTGGAGTTGCATTGATCAGCCTTAAGCAATCCAGGCTGGTGGGGACAAGGAGTAGCATCTTAATAGCCTCTTCTTTCTATCCCACTCCTGGGAAAAGTGCGACTGTTATTGAATCTAACTCTTTTTCTACATTTCTTATTTAGAAAATGTCCAAAATAGAAACAACACATGCTGTTCATTGAGAAATGCTTCTTTTCCCTTTTTGTTTTGTGCTTTGGTTTGGGCTTTTTTTTTTTTTTTGCAGATGTTTAGGGTTAATAAAAACCAGTTCAGTTTAAGCAAAGCTTTTTAGGATGTCCAGTTGTTCGTTTGTTTTGTTTTATTAGGATGAATCTAATGATTTCATTTTCATCCTTTTTGAGAGTCAACAGGAGCTTGTGCTTGTTCCCTCCTCCCTCCAAGGTCAGTAGGTCGCACTCTGCTTTGGTTCCTTGGTGGCACAGGCTGCACACTGATTGTGGAAGCTCCAGTGCTGGCAGGAGCACTGCAAACCCAAGGCTGCCCTGCTGCTGGCTCGTCTGCTTGGGCAGGGGTGAACAGGCTGGCAGGAGCGGCCGCCTCCGGCACACATCCCAGCACTGCTGGTTGCACAGAGGTTCTCCATGCCCTTCGGCACTCTCCTGGGCACGGAGCAAAGCTTACGGCCGACTGCGTGCTTTAGACCTGATGCGTGTGGAAGTATTTCAAACGTGTAATTGGGATCCTGTGTATGCCTCTCCAGTAACACCTCCAGCATAAGGACTGTATTATACCAGGTCACAGCCCTTGCCTCAGCCAGCCATCCCCCAGTTGCACACAAAGTCACTTTAAAACTCAAACATGCGAGATATTTCTTTTATTTCAGTTTCTCTTTCTCTTTTATTGACTCTGCAAGGCCACATCTGATACAAATAATATCAGCATCCACCAAGTTACGAAAAGGGAAGCTGAAACCCTGCGGACTCCATCCCACTTTCACTTCTGTCAACAGCCACCTCTTGCTGATTTCACTGCAAGAATCATAACCTTTTTCCACTTCTTTATTATTATTTTTTAAAACAACTTTTGGTAGAGGGCCAGCATTTCATGAAGAATGAGACAATCCCTCCGGGTGCTGTTTATCCATGTCCTGCCAGCATTCCTAGTGCTAACAGACCTGCCGCTCGGGATTTACAACACTCATGAGAGCACATCACGGCTCAGGACCATCATCACCTGGGAAGACATGCTCCCTTTCCTGCCCTCTTTGCTCTGCCCCAGTAACTATCATCAGGACATCGTGCATCAGGAATCTGACAGATTAATCTATTCTCTTGAAACAAAGCACTCCAAGCCACATACGAAAATCTTGGTGAAAGCTGTTGGAAACCTCTGCAAGAAGAGTAGCAGCAGAAGGGATGCTAACTTTTGCCATAGGGAACGAGCCTCCCCATGCACCCTTTTTGATCAGCAGTGAAAGGGGAGGGGAGGGCTGATGCAGAGCCATCCTTCCCTCCGAGTCGTCCTCTGGGAACCATCTTTCCCTCTCTCTGTAGCGAATGGAGAGGGAGCTCACCTCCCTCAAAACCCACGCTGTCCAGACACAGCTCAGGCTCTGACAAAAATATTTAGAGTTACTGATGGAGAAAAACTACCTTTTGAATCTGGTATTTATTAAGCAAAACAGTGCAAGATACTTTCACCCTCTTGGCAACCCTGTGTTTGAGTTCTCAGCAAATGATGCCAGCTTTGATGGAAAAATATGTCTCCGAGCCTCAAAAAGCATGGGGCTGGCTTTTCCTTTGCTGCTCAGTGGGTCAATCAAATAGACAGATTCATAAATGGAAAGGCTTCTGTCATCTCACAATAGCAGTACACAGACAGGCTGCCTCTTGACAGAAAAAAAAAAGATGACTACAAATAACGTTGATGTGGTAACACATGTTTAAAATCAGTAATGAGAAGGCCAGAAGAGAGCTTATCCAGAGCCCCAAGTGCCAGCCAGTCTTGCAGCACTTTGGCAGAGACAACTCTAGAAAAACAAGGTGGGGATATTTGCTTTATGGCTTGCAGATTGTCTGTGTCAATGCACTCATACCTCAGTCACGCGCTTCAGCTGAGACCCAGAGACCAAACAGTTCCTGAGCGGCTGAACTCAACCAGCTCTTTGGGACCACACACCTTACGTCTGAGAGGGGAGTGCCTGGCTGCCCCACAGCCAATGGATCTCATCCAGGAGTCCAACTCTTGATGATCACTGCCAAACCAAACATGAGCTGCACTGCTAGGCTTCTCCTCAGAGTGACAGTTTGTGATGTCATCTTTGTATGCAAGCAAGCTGCCCACTCTGCAGTCTACTACAGTACCTATCAGGAGGCTCTTGAGAAATGTATGGCCCATGGTCATATTTCCCATCAGAAGTTTCAAGGACTTCACCTCTAGAATGGCAGAGTGGATTAAACTGAACAATCCACGGTAATGCCTAACACAGAAAAAACTGCAGCATCACCAGCACTGGAAATTAAATGGGAGGACATAGGACACAAAATTTCTTGTGATCTCAAAGGAGTTAGTGAGTGTGCTAGGCATAACACGTCTTCACCAGCAAGTAAATATTTTGTAACAAGCAGCTTTCCAACCCAAACGAATTCCCTGCTTTTTGCAGAAGTACCAGATATCAAACCTTCCAGATGTCCTCAAGCTGCTTCATGGCCACTTTTCGAAGCAAGCATGTGGAAAATGTAGAACTGTTCCCAAAATTAAGCTAACCATTTTACAGGAACTGCAGATGAGACTCCTAACATTCCTAACACTGCTTTCCTTAAGTGTATTTTGCAAGCAGTCACTTCATTCAAGTCATTCATGCAAAAAATTCCCCAAACACCCAAATCAACACCCTTTTGAGAACGATAGCTTAAAAAAAAAAAAAAAGACACCACACCAACCAAACCAAAACAACCCACCTGCCCAACCTGTGTTTCTTCAGGACTTCTCTGTTCAGGCTGTTACAAGGAATTTGCAAGACCATTTCACAGCTCTGCAGCACCTGCAGCATCTGGAGCATGCATGCCCATCCCACAGCAGCTCCATGCTGCTGGGGCACTGCAGAGCCCAGGCTGTCAGAGACTCTGGGACACCACAACAGCCTCCCCTTAACACATTGCAAACACTGTTCTTGTGTTTGGGTTTAACACTGAGAAGTGAGTGACCATTTCAACAGTTTTGCCCTGCTGCTGATTTATGACTCAGCATTGCAGTAACAGCCTGAAACAAAGCCTGTTTCAAAGCATTAATATCAGCGACTGAGAAAGAGGGCTGGTACAGACAGAAAGACAGCCCTGGCACAGATTATATGGGATACATTCAGTAACTTTACCCCACCGTGGACTGACAGCAATCCAGAGGGTTTTGTGGTTTCCGTTCGTTTGACTGATGGAAAAAAGATGCACTCTATCTGTTTAAGAAGACAGATGACAAATTTCGAGGTTTTCGTTTCTATCCCAACAACAGAGAAGGAAAGGGTAAGGCCGCGTAAGAAAATACCATTTTGGAGATAAACCATCCCAAAATGAACATTGTTCCTAAGATTTCAACAAGGATGACTCCCAGCTCTAGGAGGAAAGAGACCTCATTTACTAAAACATATGCTGTTATGAGACTAGAGCTTCAGATTACAGGAGTCAAAGAAAAACAACTTTTTAACCCCACTAACCGTATTTTTTTTTTTTTACCTGTCTATTTCTAACCCGAAAAACCTGTTAAATTATTTTTTTTCCTAGACTCTAAGGCATATGCTTTTCTCCAGGAGACTGAACCACTGCCAAAACCATACCGCTATCCAAGGAACTTAAAAAGCTTTGAAAAAACATTAATTAAACTTCACACAGCAAGAAGAAGGGAATAAGGCTGGATCTTTCATTTCACAGGAAGGAAAACACCACCATGAAACAAAGGACAAAAAGATTTGACAAGATACCAACTATCTCAAAGAAAACACACTGGCAGAGGATAGCAGAGCGGTGATGCTAGGAGGGCAGAGAGGTGGGGGAAGAAGAGTAAAACCCAGCATTTTATATCTCAGCAGTGCTTTTACTACATGATGTTTCTACTATGCAATATTGGGTTAGCAGAGATTGAAAAAAGGAGATTTAAGCGCCAATTTTCTTAATCCTGGCCCTTCTCTGCTTTCCCACCTCACCTACACAACTGCCGCATCCAAACACACCATCCACACCACCCAAAACAAAGCAGCTGCTAATTATTGTAGCTCATTATAAGGACGCCTCATCTGTACTTCTTTCAAGATTTAGCACAGAGTCATTATTTCTCTCTGCAGCACGATTTCCCACTCAAGTGTGGGAAAACGAAGGCAACAGCTATTTAAACACAATTTGCAACATGGTCTGTATGTATTAATTTCTTACTGTCTTCTGGGAACATATTCCTACATCGGGTACCTAATCCATAAATATACATTCATTTGCTTAACAAATTTGTGGACAAAAGTAGAACTAAAGCGACAATTTCATTTCCACTGAATAGAACTCATTTATTACTTTATAATACATAAACACCATTCCATCAAAGTGAACTAAGGTTAGGAGAGCCATTAGTATATCCTTACCAACACAGCAGGGCTAGAAAGTAAGATAAAGGGAACTCGCTCACAGACATCTTTTGCTGGTTTTGTAATTGTGATTTTCTTTAAGAATAACAGCAAAAAAGCAGTCTCTCAGGGAGCAGGGACTGATCAGTAGTTTTGCAGACAGAAAAAAACAACCTGAAAAGCTGCAAGTTCAGCAGCAAAACGGTGATGCTTTCCTGAAGGCAGCAGGTCAGGGGACATCACAATTCATCACACACTGTGGCAGGTCTCTATCTGAAAGGCCGGCACATATCCCAAGTGGAGATTCTGTGATTTCTCCATCTGAGTCACCCAGAGCTAGGACAGCACAGGGGCAGAAGGGAGGAGGAAAGCAGAGGAAATGGAGGAGCAGAGCTGTTTAGGCTCTGTTTCTTGACATAAGTAGCTCCATATAAAAGATTTTACTGAACCAGAAAAAAACAGAAGAATATAAAGGAAATCTGAAGTCCCTCATGTTCATATATTTTCAGCTCTGTGGACTCCAGTACATAACTGATACCATGGCTGCTACTCAGAGGAGATACTGTGGCATCCAGACATGGAGCCATCCACTGACCGACACCAAAGGCACCTCCTCACAACAGAAACGTTCAGCCTTCACATCAAGTCTAGGGACTGTACCACAGACTATTTTTGTTATGGAAAAGAATGTTTTCAGATCAAATTTGTTTCCAAAACAAAGGAATTCACCTCCCAAAGCCTGCCAGGGAGAGGAGGGGACAACATTCTTTCTTCTTCTCTCAGGAAATTAAAGTTGCCCAACTGCTGGGAGGTGTTGAGAAGCCTCAGTCTCTTCCTGATGCCAATATTGAAAGGTGTCAAATGCCTTCACCTCTCACTGGCGTCAACGGATGGTGAGAGAGCAGAGCACCACACATCCAAGCTCATGCAGAAAGTTTATTATGTCTCCTCTGGACCAGAAACACTTCAGACCACTAATATATGCAGCTCCAAGTTATTTCCTCTTTTTTTTTTCCTTTAGCTAAAAAGGAGCTGGTACCATTGCTGAGTGATGGGTGCTTCTTAGTGCAGAGCTGGAGTCATTCCTCTGAAACTCCACAGCTGACAGAACAACCTAGAGCACAGAGGACTTCCCTCACCCAGCAGCAACCTCAACTACAACCTGAACAGCAGCTACAGTTTTGTCCCATGTGTCCATAGAGGCCAGCTGTAATGAAGGAAAGCCCCCAGCTTCACCTAGTGGCTGAAGAAAGGTCAGGCAGCCCTGGGGTTGTGCCAGGCGTGAGGATGATCATGCCTGCACACCTTCCAAGGGAGACAGAAGTTTCAGGCCTGCATACCCTTCCCGTAGAGACTCCAGCAGCCATTTTAGACTGTCTGGCCAACAAGGAGCAAGTCACTCCTGCTGAGTAAAAGACACTCTTTCTATGGGACTTCATGGACTAAAATCCATGTCAAAGAGAGCAAAAAAGAGAGCTGTCTCTCTGAGAAGATGTTCCTCTGGGAAGTACACTACCAGGAAAGGAAATATGATAATCCTTCTCTTAACTTATGATTCATATTATCTTTGCTTACTGGCTACATCATTTTCACACAGCCATTTAGACTGGCACAATGGGCAAGAAGCATCCCATCAACTCGGCAAAGGAAGCCTATCCAATATGCTCATGAACAGGGAGCTGAGGTCTCCACAAGGCTGATACAATGACAACTAATCCTCTGGGAGTCCAGATGAAAGCAAGAAGCAGCAAGTTTCTTGACTAACATGATGGGAAAGCTTTAGTCAGTCCTCACCCCACTTAGACCTGTTTTGCACTACAACACGACATAAGCACAAACCACTATCCAAAACAATTCACTTCATTTTTCCTGTCTCCAGTTGCCAAGATAAAGCAGGAGGTTCTCTACTCTTTCATTCTCCTGTAAAGGGACCTTACACATATTTGGTGAGGATGCTGGTGGTATGTTTCCTATTCCATGCATTTGCAATTGCTGATGTTTTTTGTTCTACGCTTTCTCAAAATGGCTGCAAGTCAGAATGAAAAGCACGTTTCTGTAGCTGCTGAGATTTTCATGGCACTTGACCAAAGGAAACAAATAAAAATAAAAACAAGCACTCCAACATCCCCTTTCTCCTTGGCAAAAGCAAAGGCAGCTTCTCTGGGGAGTCAGTCATTGTCAATACACAAAGCTTGCCTAGACAACCCAGTAAGGAGGTTATTAAATTACAGTAACAACCCACGGCATTCCTCTGTGTCCCCTCCCCAGGAACACTTCTTAAATACAGGCTTGCTGCTGGATTCTTGCACTTTAACAGCAGTTTTGTACCTCACTTGACAGTCTCTTCAGCTTTGTGTGCCCACACATTAACATGTGGGCACACAAAGGAAGACAAAAGAGATGCACATACATTAAAAGAAAACATCAACACAAGGGTTAAGTGGGCATAAATTGGCCACCAAGGTATTCAGGCTGGGAAAATAAAGTTTTCCAGGCAAACCTGTCAGACTGTGGAGCAGCCTTCCAAGAGGAGCCATGGAGATGACCCAACTGGACACAAGGCAGTGCTGAGCCAGCCTGTGAAAGGGTTGAGATAACTGGCTAAGTAGGATAATAGAGGACTGTGCCTGAAAAGCCAAGTAGTCCCTTACCATATGATGTTCCTTTGACAGGAAGAAGGACACTGCTTTAAGAAGTGACCACCTGCAGACCATCTTCTGGGTTGTGTTGGTTCGTTCAGGTTTTGTGGTTGGTTTTTTTTTTCTTTTACTGAATCAGAGAATACACATCTCTTCTTGCTAAAGCCACAGAAACTCCAATCAGAGAAGCTATTGAAGAAAATAAGCACTAACAGATTGGAAAAGGCTTTCAAAATTAATGGCTGAATATTCACCAAGGATAGTTTAAGAAGGTGAGAAGAATCCCACCAGCAGGCTTAGCAAGCAAGTCAGATCCACACTGTTAGCTTGCAGGGGCCAGAGTCTTGCCAGGAGGATACCAGAGATGTGGAAACCTCAGCTGTACCAAGTGCAAACAGCTACAGCTATCGACACCAGCTGTTCAGTTGCAATGACCCAGTAACCATCGTGATTATGTGTCCCAGTTACTGGGGGACTCTGCTAGAGGGATTAGCAGGTCATGATCGTCACACTAAGCTCTACTCAAAAAGCATTAAGCGTGAGAACTAAACATTCAAAATAATTTCCTGCTCAAGTACCTCAATGTCTGAGAGCCCCAGAGAAGACAAGTCCTAATTGGCAGAGAGCACTACTGCCTCAAGTGATTCCACTAGGAATCCCACATCTCAAACGCAGGTCCTGGGAGCAACATCTGGACTCGCTCAAGAGCCTTGCAACTTTATCCAGTTGAAAACTAAAGTCTTCTTCAAAAATAACTTGGAGAATGACCACGCCACGCTGCATTGTCAGGACTCCAGCCTCCCCAGAAGCCTCGTCCGTGTCCTGACAAAATTACTAGGGGGCCAGTAACACACTGAACCACCACACTAAATCAAAGTCATTAACTTCAAATTCTGGGCAAGGGCAGGGAGGCATCTTTCATGATGATGCAAAACATCTCCCTTGACTTTGATGCGGAAACAGCTCCCTTTTTCAAGCTCTCACATACGTGTCTTCTTCCTTATTTGTCTTTTAAAGATATTGGACATCAGATCTGACACCTATTAAAATATAAGCTTTGAAGGTAGAAAGCACTTCTAGAAATTATCTTGGGAATCTTGCTGAACTTCATCATATTTGGAGTCATCATTCTTCCCATACAAGTGTGCACTTCATTACTTGGTAATGGAACAATAATTGCTCTTCAGTTATGCGAGATGCACCTCTAATTTATAAGGGGTTTCTGAAGTGGTAATGACAGATGCTTAAAAAAAAATGACATGTGAGAATATGAAACTGGTTATGTAAAAGATGATGGTACCCACAGAGTATGTCTGCCAGCTGGGTCACAGTCTCAGCTGGTATAAAGGAACAATGCTGATGTTCTGTCTTACATATTCTTGAGCACTGAACCTGGCGCCAAATTAATCGTATTACTTTGTGCTTTAATCTGACTAAATCTCACAAATGAAGTATCATCAGCATAGGTCAACACCTGACATCCCTGCTTTTCTGACAGCTTCCTGCACACTCTAGATAAAGCTGACAGCAATTCAGCAGAAGGCATTTTTCCCCTCTGCAATTATACTTCCTAACTGTAAAACACACCGAGTGTGAAATAAAGATATCAATCTGTATCTTTTCTTGCTTCTAAAACCCAATTCAGTATAAAAACCTGCTAGGTTAAAAACCCTATAGGTCTAAAACCCTATATTGTGAGGGACAATCTTGTGTTAAAAAGGATGATCTACCCAAATTTTCTTCATCCCCTTTTCTCCAACTTTGCTGTGAACAAGGGCTCAGTGCAGCATTTTGAAAACTGTGTGTTCACTTACAGCCCTTCCAGACAAAATGTCAACTTCCAGGCTCTGAGCACTTGTGTTTGTTAAGGATTCCATGACAGTGCTCGTAAAATCAAGAGTAGCACACCATTCGAATGTCATCTGTGTATGCAGATGCAGGATCAAGTGCACCTCCTCATACCACTAATTTTCCAATTAAGATTGAAACACTGTTGCGCTAGAAACACAACAGACACATGGGAAGATCTCGTTCTCACCTCACAGATATTTATTATCAAGATACGCTAATTTTACTCTAACCCACTTGTTTACACTTGGCAAAGCACTGACTTTTACAATATGTAAATTTTGTGCTGCAAAAATTAACTGTATTTCACTGTTTTGAAACAGTTTAGCATGACATACACAGGAAATAAATAAATAAAATGAGATTGGCAAATGGTTACAAAGCTTGCTTCACCTACTCTGATCTCCATGCCATTGCTGACATATTATTAGCAGTACCCAAGCTACCTAATCCGAGACTTGTTCAGATATGAGTACATGAGCTGCATCACAACAGCGACTGAGGAAGCCCAGCCTCTCTATTTGGATAAAACAACTATCGCAGACTGCAAAACTTTCACCTAGGAGAGTCCTGTTTAATCCAGTGGGAAAAGACATAATGAGATGCAATGCTTGAAAGCTGAAATCAGACAAATCAAACTAGAAATATGCATACATTTTTAACAGTGAAAATAGCATACTGCTGCAACCATCCACCTAAGGATATTTCAAATACTCCATCACATAAAGCCTGTAAAAGTCAGGGCTGCTGATGGATGTGCAGCACAGCTCAAAGAGAAATGCAGGATTCATGCAGTAATTCTTAAACCAAGCTCTGTCTCTTGCACCACGCTCCAGCTCAGATTAGATACTCATAAATGGTCCCTCTTGACCTTAAAAACCTATAATGACACCTCTGGTAACAGTAAAAAAGTTTTCAAGGAGTTGTAGCTCTGCACAACCAGAGACACCACAAACTACGTGACAGTTCTGCACCACTAGCCCATGTCACTTCTATCCCATACAAACTGTCCAAGGGCCAGGGACAGTGCTGGGCTGGACTGCTGGCATTTGGGTACTAAATTTAGTCCCTCGCTTCTGGCTTGGCAGCAGCCAAAAGAACTGTAAAAAAACCTTCATGTACTGTGATGCAGCCACTTCCCCCAAAAACACCAGCTGCCTGACAGTGTCAGGGACTTTGGAAAGACAGAAAAATGGGTCTAATCGCACTTCCCAGTGGAGAGTTGCTACAGCATGGTCTTCATAAAAATGGCACAGCAGGAACGACAAAAGATTCTCTCCACCCCGAATAACCAAGCAATTTTAAAACAGTTAATCCTGGAAGCACTCTCAAAAGATTAGCTGTGGCTCAACAAACTTTAAAGATCGTAAATTTTAATTTAATTTAGAGTTGAACATCCGTGCGTAATAATGGCAGAGACTTAGGACTATTAGGGAATAATCTTGTTTATGGATCAGTGAACTCAGAAAATTGCCAAGGCACTGTGAAACGTATTCCTTATTCACACCTCGTAATTAACTGAGTGCTCTGCAGACACAGGATGCTGCAATATTAAAGTCATCTTCATTATTAGAAAGTTGCTCATCTGGGCTGGGATGCCACTGAGGACATCTCATTTGGTTCCAGCATTTCCAAACTCCTGGGAGAAAGCATCTTCCACCCATGCAAAAGGCAGCCTCCCAAAGTGTAATAGAGGGCAGAAAAAGCCATTGGTCTACGACAAAAGCATGGCTGGTGCAGAGAGATGAACACCTCCCTCCTTCCTGAATGCCATCTGAGAGCATTTGTCTTTTAAAGGCAATTGAAAGAAGAAAATACAGTTCCCTTAATTAATTCACATTGAAAGGTTCTTTTGATGGAGTCAAGAGGCCAAATCAGATCAAAGCTAATAATGCAACAAATAGTGACATGAAAGCCCCGGGACAGCAGCTATCATGGCTTGCAGTGTCTAGATTGTCATCCTTAGCAACAACAAATGCNATGGGCAGGGGGCTTTATGTCTTCAACAGATTTTAAGAGAGAAATCATCAATTTACCAGCAAATATATGAAGACTTTTGCTGAGGTAGATCTGCTTAAGATTTGCGAAATCCTGGATTAAGCCACTGCTTTATATCAGATTTTGTTTGTGAATTTGGGCAAATGCTCAGACTTCCTGTCCTTTGGTTTCGAGAGGTAACACTTCTCCCTGGCTGACAGAGCACAGACAACTCGGATGAAGAGGACACACAAACTCTGGGTCCTGGGCAGCTCAGATAGCAACTTTAACTACACTGCAGAGGAGAAGAGAAAACTGCTGAAGCCGAGAAAAAGCAACGAGAACAACTATCTTATGAGTGGGTGTCTAAGGACACCCAAGAGCTTTGCCCAAGCCAAGTTATTTTGAGTTATTATTCATCCCCAAACAGCAGTTAAGAAAGGGAGGATATATTTTAAACCCATATCTGGGTAACTGAGGCCCAGATACAGCAGCTACGGAGTTTGATGGTGTCATCTCTGGCCCTGAAATCAGCCTGGCACATCTTAGGTTAGTTCAGCATCTTGCCCCAGCCTTTCCCCTTTAATGGGGAACGGGTCAGTCAGTTGCAGGATGCTCTTCAGCCAAAGCCAGTGCACAGAATTCAAAACACAGTAATAAAAAATACTCAGATTTTCCACTCAGGTTTTTACTGTACATTTCAATTACCTACACAGACTGCAGCCAGAACAAAAGAAAAAATAATAAAGAAAAAAAAGGCGGTGCCATAAATGACCACTGAAAATGCAGCTTGTGAATAGCATAAGCATCCAGCATGTTTAGAAAGAGACAGAACAGAAAAAACAAGCAATAATACACTGAATAAAAATCCACGGTGTCCCTGCATCTGGAGTACGGCGTGTTATTCCAAGATCTCCCCTTCCTCTGCCCCATTTTCTAAGGATCTAACAGAGATCGAAGAGGTACAGGAAAGGGTAATAGGCTCATCAGACATCTGGAATGGCTTTTGCATGAGGAGATATTCAACAGAACAGGGCTTTCCACCCTGGAAAGGGAACACATACTATAATGATACTATAAAATTATGAAGGGCTTGAGGAAGTTAACCAGTGAAATTACTTTCTACTTCTTATCACACAAAGTCAAAGGGGTCCCAATGAAATTATCGGTTTTCAAGAAAAGGGAAAGATTTCTTTGTGCAGTGTGTAATTAAATCACAGAACTCATTGTGATAAGATGTCCTCAAAGTCAGAGGAGAGAAGGGTTCTAAAAAGGGAATTAGGCAACTCCACAGAGGACAGGTCCACGGAGAGTCTTCAACACAGTGCTCCAGATAAAGCATTCAGATCCACAGACTCTAAATCACTGACTGGCACATATTCAGCATGCATGGTGAGGAAAGATAACCCTGTGCTGGCCCCATTCCCACTCTTTTATTCTCTGTAAGCAACTAATAATGACCACAGTCAGAAAACAGATACCAGAACTAGACAGACCACTGGTTTGATATGGTGTTCCCACAATGTTCTTCTATTATGTTGAATATACTGACACGAGTTCAATAGACAAATCCTAATGTAAAGTGAGTCCTTTTTTTTTTTCTTTCCCTGAAGAAGTATCATGCAAAAATTCCTATATTCATATTCACACATAGCACTAGACAAAATGTACGTACAAATGCCTTCTGGGTGGAAAGTTATCTATCATCTCCAGAAGCTTATATGGGGAAAGAATGAAGGAATGTGGTTTTCCATATTGAGTAATTCTATGATGGAGTTACCATTCAGGATCATAAGCAGGGTCATGATAGTGAATCCACAGTACCTCAGCCAAGATCAGCAAAGGAATGCTAATCTGCATTAGCAGCCATTTAGATCACAGACTAGGTGACAGCTAAAGATGAAAGTTCCTGATGCTTGTACCAAAAACTTCTGTGTTCTTGGCAATTCATCTTCTGAAAAAAATGTGTGACATAATTAATACTGGAGAGAACAGGGGAGAGGAAGGAGAACAAATTAATTGAGCTTACTACCAAAATACAAAAGAAACATCTCTGCTTCAGACATTTACAGATAACTCACAGACACAGCAGTGATACAAGCTGCTGTCATGAGATTAGGCAGAGATTACTGTAAATGCAATTAAATCAAGCAATGTCAAAATACTGCAAGAGAACCCACGGCCATCATTTTACAGCAGCTTTGTCTCTGCAGAAATTCCTAACATGGTCTTGCAAGAATGATATGTCTAACTGTGTTGTATGACCAGATAAAACGGCATTTTATGGGAGGAAAAGAAAAGTAATGTTACCTCTCCTTTCCAGCCCTGCCTGACAGTTACTCTTTCCCTGAATTTTATTTTGAACAATCAGTAAAGTCCTCGTCTCCATGGAAAACAGAGAAGAGACAGCTTTTCCTTTTAATTTTCCTCTCCTAAAATGAACACCCAACAGGTTTGTTGGCATCTGTCACAGATTAAAAGCAACTATATTTTATTCCACAGTTTTTGTAATAGTACAACTAAAGGGCAACTACAGTTAGTTTCAGAGTACAAGTTTTATGCTTAATACTTCCTTACTCTACAGCTGATTTACAAAAACCGAGGGATTCATAGGTCACAAAAGGAGAGATTTGAGCAGATTTCAGCCCCCAGCCTGAACAGAGGAACTATAACAAACACACTGACAACCAAAGCTTTAAACAGAGGGAACAACTGCATTAGCCACACAGCAAAAGGATGGTCATATCTTAAGACAACCACACCTAATTTTAAGAAAGAAAGTAAACAAAAAAAAATAATAAAACACAACAACCACAACATATTTCAGTGGAAGACTTTCATTTAAGCCTCTCCATGATCAATTGTGGCAGGTAATGAGGATTCATAAGGCAAAGCAGAGCATCGCCAGATGCTGCAAGACCTGTCAGACCTGGAAAGCAAACACATGATAGCAGGATTCCAACAGCCCAAGCACAAATGTTGTCTTTCAAGGCTCACTTCAGCCAGGATCTGAATTTCAGCATGGATGTTTAGGAATGTGGAATGCATTTACAAGAGTCCCTTCTGCGCTGCAGCTTCCTGGACATTCACATTCTGGAAATTGCTTAAAAGAACAGCAATAAAAAAAATCTGCATTTCAAAGATCTGCAGTCGGGAGAAAAATGTGTGTGTCAGCATTTCCAAGCCAAGTAGAGGATTAAGGTTTCTAATGCACTAGTTGGAAAAGGATATTGGGATAACTGAATTAGAAATGTGAAAGTGGATTTACTACTCTTTTTTTAGATTAAGTTGAAGATTAAGTTTCTAGTCAGGGAATGATCTGTTCATCTTGGAAAGGGAGGGAGGATGAGAGAAGCATTAGACATGCTAACAGATTTTGTCTTTTTAAAACAAATATTAAATCTCAACAGCTACTTCACATTAAAAATCAAAGTAACACGCATCACACAACTGGAATCATCCATCTAATGTCATATTTGATGAGATTGGTATCCTCATGGTTTTGAGCAAACGACTGCTTGTATCAGCCTGTGAAAACCTAAAGCCACATAACTTAGTCCTGAGAGTCTGCTGTCCTTCACTTAATTATCAGGTTTACAGAGGAGGTATGGACCAGCTCAGAAAGCATCAGTCATTAATGGGGTAGGTAGTTACAGCTTAATCCTTTGCTCCTGAGAACAGCCTAAAAGTTTCCGCTACACGTCCAAAAATGTGCCTGGAAGTCAAAGTAGTAAGAGAGAAACTGTCCAATTTGATTAGCTACGGGGAAATAACCTGCAATAATCTGGGCATCATCTATCTTCAGGTGTTGTGTTTTGGTTTTTTATTTCCTGGGTGACTGAAATACCATTCCATGTCAGACTAACCCAGATTTACCGCAAGGAAAATGACCTGGCAAGCCTCTAAGGTTTTTCTGTTTCTCAGCTGCTGTTAATTCCTTGAAATGGTTTACAGGGCTTTCAGAGAAAGCCAATGAACACGGGCAAGCTGCTATTTCAAACACTGGCTTAATGAGACTGCCATGGATTGTGAATAGAAAGGCAGTCCTGGAAAGTAAAAGGAATGAACAGAGTCTCCCGTGAGTCAGCTCTGGGACACACAGACCACACCTACAAACTGGGGATTTCCAATTAGCAACAGAGGGAACAGAAGAGGCTGCCGTACAATGGAACGCCTGCAATCACAAGGCTTAAATGCAACTCCCACTAATGAGAGAAAAAACCCCTGCTCCCTCTGCACATGAATGAATAAGCGATCAACATCTTTCACAAGATGTGAAAAACAACCAAAAACAGCCGTTAACTTTTCCTCCTGATGCTGTTTTGTGCAGTGTTGTGCTTTGTCCCAGGCACAGTTTCCACGTATGAGTTCACAAAAATGTATTTTCATGGACTGAATAGAAGTCTAAAGGACCTTTAAAAGACTAAAAAGTCTTCCCTTAAAAAAAAAGAAAAAGCTACAACATGTTAAGTCATCATCAGCTAAGAGAAATAACATCAGGCTCAGTCTTGACCCTTTTTTCCAACATTTAAGGTACATGAAGCCAAACTAGTGAAGTTTATTTGCTGCTCATTGAAATAAACAGGGCCTCTTGATACTGCCACATGTTAATAGTCTAGGAGACATTATTTATTTTCCACTTCCTTTTTAGAATGATGGAAAAAAATGGTTGTACTTGATGATCTTGAAGGTCTTTTCCAACCTAGTTGATTCTATGATTCTGAGGCAGAGGTGTTTTTCTGTACTGCAAGACAAAAACCACTATCTAGAACAGCAGCTAAACCGATCAAACGAAGGAAGTCAAATGTAAAACCGAGCCTCTTATTCTATCAACCGTGTGCACAAATGCCTGCTTTGCCATACACAAATAAGCCAAGAGTCCAAGCACCAGCACAGAGCAGGCTCCTGGCTCCCGCCTGGCTCTCCATGCTCCCTCCTTCTCAAACCCAGGCAGCAAGCACAGGGGAAACTCTTAAGTTAGGTACAGGGCAGAGGAGAGCTGAACCCCCAAAGCTGGAGAAAAGAGGTCAAAAAGAAACTGGGCTTTACAGCCCATGGAGCAGAAACCCATGCAGAGAGGAGAAGGAGATAAGCAACAAGACAGCGAGTGCTGATATCTGGAAAACCCTGGAGAGATCTTGCCCCCAGGCTGGGCAAAGCCCCCACAGCAGGATACTGAACCTGAAAGCCAGGAGCAGTGGGGAGCCCATGGAAAATGTGATAGGCAACCCAAGGACATAGGTGGGGGGCCCTTGAATTGGCTGGGCAGGGACTTTGGGGCTAGGAGTATAGCTCCCTGGGAGAGGGAGCTTGTCACAGTAGCTTTTGAGGAATGCCACAAGACCCAAAAGGCAAAGACTGGAAGCAGTGAAATGACTAAGGAGGAGCAAGCAAGAGAAGAGATGACGGCAGCCTGAAGTAGACGGGGCAGGACACCAAACTGGGGAGAGAAGGTGGCAGGCGTTGCCAGAAAAAGCCGCACATGTCGGGGTTTATTCCTCTCCGAGTCTGGAAGAGAACATCACATCATTGTGCCTTCTCTGTCAGCAAATACCTAAGGGGAAGAGCCCCCATCCCTCAATACTGACTCCTATAGAGCAAAATCTACTGCTGCCAGCAGCTACTCTGCTCACTCAAGCAGAAGATGTTGATGAGGTGGATCCAAAGGCTTCGGTCCAACTGTTCACACCCATGTGGCTCTCCACTGCAGAATTTCTGGCTATTCACTTTCCTTGTTTTGAAAAGCAAGGAAATTACACACCCAGAAACCATGCCAGAAATACTTTAAAAGATTACAGACTGAAGCAACAAACTGTGAGGAAATACCAGCACTTGGTAGTTTGTATACAGAGAAATTATCAAGAAGTTAATCTGTCTCTGAGCAGGACTTGAATAACACAAAATAAATAGGGCATGGGGCCATGCTCTGGACAAGGAAGAAACAAAATACTGAACAGTTGCTCATTAAGTGAACACCATCTATTCTGGGCAGTGAATAGAGCAGAAAAAAAGGTATGTGATAGTGTAACTAAAGACTGTCATAATATAAACACACAATATGGCCAAAATGAAATCTTTCTTACCTGGTGAGTGCATAATTTTGCAACCTAATGATGTCTAAACATGTCTTTTGTGTGTGCATGCAACATTAGTCATCACCATACCAAAGCGGTGCTGTTTTTGAATAAACTTTAGTTTAGCAAGCAATGAGTTCAGTTACTTGTATTGAAACAGCACTTGCAGATTTCAAAGATTAAGACACATAATGCCACAAGCATGCACAAAAGAGACAGTCCTTGGCTTTTTAGGGGAGTCCTAAAGCAACCACCACATCCCACAAACAGAGGTGGAAAAGAAGCATGCATTGCTGTGTCTCATCTTCCAGCACACACTGTGGGAACAGAGAGATGTAATTATTTTGCCTAAGTTTACCCAAGGATTCTCTGGAAGAGTTATAGGCCAGAGTGCATAAATCATTGGCTGAATCTGAGGCTTTAAGCCTAGGATCACCCACCTCTCACATGTTTCTAGACTCTAGCAGAGCCTCAGGTGGCCTCAAGTACCACCTAAGCATGACAATAAATGCCACCACTGACTGCAGGTGAAGGAGAAGTTTGTGTATTATTGCTAAGAACATTTCCTAAAAAGACAGGACACAGACACAGCAGTAGCTAGAGCTATTGCTCAGACTCACAATGGAAAAATGGTCTGAAGAACTGAGTTCAGAGAAGAGTAAACCACAGGTCAAATCCACCTCTGCAATACACTTCCCCAAAGGAGGTCAAACTTCATTCATAACTTAAGGTTATTAAACACCCAGAATGGCAGAGCCTTAGCAAACCTGCTACAATTTTAAAAAAAGCTTGCAACACCATAGAAGCATCCCACAGTTACCAGGATAACAATGACACTTTTCCAAGCTGTCATCTTTAAGCACACTGTGCCTTCCTAGGCCTAGGGACTCAGGGTCCTACATATCTTTTGGGGTGAAATAATGTCATCCCACTCTCAGTTCAATTTTAAACATCAATTCCAAAAAAGTCAGCCTATGGCCAGCGACAATTCAGCACTTCTTATTCTCTCCTTACACACAGGGTCAATCCAACACCAACCTTTGCTCAGAGCATTGCAGAACAGGAGCTTGCTCCTTTATTTTCAAAGCCTCACAATCCTCAGGAGATCACCAGTGAGAGAGGAAGGAAAGCAAAAGCCCAGGATGGCTCCACTGCTTAATGCTCCAGGTTACTTGTTTTGCTTTCCTAGAGAAGAAAAATCGTTTTGACTCCCAAACTCCCAGACCTTTTTCGCCACAGGCTGAATCCCAAACCAGGTCACTGTCCTGGAATTTCTCCACTAACAGTGTGGTGTTTGCAAAGGCAACGACCTTTTAGGTCAGTGTTCAGTATCTAGCTTTTTCTTTTGTTGTATGTTTGATCCCAATAGAAATAATATGTTAATAATAGTTACCTTAGTGTTTTCTCAGAGGCATGCAGTGCTTTTTACTGCTGTGCTTTGCACATGAACACAACCACCACCACCGACCTTCAGAGTGTGTGAGTGCAACTAAGAACAGCTTACTAAAGTTTAAGAAAGTTTCTAACAGAAAAAGCCTTCTTTCCACTTCTATAACCCGGGCAGTTTCATATTCTGAGCGATGCCTTGCTATAAAACATCTTGTGACAAATTCAAGACAAGGTAAAGTTTGCACACATGAAATCCCTTATCTGGGAAACTGGTCACACTATTCTGCCTATGTCGGTTATGAACCTAGAAAGTAGCATTACACTGTGTGGCAAGAGGAAGCATTAGAAACGCAGCTGAGATTTCTGCTTTTTGAAGGGGAATTGCACGTTAATGCAGGAGTGTGCTACGCTGTCAAATTAGTTACAGAAAATAAAAATCACTGCTAGACGAGACTTGGAAACAGAAGCACCCAGTGAGGAAAAGCCAAACCAACACCAAGCAATTGCTGCATAGTCGCACATTATGTGTGCCAGTGTCTTCCCTCCCCTCTTCTTCTGCTCTTCCTTCATGTTGGAGAAAGCATCTGTTTCAGCTCAAACCCCAACCGCGCATGCTGCGCAGGGACTCCGGCAAGATACGCTATGACCTCAACATACTTTTCCTCATAGTATATCAATCTTAGGGCCAGCGCAGTCATCCCTGGAATTCACCACATTCTGCGGGGTGTTTCTATTTTCTTTCCACTGCTACTGCAAAAGGAAACAACATTGCTGCTGGTTTAGTCATCAGATCACATTTATCCCTGCTATAGCCTTAAGGATTTAATTGAATTTTGGATTAATGGAGTTTTGTGCCTGAATCCCACAGTGCTAATGAGTAGTGAGCTCCCTCACTCTCTTTTGCACGTATACAGAGATTTAAAGTGATGCTGTCGGGCACAGCTCCAAGTACACCTGCTTCTTCTCTCATCCTGCTACTTATTTAAAAAAAAATAAACAAAAAAAACCCACAAAAACCCCCCAAAAAAACCCCACAACCAAAACCAAAACACACACAAACACACACACCCCTCCCCAACAACAACACAAAAACCACCTGATGCAACAGTTCATGTAAATGGAAAATGGCAGCATTAAACACTGGTCTATCGTCTGTTCTAAGGGAAGAGTCTCACCAGCTAAATCACCAACAGCAGATGCAATAAAAATCAGTTTTTAGGTCACCAACGAGAAACAGACTTCAGTTCCAAAGTATGCAAGCTATCAAGGAGCCCTGTTTTTCAAAAAGCTTAGAGTGTGGGCCCACCACAGGCTTATTTACAAAGCTCAAAACCATCAACATGGTTAAGTGCTATGTGGGTGTCTACGGGCTGGACAGCATTTAGCAATGCTGAGTGTGAGGCATGTGTGACATGGCATGACTACAACTATATGCCTTGGAATTAAAAAAAAAAAGTCAAAAAATAGATCTCCGTTTTCAGTACAATCAACAAATCTAAAAGAAGAGAATGAGTGACAATAACTACAGACACAACTTGCAAGAGAGACTGTGACAACTTGTTCTACATGTATCATCCTCATTAAACATACTCATGGATCTAACAGAGCATCGCTGTGGTGAGCAATGAGGTGTTGGCACTGATAATTGCTTTTTATTAGGGCACATATATGTCTATTGTACCGTCATAGCGAAAGCACTGAAGCTCTGGCCTTACCCCAGACAGAAGCACCAGCCTGATGTGAAAGTTTGTGTCTGCCCTTCTCCATTTGTATCGTATGGGAAGGCACATATGGCCACAAGCCTCTTTCAGGTCTTAAAACTCAGGGAGATGGGTCAAACTCGTAAGAGATCCTAGTTATCTTGTTTCAGTAGTATATGCCAGCATCCCCCAAAATTGCAATAAATCACAGTGATAAAACCCACTATTTCATCCAGACTAACTCATTCCTTACTCCTGAAGACACCAGGAAAGCAACCCACACATCCACTGGATAGCAAGTGACAATAAAGAACAGAAACCTCTCTGCACCAAGAATTTACATCACTAGCTCCAGTAACAGTTAATTAGACAGATTCCCTTCACTCCTCCATTACGTCTTGCATTTTTCAGTTAGCTCTAGTAACGAGACACATAATAAATTATTATGAAGTAGAAACCTAACTGATTGCATTGCAAGTACTTAAAAGTACAGATTAAGCAGTGCGTAACTGTTTTATTCTAATGAAGACCTTACAGCAAGCAACCTGGTACACTAGATAAGGTACCTGAAGCTGTTTCACTGTGCCCAAGCTGACCTTCCAACCTTGGAGTTTTTGAAATATTAAAATCGTTTCCCCCTCCCTTTTGCCATAGAAGAGACCTACATGAGTCAGAGAAACATTGATTAGAGGAGAAATTGTGAAATTAATTTTGTAAACTTGATAGCAACTTCAATTTTTTTCCTTCTATCTATTTCTCCTAATTTTTTAAGATGGGTTCTACTTTAATAGAGCAATTGCCTTGAGTGCTTTCTACACCATATTATATAATGTGCCAACAGCACTAAAGAAAGACTGTGTACAGAAAGTATTTCAGCTATTTTAATCTGTCTTGTGAGAGGAGTCAGCAAATGAAAACAAGAAGACTACAGTCGCACGATCAGGTAGTGGTTCACAGACCTCCATGTGACAGGGGGGTCATTTTGAGAGTCACTGAGATACATTTAATCTTGCTGTAACATACTACTGCAAGCACAGTCCGTGTGTTGAGAATTAAGAAGATCTCTTGAAATTACAAATGCTGTAGCAGCACAGTTATTTTTTTATAGTGACTAGCAAACATTGACATTAGACGAGCAGGCACTGGTCAAACTGCCCAGGCTCCGAGGCTGTCATTCCATGCAACAAGAAGTTATCCGGCCCTATCCTGCCTTCAGAGTAAACTGGAATTCAGAGCAAGGGGGAAAACTAGCAAAGAAGATTGCAAACAGTGTTTTAGAGAAGATTATTCTAGAGTAGCATCCATTAACCCATCTCAGGCTTTCTCCCAGCGCTCTCAGGCACAACTCACACAAACGTGCTGCGGGAGGCTTCCCTCTCACACAATGTGCCCTTGTGGCCAAGAAGGCAAATGGCATCCTGGGGTGCATTAGACGGGGGGTGGTTAGTAGGTCGAGAGAGGTTCTCCTCCCCCTCTATTCTGCC
>VZRW01006144.1:91737-111586 GCA_013398125.1 Aegotheles bennettii | reverse complement strand
AATGGATGCAAACTGGAGCATAGGAGGTTCCATGTGAATATCAGGAAAAACTTTTTCACTGTGAGAGTGCCAGAGCACTGGAACAGGCTGCCCAGAGAGGTTGTGGAGTCTCCTTCACTGGAGACATTCAAAACCCGCCTGGATGCGTTCCTGTGTGATGTACTCTAGGTGACCCTGCTCTGGCAGGGGGGTTGGACTAGATGATCTTTCGAGGTCCCTTCCAACCCTAGAATTCTGTGATTCTGTGATTCTCTCAGTCACTGGGACCAAGCCAGCTCTAGCTTGGCCATCCCACAGCCAACCATCACACAACAGGTTGTTGCGTGTTGTACACAGTCACTTTAAAAGAGAAGCTGAGCAGCTTACAGCATGAGAGCCCCTTTTTTAAAAAAAGCAGCTATGTACACAAAAAGCTTGATTTGCCATGTGCATAAATCCTATACAACACTTGAAGAGACAGCTGCCGAAAAGCAAATGCCAGTTGGCAGCATGCATGGCCTCTCCAACACAACTTCTGCAGCCTCTCCTGAAGAGGCTGGAAAACCAGAGGCTTTCCCTTTGGTGTGAGGAAGGGGCACACCTAATAGCAGGGGCATAGGGAGGGTATCTGGAAAAAGTACAAAGCAAAGGGGTGGAGGAAGGAGCAGTAGGAAGACAGAAAGAGATAGTGGTAAAAGAAACAAGGAACAAGAAGACGGAGCAAGACAGAAGACATTTTTTGTATTGATAACCTTCACCATAGTATCCATCAGTGAAAAGGTATCAAAAAGAAAAAAAAAAAAGCATTGAGAGAAACATGGAGAGAGCAAAGGCCAGGAATAGCAGCCACATCAGTGTCATGCTCAAGTTATTCCTCCCCAACAGGTCCTAAACTTCAGGGGCAAGATGTTAAATGAGGCTTCTGGACAGCCCATTCTGGCCTGGCGTATCAGAAGGAACCAAGGTCACCCACACTTTCTGATTGTGCTACTCATTTGGGGATACAGGAGAAATAAATTCAATCAAATAAACAACTTTAGAAGCTATTCCCAATGGCCAGAAGAGTCTCCGTGCTAGAGCAGCCAGCACTTACCTGCTTCAAAAAGCCTTGGCTGCCTCACCATTTTTGTGTCAGGTTCCCACATGGAGAGGCAACACAAGCAAACCCACTCCCCTGCTACAAAACCCCAGCCATTCCCAAGTCACAGCAATCAGACCAAACACCTACCAGGCAGGAGCTCTCAAGTGAGTTGAACCATTTAAACTACAGGTAGAGGAAACAGACCCTATGGTCTGAGAAGTTACAGATCTCATGTAATGCCTATATGCTACCAATACTGATGCAGCAAGAACAACAAACCCAGCAATGAACCAACAGCTCCTACTGAACTGATTAACGAGGGGTGTTATGTGGGAATTAAAACACTGCCTTTCCCAGGTTCCAGGAATGCTGTGTGGGGCCCATTCAGGTGCCAATAATTAAATGATCAGAGAACTGCAGCAGGTAATTCTTCATCTATTTAAGGAACAAAACACTTTCTCCAAGGAATAGGTAGTGCAGAGCAATTTGTTATTACAGGTCTCCAAATGAAATCACACTGTGGGTGTTTTGCAGTTAAAACCAAAAGTCAGCAACAAAGGGCAAGCTGGGCAAGGGCTACCAGGGAGATTGTACAAAGGTCAAGGTTAAAAGGTAAAAAAAACCCATGCTTTGGCACAGATCCAGGGGGCAGCTGCTGAGTCACAGCCCTGTACACACTCTTACTAACTCAGTGCTGTTCCACGGGAATAAGGGCACCAAGGGCTGGTACCATGCCAGAATGTAGCCCTGAGTTATGGGAGAGCCCTTCCTTCCCCAGTGAGGTGCACAATGACCTGCTGGACGTGACCAGAGAAAATCCTTCTTACTGCCTGATTCCAGTTGCCACCATTATATGCACATTCTTAGGCATGAAGCAGAAGTGGGCATCACCTCTACTTTCATACATATATATATATACACAAATATGCAAACGCACCTACATGTATGTATATCCATGTGCAGAAATTACACCTACAAACATGCATACAGATATAGATACAGAGCAATATCACATACTGCACTGCACTCACCTCACTTCAGGCATTATTGTATGCATGCATACATTCTCCCTCTTCACATTCAAACTAGCATTAGAGATTTGGCTTTCTCCATGGAGAAGCTGGGACGGAGAGCGTTGCCTCCCAATATCGTGTTAGGATAGAAAGTGTCAGAACGCGGACAGTCCTCAGATATTCTCCTCTTCCCAAGCAGAGGAATTGCACTTTTTGATTCCCTTCTCTTTCTTCCCTTAACCCTCCCTTCCACCTTCTCCTCTCTTCCCTCTCCAGTAGCATAAGAAAAATTACAGCACATTTCAGGATAAAAATTGCCAAAACAAAGTGAATGACTTGACATTTTAAGGTAGGATCAGCTGCAAACCAAACCACAACGGTGCAGCAGGTAGTCAGCAGTACCTCCGAATGGCCCACATGGCTCTGCTGGGCACAGAAAGGCCACTGCTCCGCTGCTCCTCGGGTGACGCCGGGTGGCAGGAGCTCCAGGTGCCCCGGTGAGCAAAGCGATGCTTCCCGTTCTCCCGGCTGGCCGGAGGGACCTGCAGCGAGGCAGAGGGAGAAGCTGCAGGCTGCCAGGCAGGTCTCCGGTGGATCCCCCCATTTCTCCTGATTATGCATGCAGAGAAATGAGAAAAAAGAGGGGGAAGAAAAGGATTTAAGGATTTTTACTTTTCATGCTTACTTGTCAAAAGGCTGAACATTATGAAAACAGCACAATACAGTGACTAAACTACAACAGGTGACATTTTATTGAAAGTCTGTGTGTGCTGGGAGGACAGGATTATTAGTTCCTAACTATATCTAGAGGAAGAGACCCGACAACGACAGAAGATGAGCACTCCCTTATCAAGCCGTTCTCTGGACCTCTGGTAAGATGGAAAGCACTGTGAGGAAGAATATGGTGCCATTCCTAATGTTTTGGTGCAGAAAATAATTGGTGTTCTGCCTTGTTTAAACAGAACCCCAATCCGTACAGGCTGGAGGAAGGAACAGAAGGAGGAGAGTTTCAGCAGCATGTAGAAGGCTGCTGGTTTTCTGCTGCCCCCTGAAAAAAGTCAAGTACACTCATAAAATCCTGTGCACCACAAACAGACAGAGAAGTTCACAATACATCCAACCAGAGCAAATAGGAAAACGCAGCACATCTGGACTACAGAGGTTCATTCCTGCAAGCTAAGTAACTGCCACATCTGGGCAACTGGATGTCACTAAAGCAAAGTAATAACCCAAAGAGGCCACTGGAATGTGAACCTATGGGAAGGGAGAGACTGAGGGGAGGGAGAAGGAGGGGAGCACAAATTTTCCCCCAATTAATTAACATTTGTGTTACCTTCAGCCAGGCAGCTCCTGGAACACGCCTGGCAGGCTGTAAACACAAGTGTTAACAAGCATGCTGGCTGTCAGTCCCCAGAAAGCTTCTCGCTGGCTACTTGCCCATGAGTTGCACCGTTATAAATTACTTATCCTGTCAAAATAGGAGAAATCCTCTGCCCTCCATCGTACCTGCCCTCTGATAGCAACTGCTGCTAGAGGGGGCAGGTGGAGGGCAGGTGGGGCTTGAAATGTGGTCCATCCCCCATTAGCACCTCAAGGAATGGTTGTTGGAATGGGATGCTCCTGGAAAAGGGGTTCTTCTTCTCCTCCCTGCATTTGCTGCTCTTGCACTGTGCCATCTCTGGCACTCCCCAAACCCTCCTGGGAGCAGATTTAATTCACTACCACAGAAACACAAATTCAGTGTCCTTTTCTATAACCTAGATACACCAGCTCACACAGCAGTGCGACAAGCTCCAGAGCCTGTGGGGCTGCACTGGTAGGAACACAAGAAGCAATGGCAGGAGCGAGACCTCCCGCTCTCAGTGGCACTATGCTTTTAATTTCACTCACTCGTCAATATATCTGCACCAGGTATGGTTTGGGAGAGAAATGGATAAAACCCAGCTTCTACCAACCAAAAGAGTTCTGGCTTTTAATGGAGATAAAGTACAGCATAGTTATTTGTGACAGTCAATGAGGGACACCGTCTGGATTTTTCTCCAGTTACTGTTGAGAGCTGATAATTATTCCAATTATTCTAGAACTGCCTGAATAGTTTCCTTCTTTTTCCATTCTGTAAGGACAGAAAGGACCAAACCTGATTTTACTACTACATGTCGCATGATATTTCTACAACCACGACATTGCAGCTGAATAATCAAGCAGATGCTGCGAGTGGAAGAAGTTAAGCCAGAGAAATTTTACGATGTTGATGCTTTCCGTGCTCCCACAGAAAAAATAAATGTTAGTCTTGCCAGATTGAACTGAGCATTTTAGAGGTCAGTTCTTCACATCTGGTCTGTCTACTCAGCAAAATTTATCAGGCAGCAATAAAGTAACAAAAACAACAACAAAAAATACAGAATGAAACCTCAGTGCCCTCCAAATTTGCCAGATGTGTGCCATCTAATTCAGTGGGGCGAGTCCTTCTCCCACAGCCCGGTATATATTAACATATATTTTGCACACACAGGTGGCAACACTTGAAAAACACAGCAAGCATAGCAAGTTACTTACAGTTTGAGTCCGTTGCAGGAGAGGGAAAAGAAGTCATAAACCAAGCACACACCAAACACAGTGACTCCAGTTTCTTTCACCAGCATTGCACACGTCCCAAGGAATAAACTAAGCAGCAAAAAGAATGGGGAGGCAGTGGGAGGGAAATGTTCCCCAACATAAAGCTGATCCACACTCCTGAAAAATAAATTTGACATAAATATTTTAACTTCTCTGTTATTTTCATATTTACTACATTCACACAAATACTGAGACACTTTTCCTTAATTTCTTAAGATGCTGGTAATAAGTGACATGAACAATCTACACTGTTCGCTGATAACTGAGGAAAGGTTTAGACACAGGGCAGGAAAGGAAAACACAAATATTGAGAGGGTCACTAAGAATTTGAGCACAGGAGAAGGAAAAAGACAAGCAGAAAGATAAAGTGGACTTGAAACAGTCAGAGGAAGGCAGAGTAAGTACAAAGACTGAAAGGGCAGAAAAACACCTGCTTTCCATCATCCAGGACACACACCCCTGATTCTTCTTATGCAACAAAATGCACTAAGCAAGCAAAAATTCCTCCATCCCACCCACACTCCACTGGATTAAAGATGTGTCCTAATCATTAATAGACTGGGCAGCAAGCCTGTGTGAGAGGGAGGAAGGTAAGAAAGAACCAAAATCAAACAAATGGATTCCTGCAGGGTCGCTACCAGTTTTGCACCTTTGAAACCTTCTGAAAACAGCATTGTGGACTTGTAGCAAATGTGCCAAGAGGGACATAAGCAGTTTTTCCACATGGCCCTGACAATACGGTGCTACTCCTAAATTAAATAACAACTTAAAAGGGGCAGAGACACCATCAAGTAAAGCTATTTCTTTATCTATACTTGTTCAGTCACAGTTTTAGGACACAGACCAGCAAACAGTGCCAAGTTTTCATCTCAAAAGGATGACTAATGGTCTAGACAGCAATCCTTAACTCTCCCAGACTGGTCCCACAGTCACAGCATGAATTTCAAAGGCAGGCATGCTTCTGTTTGTCACTCTACATCCAGACCATTTGCCTTCCATCGAAACATCTCTTTATAATTTTTAGCTCCAACTCTACAAGCCCTCCTCTGTTGTACAGTCAGTGGTAATGTCAGTGGAAGAGGGGACCTTAAATGTTGAGCTCTCCTCTTCTGTTTGTTTGTTCTCATATGCATCACTTATTTGGCACTGCAGCTGGAAGCAGGGGCCAGGGCACTCACACACAGCAGTGCTGCGTGAAGGACCTCTGCCAACAACAACTGAAAACTGACAGCTTTCCCTCCGCCTCCTCCTCACACTACAGTATCTCATCGTATTATCGCAACCGATAGCAAGGATCCATACCTATTATAGGAGAGAAAAGCCAACAGAAAGAGCAGACAGGCTAGGACATCCGCTCTGCCTACTATGCCTGTTACCTAAAAGGGAAAGAGACACACAGGTGTAAAAGCACATACATAAAAAGGCATGAGCATTCACTGACTGTTTCAACTGTTACTATTACAAGCTTTTTATCTTTCAGTGTTATCCTCCCTCAACATACTGAAACCTTACTTGGTTAGTGTAGGATATGCTCAGTTTCGTCTGCTGCATTTCTCACTTGGCAAAACAAATGAGTAAGCCAACAGTTAAGTCATTCCTTACTTTCTCATTAAAATATTAATAAAGTTGCATAGAGAAATTGCAGTTTTAGGGATCTGCTAATTTCATATAATACGGCTTGAATGAGAAACGTATCCAACTCCCAGAACTGAGATTTGTTAAAGAGAAAGACTAATGAAAGAGCAACTCTTCGGAGAAGACTTATTATATAGGAATGAGTTAATAATTAATCTTTGAATAAACTTTATCAGCAAAAAGTGATAGAGTGGTATGTAATTTATTCTATTCCTGAATAATCTGAGTTTGTGAGAATTTTTTCTACATATTAATTAACCAAATCTTTTTATAAGAAAAGGAATACTGAAGAAGAATGTATAAACACTCTTTTTACAAACTAGTTCAATATTCCATTTCATAAAGATATAGAAATTGCCCATAAAGCAAATAAAAGACCCTTTGAAATCTTGCCTCTTTTGAGATTACATAATTAAGCCATATTCAGCGCTCTGGCATTTATTTTAACCTTTTTAAGTTCTGACCCAGACAAAAATAAATTCAAAGGGTGCCTCTTCTAAACCTCCCTTACAATATAAAGCTGTATTATCAAAAGGAGCCTAGCTGATTAGTGCAGATGAGACAGCACAGGGAGTAACTGTAAAGCTCACAGCTTTTTGTTATTAAGGTAATCTCTCCTCAAAAGTTCTCAGCCGTGGCAGCCATTTCCCTCACTCATTTACAAAGGCTCCTAAGGAGAGCATGTGATGACAATGGTATCTCAGCTAACGAGTGTATTTCTTTTTTTTAAGTATGGATAACTAGACACTGCATCTTCTTCTCAAAGACAGCAAGACTCATTTCATCTACAGAAGTACCTCCCCACGCTAATAGACAGGAGTTTTAGCATGACTGTGTCTTTAAATGTTTCCTTATAATGAACAGAAAAGCGTCCAATACCAGCTGTTGCTTTGTAAACTTACCATGATGTTTATTAAGCCAACAAGTTTTTTTCTGAAGATGATACTCCTAGCTTCTAACTGAAATCAATATAAATTAAACCATGGGTCACATCACCTCTATCTGAGAGATCTCATCCAGAATACGCACTAACGCTCCCTTCACTTTTTCTCCCTTAAATTGATGACTACAGGAGATGACTGAAGGCATGCAACAATGTCCCAGCAGGAGAGCGCGGCCTCACCAAGGTCTTTGGTTTCAGAAGACTCGGCATTTTCGTTAGCTGAATCACTCACCATTTATTCCCGGCATCGCTGATTAGGACCGTCAATTAGAATTTAGTGCCAAAGCAGAAAGATGGCAAGTATGAATACACTTATTTTCTTAAGGACTCCTGCAAATTATTTTAAATATAGCACATTCTCACCTTTGGTGCTTCACAGCAAAAATCACAAGCACCATATTCTGTATGACTCGGAGGTCTCTTTAAAAAAAAACAATTAAATATGCATCTATTTTTAGCTTCCGTGTCAGCGTTTGGATTTTTTGTGTCACATACTTACAGCCTCGGTGTGAATGGGATGCACAGCAAAGAACAGCGCCGTGACAAAAGCAAGCCGACAGTCCTTGAACACAGCTTTGTCACAAGTGTACATCAGCACAAGAGTCACTAGACAGTGTAAAATTACATTCACTGCGTGGAAATAGAAGGGGTTCATACCAGCCAGCAATATGTTTAACCTGCAAGGAAACAAAACAGAACCATTACTAGGCTGGAGAGGTCTTGTAACAGCAGGACATCTTTCAAATACTCCAAATTACGCTTTTTGACTGATTTGCAGTCTTCCAGTGTAAGTGCTGTTCAACTAATTAGTGAAAATCGCTCTGAACTTCTGGTTTATCTGATTAAAGAGAAACCACTTCCGCAGTTTTTAAAATACGTGGTTGAATTTGGCAACCTTCTTGACACCAAGGTGAGAGAGGGTTGTGCGCTCCCAAAACAGTTTACTGCAGTGAGACGGTGTCTGTGCTTCATTAGCAGCAAACAACACCGACCAACATCAGAAGCACAGCACTTGTCCCATTTCCCTCTTGGCACCTTCTGTGGTTGTCTCAGCCACGTGGCAGCTTTACAATATGGGTAGTTATTTTCTGCTACTGAATAGATGTTTTTTCTTGGGAGCAGCCAAGACAAGGACTCAGTAAGGCGCTGGAGCATCTGCTTGGCATTACAGGCACATTTATTCCCATTTAACTTTCAAAGTACTTTCACCTACTAGAGGTTAAGCATTTATTTAAATCCTTTACTGACATCAGGACTACACTACAAAGCTGTTCTAAGAGTTAACATCATTTTTATGAGGACAGTGATGGTAAAGATAAGTTAGCTAACATCACCCTAGACTCAATGAAATAATTAGGGTTCATTAATTGTGTTGATCATAAAAAAAATAAAACATAACAAGCTGTTATGACATTTGTTTAAACGAATGAGTGTATGAACACATTTTTCTGGCCACTGTTTTTTACAGCCAGCTTGCTTAACAGCTGCTGACAGGCTCTGCCTTACACACAGTTGAAGGCAACTCAATTCTCTTCAGAATTAATGGCATCTGTACATTTGGACAAATATATATACATACACACATATATACACATGGTGTCTTTTATCTAGGGAAGACTATATATGAACAAGGAATTTGAAAGCACTAATGTTAAAGGACATTTAAAAAAAAAAAAACAACTGACAAGACACCCAGCGAAAAGAAGACTCAATCTAAATATTTTGAATGTAGCTGTAAACATGCTGAAGAGTCAATAATCCTTCCTGTTGTTACTAACATACTCCAGGTCTCCCATGGCATACATGATGCGACAGCAAAGCCACCAAGTCGTTGCTGCTGTGCAAGCACCTTAGGGGTTTTTTGTAAGACAGGGGAGGGGTGGTGTGTTTGTGAGGGCCAGACAATGTATGCTTTTTACAAATACTCTCTGCATTCCTTACTCATAGGCAACAGAGTGCTATCTGTCCTGGGCTGCATTTTCCAGCCCAACCTAACTTTACCAGACCAGGAGTCTTACTCGTGCATTCCTGCTTTCCTCCCACTGGACTGTTTGCGGAGGCAATAGCTGAAATCCAGAGAGTTTGGAAAAAGTGCGATTTTAGCATGACTTGACCTTTCCCTTTGAAGTACGGGTTGATGCAGCTACATTATGACAAGACATCAGCCTGTGTGATTCAAGAATACATGAAGAGTTGGGTTTTTTCTTTTTTTTCCCCCATTTCTCCTGCAAGTCACTTCAGGGCAGCAGCATGCATCACTTTCCCTCACTCCTACCAGCACAAAATGACAAACCACAGCAAATGGCAGCACCAGACACCCAGCCAGAGCTTCAGCTGTAAACACGCTGAGTGGCAGGAACTCCCAGGCCTCAATCTTGTTCTCGGTGCGCTGCAGTGAACAAGGAGCAGCACAGGGCCACCCTGCCCCAGTGGAGCCAAAGGTCCCCTTCAGTCGCACCTGCAGATGTGGGCAATGGCAGGGACCACCTCCAGGCCCTGTGCTTTACACAAATGAATCATTTCTGGCTGCAAATCAGCCAGATGGAGCACAGTTGTCACCACTGCTCCTCCTCATATGCCAAAGTATGCTCTGGCAATCTGATTTCTGGAGAAAGCAGATGTGGGCAGGTAAGGACAGTGAGGACAAGTGCTCAGGCTACCAGGTGATACAAACCCATGCACCAAAATGTGAGATATTCTCATGTAGTTATTTGGCCAAGACGTGAGGACCAATCACTAAAAACATGACTTCTGACAACATTCTTGAAAAAAATCTCATTAGTCTCCATGGATCACATCCGATCACTTCCCATCCAGCAGAATGGGTCTACTGGCAGGAGAGGCAGAACTTTGTAGGGGATGGATCTTCCTGCTCCTATCAGGTCACCTATCCCAAAGGCAGGGTGTGCTTGTCACACCTCTTCTCGAGGCAAACATCAATTCAAAAAGGCTTGTAGACTGCTAATTACCTGACGTAAGTTACTGGAAACAGTTATGTAAAAGCAACAGCCTCACAGCTTGGCTATTCCCCTGTGTATTCTTTAAAAAAAGAAAAAGTAGAACAAAACACAAACATAACACCACCATGGCATTGAGATAAGCCTTCCATTAAACAGCAAAATCTGACTGCAAGCATGCCTTGGCACATGTTTTAAATACCATCTTTGGTGGTCCATGAACGCTAAATGTGAATGTGTGCAGGTGCTACATTCACACCAGTGTTTTTTGCTGCTAAAGCTCTTTGTCATAAGAAATTAGGCCACACGGCAATGAGGGAAACATTCTTTTCACCAGAAACAATCCCAGCAGAATGATTTTGAAACATTAGCGGTGGTTGAGTTTATTGTACATCACACATGTGAGCAAATCTGGGGCTCCAAACAGCTCTAATCCAAATCACAAGAACTCTGCAAAGCTCCCATGCACGTTCATCCACCCATGGGGGAAAAAAGGCATCATACTATGGAAAGCCAAATTTGTTCCGCTGCAGAGCAACTATGGTCAAGGGAGCGGGAGTGTGTGGGTGAATCAACAAATATAACTTCTCTCTTCTTAAAGTTTAATACCCTTACAGAGATTCAGTCCTGTCTTTGTTTACAGCAGCATTATCATGGAGTCATGTAGTAATTATACACGGTATACAGCTCAGCAAACAAAGAAAGCAAAACAGAGATCAGATTCCGAAAACTGAGTAAGAAGTATTGTTTCTCCAACATTATGTTCATGAACAGAAGCTCTGAGGCAATAACTGTACTCTGTTATGGAAGGAGAGGTTTGTCCTTATGTTTCCATATCTAAACTGGCTTACAAATTGCAAAAATCTTTCCGTTTTTAAGTTGCAAGCCCAAAAGACACTAATGCTACCATTATTTCTAATTTGCAGCATTGTGTGGGCTGGAAGACCTAAGCCACTTCTGCATGAAGATCATAACATCTGTCTGAGCTAAAGCACAACTTGCAAGATATGTATTACAGCTTTGGTAGAGCTCACAGCTAGGAGAGCAGATGCTTTGGGCTGGCCAGGCTCTTGAACTGACTGCTTGTCAAACCAGAGAGGTGTTGGCAAACAGTATTCTAAAGATTCAGGGCTGAATAAAGCAAGTGACCACACTCTTGGGAATGGACATACTTGAAAGAGGAGACACCACCACCTCAGATGAGGACATCTTTCCTCAGGTGAGCTGCTCATGAAACACGCAGAGAAGAATAGTTTTGCATTGCTTCAACACTTCTGCTTCAAGAGTCTCTGGCAGCAAAGAGTGCGCTAAGCCTCCTGAGAAGCAGTGAAGGGCAGTTCAAATGCAAAGGCCCTCAAAAGGCCCTGGGATTTTCCAGGAGGGGAAGAGCATGTACACCAAGGAGCAGTCTCTTGATACTGGGTGACATGTCAGGTATCTCTCAGCATCAATCCCATGTCCCATCAGGGCAGAGAAAGGTGCACCAAAACACATATTCAAAGCAAAGACTCTTGTCCCAACACTTACAGTGTTTGTGCCCAAGTATTGCAGCATGTGTGGCTCAGCATGTCACACCCACGGCAGAGCATTGCCAAAACTACATGCCCAAGCAGGAGGATACCAAAACAAGAAGTATATGCCCTAACACAAAAATGTCTTGATTTTGTCAAGGCTAATGGATGTTTTCCAGGAACAGCAGTGTAGTTTGCCTTGCCACCTACAACAGCTTTTCCAATCCCCCACAGTCCAGACTAGAGAAAGGAATCACATAGCTCTGCTCTTGGACAGAGACCTTCACAGGCACCAGCTGCTGAAGATCCAGCGAGCAGAGCTTGTAAAAGAGCTCTCCAGGCGAAAAAAAACCATGCTTGCTCTTACAAGACAACATCTATCAGCACTCCCCATTAAGTACACCCACCTCGTTTGAAGAACGGCATTTGTAGAGCAGGGACCATGAGCCATTGGACCCTCGAGCCACTGGCACTCACTGCTCCTCTAGGTAAGTTGTCAGGCCAGGACTCATCTCCTTGGGTAAGCAGCTCTCTGTACAGAGAGCCTGGAAATCGAGTGGGGTTCAGTGACACCATCCTCACAGACCCCTCACGAAGGGGGTTATGCAGCAAGAATACAGGCTTGCAGACAAATACCACACATGCCCAGTTACAGTATATAATCACCAGCACCCCTGGGCTCTAACATAGTGCTTTTTATCCACTTGTACACATGAAGACTCATTCAACCTTTTTTAAGACCTCTTGTGATTTAACAATATTGTAAACCATAATTGGAGAGTTTCTTTTTTTTATAGACTTTGTTATTATCCCTGGGCAGCTCTTGTTTAGTTTAATCTGTTTTATTATTTTCAAAAGACTAACAAAAACCACAACATGTTATGAAATAGAAAGCATGGGATAATAATTGTAATTTGTTATAGTGAATAACACTTAATGGAAAGCCTCAGAGCATCCCACACTTCATAAAACCCCCACAGCTTTTATAGAGGAAGGCTCACATCCAGATTTATATAAATTAATCTAACATACAAGGATGGATTAAGTTTCCTGTAATCTTTCCTTCCTTTTGGAATTGTGTGATATAAATGACAAACTTTATGCAAACTAATGCATGATTTCAGTGCATGGTGGAATCTCTTTATAAACTCCACAGATGCATCTACTGCGTGCCAGGAAAATGAGCTTTTGCACTCCAGAAATGGTGCAGCTGCATCAGTGGCAATAATGGTTAAAGCTCTGTGTGGGAACATCTCAAAGCTTAACAAAAAACCTGTAGTGGTATAAAGAAAATAAGCTGCCTTTGCAGCAGCATTTGTGCAATGGGCAGCCTAAGCAGAGCAGAGTTTCCACCGTGGTACAGCAGCACTGCGTGCTGATAATCTTTTAATAGTACAGCACAATACCTCAGGATTAATGGACAATAATGTTTAAACGGTCTGTTACTTGATTTGCTATAACGGGGATGGGTGAGAAGACAGAGGCCATATCAATTCTCAAGCTACAGCAATTCCCTTAGAGCACCACAGTCATCACTTAGGAGAGCACTAGTTAAGTGTTGGCATTCAAAGCAGGTTATTGCTTTCCAGTAGGGAAACAGAGATCACAATTAGATTGGGAAGCAGCAGCACCTTGGAAGCAGCAAATACACCAGGGCAAACATTTCTGATGAAACCTCAGAAAGTGTGGTTTGATCATCATTCCCACGTTAAGAATACCAAGAGCATCACCCACAGGGCTTTAGATTTGTCTCTGCCACAGCCTTAGAAAATGTAAAAAAGCCAGATTACGGCAATTTACAAACTGTCAAACCAGGTGTCATTTTACCCAGATTTTGAACAGAAGAGAGTTTGTCTTCAAAATTATTCTTAAATGTTGTCTCAGCAAAAGCAATGCACTGAAGAGAGCAAATATCTTTCGAAACTCTTTAGCAGCCATCAACCCGCCCTTTTCCAAGTGCAGGGTAAGAGATGAGATGTGTACAAGAACCTAGCTCAGATAGTCGTTCATCAAGGAGAGACAACACCACTAACAGAAAGCCAGTCTAAAGTTATTAGGCCTAATGAAGGCAATCTTTCAAACTGGGCTCTCCACCAAACTTGAAGTAAGTTTGGTAATCTTTCAGCTCGAGCTGCAGGCCATGAAGTGTCATTTTAATTCATACAGAGGGGAACTGAAAAAACAAAACAAAACAAAAGCCAACACCCGAACACAAGTATAGTGAGTAAAAAGAGAACAGTCTTTTTTTTTTCTCCTTTTTTTCTTTCTTTCTTTAAATCTGAGAAATGATGTATGAGAAAGCCCAGGAAAACAGCCAGAAAGAGTGAGTAAATGCAGAGAAATGCCTTTAGCTAACCAGCAGTAACCAGAGCACTTTATTTTCATGGACTCTAAAGAGTATTGACAGGGATGCTCCTGTGGGGAAGAGGGTTGGTCCAAAGCTGAGCCTTTTAGGTTAAATAAGGCAAAAGAAAATTAAGGCTGACATTGGCACAAGAGAGATGAGATGCCAGATGAGAGAAAATCCCCAGGAATTGGTAGGTGTTAAATAGAGAGAAAACACCACTGAAGCAAGCAGCAAAACATGGGCATGACTGGATTCGCGTCAGCCAAATCTTTCAGGAGAATCTGACTAGACCTTTTAGGGAACTCTTCCCTCAAAGTAAAGGCTTTTAATTTAATATCCATTTTTACTGAGTATTAAGGACAGCAAAAATGTTGCAACTAGGCAGAAGTCCAGCCTGTTTTGTACACACCTCTCCTCCTGGGCAGGTCCTCACCTCTGGGCTTGGCTGCAAGCAGCGCGGCAGCATGGACCCCCAGCCGGGTCTGCACCCTCCCTCCCTGGGCAAGGAGCTTCCCCTGACCCTTCCCAGGGGTCCTGGCCTCCTTCCAGGGAATGCAGGCAACCCCATGTCCCTCTAGAGAAACACAAACCTACAACCAAAAAACAGACACCTGCTACAAAAATTACATTCAAGGTGGTGGTGCAGGGAGACGGAGAACTTCTGCACACCTGGAGCTAGGAAAAAAAAGCTTTGAGGCACTGACAATCTCTCCCAGACCTGAAATGACAGCAAGATATTCTGCTTTGGGGCAGAAGAAAAGCTTGTATGCCTAGAAATGTAAGCATATATTCCAACTATAACACAACTGGTCTAATGAAAGGAACTGCCTCTCTTGGCAAACTCCACCTCACCCACTGTGGCTGCACCACTACTACATCAATTTCATGGCAGGTATCACAGTATCAATATGGAGAGCGATTGCTATAGCTGGGGTAGAAATATTAGATCAAGCTGTACAGGAGAAATACTGACACAAGTTTAAACACTGTGATATTGCCCTAATATAGATATACAGAGTGAAGAAAATACTTGTGCACTGTGTATTTAACCTGACACATTATAGCTTCACTATATTACCCTGTGATGTCAAACTGTAATACAGCATTAAATCAAGAACAAATAACATCGAAGGTCTGTCTTTCTTCCCCAGGTTGTTTTGGTTTTTTTTAAGCTCCCTGTCCTTGAAACTCATGCCACTGATACAGCTGAAAAAACAGAAAGATCAGCTGTAAGTAACTAGATAGATCAGAAGGTTGGCAGTGAATTATTGAATTCATTCTCTCTTTGGCTGTATATTTACACCTAACTCCAGCTCACAGTCACTTAAAGCTTTGATCCGAAGCCATTGGTAACCTTATTCTAGGCTCTCAGTGCCCACATAGTATACTGAACCACTGTTGAACAGTCCCATTTACCTCCTAGGCATGCATGTGCCCAAGCCATCTCTGGCTAGCAGCCTTGGCTGGAGAGCTGGTGGATCATTCCTTCTGCAGTCAGCAGCTGAACACAGCCTCAACTTTTTAATTTAGTTTTTTTCCCCTTTTTTCTCCAGCCAGAGTACTAGTAGAATGGGTCTGTGTGCAAATTGTGTGTGTGTTTTGTCTTTTCTGGTGGGAGAGTTGAGTTCCCTTGACGGTCTGTCTCCCTCAGCTTCTCTCCTCCTGGGCCACCAGAGCCACCCAGCAGAAGCAGCTGGAGTGGGCACTCTTACACGCTTCCCACAGAGCCAAGCACACCCCCAGTGAACACTGACTGCCACCTCCGTCAAGGAAGACCAGGTATCTCCTGTGCTGCTCTGCCCCATACCATCCTCTTGAGTCTATGTCATGGTTATGTGGTCTAAAACTGCCACTACCTTTATCTTTTCAGCCAGTTTTTTGCCCCTGGAAAGCTTTTACCTGAGGTGCTTCCCTCACCAGCCTCTGCCTTGACAGTGTCCTCCATCCCACCACCAAAGAGGCTGAGCGGGCAGGGCCTTCAATTCTCCTAGGCCTTTGCTTCACCACCTACAAAACCAGGAGCTGATCTCAATTGATTAAGAACCTTCAAACCTCCACGTAAGGGTTTTTCAAAAGGCTTCGTTCTTACCATCTCCTACCACTGTGCACCTTCAGGCTAATGCTGACTACATCAAACCTCCATCACCTGTTTGTTTCTGGGTTGAAAAATCTATCTAAATGGGGATATGACAGACAAGAAGAAAAAGAGGGAGGGAGACAGCACCGAGGATTGCACCCTCTGCTTCAACAGTGGAGAAATAATTTTGCAAAACCACTGGAACCAAGGAATAACTTCAGAGCTACTGAGGGAATAAATGATTCACTGTACTTCTGTTAGTGGAGACAAGGTGTAAGACAGAAAGCACCCAGTTTAAATATAAAACCCTGAATTAATTACAGAACTGGCAGTTCATTTTTTTGGTGTTTCTTTTTTCTTTTCCACTCTTCACCTTAACATTTTATATGGAAGACACCAAGAAATAATATATCCTGAGTCCAAGAAGCCTCCTTCTTTAGAAAGAAGTATACTGAATCACTTTTTGGAGAAGAAAACAGCTGCAGGTAAACATCTCCGAGTGACAGCACTGGAGCATGAATTAAGTTTTTTCCTAAGGACTAAGCTAAACCATTGCCTACCATCTTGGCTCCTGTGCATATAAGGAGTTGTGCTAGACCCGTCACCTAACAGTTACCCACATACAACAGGAATGTTTCTGAACCGACTAGTTTTAACACTCTTTTATTTTATTGAAGTCAGGAGAAAAGGTGAGAGGAGTTCAAAGACACAAAGCAAACATTATTTAATTCAACAGTCCGTGTGCAGGCTTTTTCCCCCCTTCTGATGTTAACCCACACAACACAATGCAGCAGTTCTGTGAATATTTTAAGTTTTGCTTAATGGTTCCAGTAACACAGGCCACTCTTATTTTCCTCTGATCATTCCTACCGACAGATCTGGCGTGAATACTGTCAAACACTTGAGCTCTTTTCACTGTTCAGCTCCAGAGCGTTAGTCTACTGGAATGAGGACTGTCATTTAAGATTTCCAATATGTGAGGAACACTGAACTACTGCTACAAAATTTCAGCAATGTCTGCTTAAGATTCTCCTGACAGACGGGTGATAAATTTTTTTAATTGAGAACATTTTAAGAATACGTAGCACATGCATAGGATATGTTCAGCCTAATGAGGAGTCCACAGGGCATCATGAATCCTTCCTCTTATTTTCACAGCTACAAAGGACAGAAAAGAGACCATGACAAAGTTTCTGTAGATTGATGCATCTGTAGATACAAATTTCAGCCCACCATTCACATCTGTTCTGTATGTGCAGTTTGGAGATCTCCCAGATTTTTAATATTAGTACAGCAAGACTCAGAAGAAGCCTTTCTAGATGAAAGTTCCATGCAACATAAGCACAGCCACCAGTCAGATATACAGAATCATGCTACCATTAAGATGCCTTGGATTTGACCAAACTAGCACAGCAAAAAAATAGAAATAAAGCAATCAAATAAAAAAATAATGAAGAGACAAGAATAGTTTGGTCCCCGCCTCCCTTCCTCAGCAAGATCCTGCAAACTACCCATCACACGGCTTTCTCAAGCATTCTAAGTGGATGCACTAAATTCTAACAAAATATTAACAAGCAACATTCATTTTTCCATTCTGTTAAAAGTCCATTCCTGTTGAGCATTTTACAGCCAGCAGAGTAAATACTTTTTTCTTTCTGCAGGAGGACAGAGCCCAGCCAGCCACCTCCTGCTTGGCAAGGCAGGGCTGGATGGCTCCAGCACGCAGAGCACGGCTCAGTGTCGCCTGGCAAGGGCTTCCTGCAGCATCTCTGGAAGTGCTGGGTTTGGAGGATCCACTCCACCCAGATCTTAACATCTTCCTCTGACACTCAACTGGTAGAAATGAAATGGGAAGAATGTGGAAACTGGAGGGATGGAAGGGTATTTGGGACACGGTGGACACTTCCTCTGCAGCCAGGGAAGATGAACAACCCCTTGGCTATTCCAAATGCAATGCCAAGCGGTGAACAATCAGCTCCGCCTTTGACCCCGTGTCTTAGCTGTACGGTTATTATAAGCACTTGAGAATGAAATCTTGCTCACAAAATTAGTCTCACTAATTTCCAAAAAAGGACTAAATAGGGACAGCACTTCAGCATTTTTTTTATCCCTCCCCCTTTAAATAGCAAAGGCAAAACCAGTTCACAGCCAAGGCATGTAAATGGCAACTAAAGCATTTAGTTTCCACTCCATTATTAAATTCTAAGATTCTTTTTCTAATTAGCATAACATAACCTCAATCCTGCAACCTGATCCAGGAGGCCAAGTCCAGCACCAATACCACATGCAGTGCCTTGGTGGTGATTCACCCACCTCTCAAATTACCCCTGGATGTATCCTCAGAGGAATGGATTAATGAGGCGACTCCCCAAACTGCAACAGTTTGGCTGGACACCCGATGGAGAAAACACTCTGTATGTACAGAGCCAGCTCTGCCTGCGGCTGCCCACATCCCTTTCACTCTCTATAGAAACCTGCTGAGAGCCCCTTCAAGGGGAAGGTACAAAACCTGTCCTAAATAATTCCGTTTACAAGGGTCTGTGCTGCATATGGCTTTATTGGGAATTCCGCACCCCGTGCCCACACGGCTGGGCTTCCCCCGACAGCCGGTCCCGACCGCCCTCGCTCCAAGCCCACCCTTACAACCAAAGTGCAGTAAGTGCTCCCGGGGGAGCACCAAAGGGATGCTGTGCTCCCTGAAACTGCTCTGGCCTCACAGAAACACGCTAATTGCACATAGCTCATGAAATGTTACTTATAAATCAGGTATTTTAATAAACAGCAACACAATTAGCAGAGCCAGGAGTACCAGTAACACCTCCTCCTGCTGTGCTTGCCACTGTCCATAGTGGGTTCCTTATGCCTGCCATAGGTTTCTAATGAGCATCCACCAGCCGCTTACGAACAGGAGCTCAGTGCTGAACATCACCGAGCTACACGAGCTCTTCACCACAGCTCCAGACAAACACCCAAACCATTTTTAAACACTACAGCGTGGTAAACATTCGCCATCATTTATGTTTCATCAGAATAAAGTAAGAACACGCTAATGGGAAGGAAGACAAGCTGCGTGAATTGTAACTAAGCTGATCGAATTATTCTCCTTGGGGAGAGAGAGGCATCTGGGTTTTCCTTCTAGTATTAGCGACGGCCACTGGCAGCTACTTTGTCACCATCCAACTTCTCTTCATCCCCGCAGAACCGAGACCCCCCCGCGCCGGCTCTGCCCGTGCTGGGGAACACCCGGAGCAGCCGAGGCTCCGAGCAACTCCGGACCGAGACGAGCGGCTCGCAGCCGCCAGCCCGGCTGCGGGACACGGCGCGGTGCCCTCCCGTGCGGCAGCCCCCTCCGCTTAGCGTGGGAAAGAAAGGGAGGAATGACTACGGGGCTGCTTCGAAACAGCACCGGGAAGTTTCTGGCACGATCGCTCAATTGCGAAGAAAAGTACTGGAGAGAAGGCAGAGGGATGACCAAGAGAAGAAACCACGGGGAATTCAATTTGAGCACCTCCTCTAGTCTGAAGAGCTTTCCAAAACGCTCCGTTTCCCCTTTTATCCGCCACTTGTTCCCGAACCGCGAGGGACGCGGGGCGCTTGCCGGCAGGCTCCACCGGAGCGGCTCCCCGGCGTTCCTCCTCTCCAGCCAACTTCCACCGGGCCGCACCGGGACCGCCCCGTCCCACGCAGAAA
>VZRW01006144.1:59146-91010 GCA_013398125.1 Aegotheles bennettii | reverse complement strand
GTCGTGCTGCGGCACCGGGAGCGGAGCCCGGAGGCGGCGGGTCCCCCCTGCCACTCGCGGGAGGCAGGTGCGAGGCTGCCCTGCCCGGTGCCGGGGCCTCCTCCCTGCCCCTGCGGGCATCCCCCTCCACGGCCGGGCGCACCAGGAGCAGCCTCCCTGCGGACCGTGCTCACCTGGGGAGTGGGAACGTCCCAGCCGGCTCCAGGGCATCCACAGTACCAATCCTGATCCACTGTACCAACGCTGCTCCGCTGCATCCGTACTGCTCCGCAGCATCAGTGCCGGTCCACACCATCCGTGCCGCAGCATTGGCTGTGCCAAAGAGTCCCCAGAGTGTCCTGCTGCTGGCAGGTGCCATGGAACTTGTTTTTTCTACTCTGGTCCATCACTTGTCCCTCTTCCAGAATCACCAGGGAGCTGCCCTCCCTAAGGCGTTATTCTGATGGCTGCAGTGTGTCTGTCCTCTCCCATATGCAACCTTTCTTATGTTAGGGACAACTCCCTGTAACTTTCACTTAAGGAAAGACCATGTTCAGATCACCTACTCAGCCACATATAAAAGGTATGTGGCCATGGCTTTTTCAGAAAACAGAAAAACAAAGACTCTGTTAATGCTTTTTAGACTCTATTAGTGCTTTTTACCATTTAAATTAAACCTCCTGCTTATAACCAAGGCTAATGAACATACTGGACATACTCTGACTTTGCTCCTGGAAAAGATACACTGGGCATGGTTGACCACCAGCCTGTGCAGTTCCGAGCTGCTCTGGGTGTGAGCGTGCCTGCCCACGTGTGGGAAGAAGAGAGGAGCAGAAGCCGTGAAGAGTCCATGCAGGCTGTCCGGGGCAAGCTGCCTCTAGGAACGCTTGTTCCTCCAGCATATTTGGCACTTTCAGTGGTCTGGTATTTTCCAAGTGCAATAGAACAGGCTTTTCAGATGCACTTTTGTCGTAGCTAAAAATAACAGTTAACTCCAACTAGAACAGTGTGTTTATATCCGGGATAGAAGGAAACTCCACCAGAAGCAGGGTCATCACTCAAACTTTCCCCTTAAGTGGCTGCTGACATTTTGCCAGTTGGCTCCCTGGAGCTTTCCCCACCATGGGAGACAGTTCCCTGTGGTATGTTGGTATTTCCACCAAAGTTTCGAAGCCTGGACACATAAAGCTAGACTGCAGCATCTGTGCATGGACACAGAAGCAACCTGGTCTCCAGAGACACTGAAGTACCAAAGCCCGTGAGTGCCCAGCAGTGCTGGAAACAAAGTCACTACTGAAGACCAGCCTGAAAGGTGGAATTGGGACTTTCTGTTAACATAAATTAGTGTTGACAATTATTGAAAGGGAGGTAAGGAGGACTGTAATGTTGATGATTAAAGCAAAACCAACGTGTAAGATTTAAAGGTTGAAATTGCCTTACAATAGACCCTAGGTAATACTCAAAATCCTAAATTACTCTACCAAACAAAATCTGCAATCCACTGTGGTTCTGAAATGGGCAACTGAGGGTCTAACTATTCTCTGGGGTGGATGTACAGCACATGGGTGAGCTGGACAGCCTGAAGGGGGGGTCAGCAGCACTGCTGACATGACCCCAACAAACCCAACGCACCCAACAGCCCAGCTGGGTCTTGGCAGTTTGTTCCTCCCAATAAGACCCCCATACCTCATCTCCAGCATGGACCAGGGTCCACACAGCCTTTCTCACAGATATCTTTCAGCCTCCTGTCCTCCTTCTTCACAGGTTGGGGGCAGCCCACTGATAGCTCACTCCTGCAACAAAACAGGGCCCAGTGCTGTCAATGTTGGGGCAGGGGACAGGTCTCTCCATTCGTTATCCAGGGCTGTGGTACATGTCCCTGCTATGTCACAAGTCCTGCTGTTCTAGCTTTGAGCTCAACTAGTTCACCACATGAAGCATACAAAAAATGCAGTGTTCTAAAATGGCAAATTATGAAGAGGTGATAAAATAACAGTTTCTAATCACGAGATTTGCTGTCAATATCTTATGACAGTAACATACACAGCCATAAAACATCGCATAGTACAACAGATGTACTCTACGGAATAAATAACATTGCATCCTATACAGATCTGCAATTCCCCATTCTCTTTCATAACCTGCCATGCTTGACACCACCAAAAAGCGTGGAAAGAAATGGCAGTGCTGACCCGTTCAGGACTCTTTCAGCCCTTGCTCTCCTCAGGAGGGCACCAACACTGGCCATTGGCTTTCTTCTGGCATGGACTTTGCAAGGGAGAAAAACCCTATTTATTTTCTCGTCTGTTTTCTTATGTGCTTACCAAAATGTTATGCACAAAACGTAGTTAACACTGATTTGTCAAATTTTTTTTATGAGAAGAAAACCTATTCTCACTCCTCCAAAACAGACGAGATCTTTCCTTTCTTCCCTCAAAAAAACATCTGAAAGAGACGAAGCAATGCTCCAGTCAAACATGAAGACCTCCTGTTCTTCTCATCAAGACCTGCTGAAATACAGGCACATAGTCTTCCCCTTTTGATCCACAAAGGGAAACACTACCTCAGCATGCAGCAGTCACCATCGCAGACTGAATTCAAGATGTTGTCTATTGCTAGAAGTTCTGAGCACCTATAAAGAAACCAACAGCATAAAGTCAGAATTAAGAGAGCAGGCGAACACACATTGAGCACGGTCTTAAATCCATACATTATATGCAGGCATACACACAGAGAAAGTGTGTGAGAAAGAAGAGAATCCAGTGATGGGATGGTTTGCTCCAAAGCTGCTTTGCCACTTCCAAAAATATCTAGTCTAATAAGAAATGTTTCCTCCTCCTGCAAGCCTTGATTCTTTCTCTACCTAAAGTAGCTATGTCATTGCTTCTGCAATACAAAGCCAAACTGCTTCTCAGGAAAGCCTAGCTGAGTTCTGGAACCATGTGTGTAGTTGAAGCACTCCAGCTATTTGACTGCCTGCTCATATCTGAATCACAAGTTTCGTGCCAGCTATATAAAAAGATTAACAAATGGCTGTTAAAACTAGAGACCTTGAAACTAATTATGCGTGATGCTCAAAAAAAATTTGCTCTGCTAATTGAGCAGAGCTCATTACTTCTGAAGTAGGAAAGTTTAGCCTCCACTCAGAGTAAAACATACGGCAGGGTATGCAAGGCAGTAGACACATTTGAACTGTTACACTTCAAAGGGTTGAGCGCGGATTGATCTGTTATTGTCTGAAGATGGCAACTGCTCAAAGGCAAAAACTGCAAAAGTTTTGAGTTTCAAGCTTAAATGTGGAGGCCTGAAGAGTTTAGCTTTGCATTGACTGATGAAAGTATGAGAAAGCGGTAAATACAATTTAAAAGTTAAATTACCATATGGTCATAGCTAGAGGTGAATTTCAAAAGTAGCACATGTAAATAGTTTCCTGCTGTCTGAACAAATAATTTTATATTTAAACTAAGTCATTTGGTAACCGGTACAATTGATTTCTGCTTGTAGTCAGTTACTAAATGGTTTTGCAATTCCTTTCAGTAGCCCCAGGATGAAACTCTGTATCTGCCACGCATACAATCTTCAGTTGATGCAGATTATGTTCATATGGTTGAAAGCAACAAAAAAAAAAAAAAAAAAAAAAGAAAAAAAGAATGAGCCAGCCACCAGGTTCTGCTAGCTATTAAAGGAAATTGCCATCTTAAATGAAGGAGTGTTGCAAAACCTGGAACTAAGTTTGGCATCTTTTCTCCAGTGTGCTGTCTGTGTTGGAAGAGCTTTGGAGAGATAGTGAGCAATCCATGTGGTGCAGAGCCCCTTCAAGGATTTCAGTGCAGGCATAGTTCTGTTTAGCCAAGTAGGATTTGAACTTTGGGGTTACTGGGAGCACTGCAACAGCGCAGCGAAACACTGTGCTATACTGGGCTGGAGAAATCTTATTTATGATCCTTTTTGCTTGTTACGGAATTGCTTCTAGGTCTATGCAGGCTAGAGAATTCTTCCTGAAGGCCAGTGAAAGTTCCTATGTTTTTGCTTTCACTTTCAACTGTGGCCAAGAGCCAGAAGTCCTATAAGCAGGAGAGGAAAACTTCTTGCCCTTAGTACCCTGGTCCTGTGATCCTTAGGAGACAAAGTGATCCAGTATCCTCAGGATGACCTCTCCTTTACATAGGGATGTTATATTTCAAGTTCAGTCCACAACCCCCTGATAAACCTTCTCCCTGTGGCAGTCATGGAGTCTGCTAAATATTAGTCCTGAAAATTCAAACTCCTCAGCTTTTACAAAGCTGTCACATGGTAAGCACTGCTTGGTGGATCCCTATGGATGCACATTTCCCATCCCTGACACAGATGGCAAGTTATACAGAATCCTCCATGACCCATTTTTAGATCCATTTGTCACCTGTTTCATATGCTTGCGTAAAATGAGAGATTTCAAGCTGAGAAAAAACTTGCCATAGTTGTTACTGGATTAGAGGGAATCTCTTTTTCAGCTCATACAACAAATGCGTTTTCTGCCTTTGAAGAGACCCAGGTTAAGCCTTAGTCTATAAGCAGGATTGTACAGGATCTTTGAACCCCTGCACTGGGTGGAACATCCACAATTTGTCAGAGGAAAGGCATCCAGTAAATGGTACAGAGTGACTTGGGATTGGCAGTCACAGTTTAAAGGTCAAGGACAGTACAAATGTGGGACAAGTGCCAGTAATGGGAATAATGGGATCCTTCAAGTACAGAGTGGAGGCAGGCTGTGGCATAGCCTGCTGAAGTTGTCCACTCCAGTGGACTCGCTTATCGGCTGAGGACATTAGTGCTTTCCATATTTGTGTGCTTGATTTGGGTGTTTGGAACCCTACGGAGGAATGGGGAGTGGAGGAGAGAAAGCATTTTCCTTTCCTTATTGAGAATGGATCTGCACTTTTCCTCCTCTAGAAGCACTGCAAAATTTCCCAAAGCCGAAGAGAGTTCTCAGTCGTTTCCTGCCTGAAAGATCTTTTTTTACGGCATAGAGCAAGGGAAAAATGCAGCCTATAGGGCTTGAGTCATAAGAGTTATCACTTGTAACATTCATCTTTTTAATGCTGATTAAATACAAGACAGTTTAAGTTGAATTTTTATGTACTCCACGGAAATCAGCTAATGGCTCAGAACCACAAAAATTAAAAAGGAAAAACCCAACTCAAGATAGTCCCATTTCTGGGTGAGTGATTGAGACGGCTCCTAGACGACCCAACATTTGTTTCACTTACAATGCATAGCCCCAGACCGCATTTTTGCTCTGCTTGGAACCCTGTTTCTGAGTACAAGCAGGTCAGAATGGGTGTGAGGCTCTTCAGAAAGCTTTCCTGAGATAGGGCATTAGTAACTCAGCTACCATACTCTTGCTACAAGGCTGTGCAAGGGCACATGTGAATTGTCACATGGCTGTAAAGTTCGATGCCGAGTTGCTGAGGGTACTGGAGTCAAATGCAGCATAAGAAACCGATTTGGGCACAGCACTCTGATCAGTATTTACTGGCTGGGATTCATATTGCTCTACAGGGGGGCGGATTTGGAAGAAGAGTGATTTTTGTGAGGCAAAGGAGCTATTTTCAGCTTAGACCGATCCAAATCATTGTAATTTGACCCTATACTCAGCCTTCAGAGTTCACTGTACGTTCCTCAATGTAATTGTCTCTTGGAAGTTTATATGTCAAAATAAGAACAGAGATTAAAGACCCCAAATCTGTTCCTTATTCAGATTCAGTTGTTTTTGTTTTCTGGGCATCTTGAAACTGGAAATCAGTAGCAGTTCCCTCTGAAAAGTAACTGATTTATATATAGGGTCTTCAGGCAACCCTAGTTTCAATTGAATTGCAGTCAATGCAAATAGTCTGATAAAATCAGACAGTTGGATAAAATCAGGAAATCTCTACATTTATTCTCTGATTACTGAGCAAGCTCAATTTCATCATGGTGAAGTAGAAGCCAGTGGTTACAATTACTTTTCTTTCCTTTCATCTATTTTTTAATATTTGGGTTTAAGACAGAAAAATTACAAATGAATAAATCTGCACCAAGTCCAGTCAAGACTTTTCTCTCTATAATAATATTATTCATATCTCTATGATTAGCAACAGCTGGAATAAATTTTAGCAAAAATATTAAAATCTATATTGTAGAACAAGCCACATGGAGTCACTGTAATTTGAGGAGGGTGAAAGTTTCCATAAAATCTACTGGGAAAGGAATACAACTTTTTTTTTTTCAGGTGACTTCTTTGGATTTTATTTTTGCAAGCAGATACAGTTTTATTTTACAGTGCTTAACTTTCTAGTGTTTATGTTGAACAAACACTCCAGATAAAACAACACATCAGTCAGCCACTCTGGGCGCTGTTTCTTCTCACTAGTCCTCTTACACCAAGTTGTACTGAGGAGCTCTGGCTGTGTTGAAGCAAAAATAAAGTTTCAAGCGCAATTACAACCACCTAAGCTAACATCAGTGCTATGCTAGCTAGAAAGTTATCACACAGGTCTGCTTTCCACCTGCAAACATCGCCATGTTGCTGGCTATTCTTTTCCCAAAGTGTTTGAGAAATTTGCAGGCAGCTAATAGATCAGTTAAAATCACAGAGGTAAAACCCTGTACAGCTTCTCAAAGGAAACCATCTGAAAGCCCAGCCCAGTGGCAGGTTGAGAAGGGCAGTGTCAGGAAGATGTGGGACGGAGAAAGAGGCAGCTGGGAATGATCAGAGTAGGTTTTCAGTGCTCCCTTTCTCTCTCCATTGTTTCCATAGACCATGCATCTAAGTGACCCTCAAACTGGAGGTAGGATAAATTTGACCCTCCCCAGTGATCCTTGCTCTTCAGCACTCATCAGCACTCCTGTGAGTCTGTTGTGGACAGGCAAAATATGTCACAATACTCAAATTTTTAATAAAAATATCAAGCCCATTCTGAATTAAAGTTATCATCTAAGTATGGAAGCACAAGAAGGACCAGTAGAAGTGATGTGATAATGGTAGATGCAGATGGTACCTAGGTCATCAGGATGCCAGCGCTTGTATTTGTTTTCAATCCAAGAAGAACACAGAAGACATGTTGAGATGTCCGGAGTTGGTGTCTCTTTCTCTCTGTGCCATTGCAAGTCGTCTGGGCCACCTGGATTCATGGGTCTGGGTGCTTGGGAGCATCAGGGTATGAAAGTGTGTGCAAATCCTGTTTTGTCCGGGGTAAAATCACCTTTGTCTCCTCTATTACCTCACATTGTACTTTGTTGCATTGTTACTGCAGTGTTGCAAAGTTAGTTTTGGGGCTACAAGCCTGGCAATGCTGGAGTTATGAGCCATATGTGCTAACAATACTTATACACCTTTTATCCACATGAATGCAAGCTCTTGGTTTGCCTGAAATGCTCTGGGGAGACATATTTCTGGGTTTTCTCAGTTTTCCCCTAGACGAGCACACACATATGAGCGCAGGATTTTCATCTCCTCCTGCTGACGGGGACCACAGGACTCCCTCCCTTCAAGGTCTGAGAACTCACTCTCCCCAAGAAGATGGGTCTGTCTTGCTCTCTTATGCCTATCTGCACACCCTTCATGTGTTTCAGCTGACCTCTCCTGCCTGATTCCACTCCAGCTTTCTCCTCAGTCAGTAGGAACTTCTAACCTTTCAATTTCTATTGTTAAACAATTAAAAAAAATAATCACTGAGCTTTGCCTAGTTTGGAGCTTACAAAATTTCCCATGGCTTCAGCCCAAAGCCCAAAGTCATCTGCAGTTCAGCTGAAACACTCCTAGGATCCCGCAATAGGAGTCTGGAAGCTTTCTGGACAGCATTTGGAGCCTGCAAGATGTAGAAATCATAACATCCACAGCCTGAGAACAAATCTAGTGTGCTTGCTGTTACTAAACCTGCTCAGCAACACTTCTCTGCAGTGTTTTGTGTCAGCTCTACTAGACCAAAAATTTTATGCCAACCTGCTTAATGATGCTCCAGATTCATTCATTTGTGCTTTCCACTTTCTATTTTGACCACAGCAATGCAATACCAAAAATACCAAATACCTCCATGTGAGGGAAACTCCAACCAGTCCAGAAACTCCAACAACCTGGCCCAGTCCCAGCTCATTACACCTGCTCTTTTCTTCCATCCCTGGGACATCACATCAAATTCAGAGGCCTGGCTCGAGGTTCATTTGACCTCACTGTTAGTGAGCCAATCCTCTGAATCCAAGGTCCTTCTTAGTTTTTTCCTGCAGGTTCTCTAGAGACTTTCAGAGATGCTCCATGGCCCAGTGTATCTTAACTATTACCAAGTTCGTTCCACAGCTCTGTTCCTCAGGCACAAGGCAACCTTTAACTTTGTAGATTAGAGGTCACGTATGCTCAGATAGAGCTTCCATGGAAGCTGCTTCAAGAATAATGAGTGATTCTCCACAAGACCCAAGGATTTTTGTGATCCTCATGATCGTCTTCTCAGTGCAAAAAGGCCAACAGTTTTAAGTACAAACAAAAAGAATTACAGCAGCAAACAAACCACTCTATCAAACCACAATATTCCTCTGTACTCTCAATCCTTCATTGGGAACAGACGGGGAGAAAAAAATTAATTACCTGAGAGTCAACATCATTTATATCACTACTGCTGATAAAAACAGTTAAAACATACTGAGCTTGTTCTGAATAGTTTTCTAAGGGAAAAGACTGAAGAGGAGCCTCAAGGAAAACTCAGGCACAGCTCAACTTCAAAGAAGTGCTGCAGAGATCCACACTTTGTAATTTGGGCCTATTTCTGGTTATCTCTGTATTTACATAGATTGAGAATTGTGAAGAGAAAAATCATAAAGACGGGGTTAGTCTTTTTTTGGCATGAGGCTGGCATCTGCCATGGGAAATTAATCCACGCTAAGCTGCAGTAAACTGAGCTGCTGAGTTTGTACTCGTGTCACTGGGACCGCTTACACTCACTGCTGCTCTATAAACTCTTATTACTCAGACTTGACAGTGGGTGACATCCTGAAGACAAGAATAGCCTATGGATCACCATCTATTCAATAACTCTTTATAAAAATATTAAATGAGCTGTTTTTCCTAAGACCACAGACCAAAATATTTTGGGGAGGTGAATAAAGCAATACTGGGGGGTGTATTTATTTATTTATTTATTTTGGAGAAGGGGATTAGAAGGTCCCAGGGTGCTTTGTCACTGAAATAACCACATCTGCCAGCTAAATTGGCAGAGCTGTTATATTTAGTTTCTAGAAAGAGTCCCTCAGACATTGAGGTCTTGGATAACTTCCAAAAGATTTGCTCTCTGGACAGCTGAAGCAAAATAAAATTAGGGGGGGAAAGTAGTTCACAGTTTCAGCTAGCATTTTTATTTTTTCTGAGCATCACATGGTCTGAAATGTTGATGAGAAAAGATGGGCTCATGAGAGGCGACTTGACAGGTATCATATTTTAATTTCCTTCATAAAATTTTGTAAGCTTTTCTCTCTCTCCAGTGGCCACCTTGCTGTTGCTGCCTTTTGGGGCCCATATGATCCTCCTATGAGAAAAGGATATCCCAAGGCATTTCCTTTTTTCTTTTGCAGGATGCAGTCAGAGGATCCCATTAAAATCTTTAATTTGTTTAACTGGTTTCTAACTTTGCAGACTCCTGCCATGCCATAAAACTAACCGATGAATAACAGGGCCCTGCTAGTTTTGGCTAGGGTGTAATGTGAGCTCCCAGGGCTGGAAGCAATAAAACATAATTTTCTGAGGAATGGGGTTTTGTAAGGAACGTACTAGCCCTGACTTCACCACACCCTTTCATTTTGTTAGCTGCAGTGCAGCAAGTTATGGCTGGATTTTGTTTCATTTTCTATCATTATGAGCCCTCTGTTCTCAAAGGATCCTCTGGGTAGCTCAAGATCTTTTAGGTAAAGAGCTGATGAGTGCTGTGCCTGGGACTTGCTCTGTATATATGGGAGCCTGTGTATGGGTTGTGTAATGACACTGTGTAATGCTCATACAGAGCAGTTTGGAAGGGAGAAGAATTTCAGATAAATCAAAAGGCAGCCTCTTCCCTCCCACACTGACCTTCTTCGGAGCTGCCTTGCACTGAAAATCCTCTATCTTTCCATCTCTATATACATTTTCAGAGGACTATGGGTTGAAAAGAACAAAGTTCAGCCCTCAGCTATCATTGTCACATGCTGGTTTTGGAAGCTAAGTGATGGGATGCACATGTCACATTTCAGCTCGGTGTCATCAACTCAGCCAGGTTGTCCTGAAGAGAAGCTTCCTCAAAACTCAGAACACTGCTTCTTCAGCTTTCTAGGTAAAACTGGTCAGATCTGACTCCCTGCTGCAGAATATCCTCATCATCGTCCAGGCAGAGACAGTGATAAACATTTTCACCTGTCAGGCTACCTGCAAGTAATCTAATCAGTTTGGGAACATTCTAATTCATAATCAGTCTGGCTGGCTGAAGTTGTCAGTGAGCAACTGCAACAGCAAGCCTCCAACTGTTTGGACCACCTTACCAACTGTGCCAGCCTGGTCTCCCCACTATGCCATCAGCTGCACAGACACTGATATCGCCAAGACCCAGGAGGCATCTGCATCCTGGCTCTTATTACAACCACCCACAGAGCTGCAGCCCCTCACAACTGCCCAGTAAAAGCCTCAGGATCCCAATCCAGGCAGGGAAACAAGGCAAAGAAATGGTGGAAGGAAGAAAGCCTTAGCTTCATCATGGAACAAATCTGAAGGCTAAGAGGTGTGCTCAAAGCTACAAAGGAGCTCAGCAGGAAATACAGGCAGGAGCTGAAAACACACCTCCTGATGTGGCCATCTTCTGCCCCTGAGGGCACGCAAGGATTGGAAAGAGAAACATCTGCATGCAGCACAAAGGCTCTTCCCTCGGGATTTCACTGGCTCTTGTGTTCTGGTTCACACTGGGACAAGGAGACAGGAGAGAGGAAACTGGGCATCAGTGTGCTGGTGCCTCTGGGAAGAGCTTCAGTAGCAACTGTTGTTACAGGTCTTAATAGAGCCAGCTATTCCTCTGCCCTAGCCAAGGACCACTTCAGTGCACAGGAGAGGCTGGAAGAAGGCTTTCCCCAACATGTCTGAAGTTGCCATATAGACTTTTTCAGTCTTTGCACTCCAGGATTTTGAGACAGGATTAGGACAGAACTTTGCTTGGGAGGCAAAACCCTATGCCCTCCCACCGCTGACCTCAGGACATGGTTGTCTGTAAATCAACCCTAGAGCAAAATCCCTAACAGGGAATACGATAGGACTTCACATTGTTATAGCATCTTGCAGCAGCCTGTGCTTGTGTCGGAGTCTGAGAAGCAGGAATGCATATGCCCTTACAGTGACAGCATAGGAGATTCTGGTTTAGTTTTGAATAAGTGATTGATAGGGTAAAGGAAACTGGGGGAGACAGGTCAAATGCAGCTAATGAAAAAAGTAGACTCAGTCGTCATCCTGTTACATTGCTTGCTAATAGAATAGTGTTTAGCAATAGCTTGTGTGTTGTAAGGCTTAAGGTTATCAGCAGAGTGACTGCAGAGAGCTAGTTAGAATTCATCCTGCATCTATGACTGTAATCCAGCAATTTAGATGAAAACACGTACTCTGCATAGGTGCACGACAGACTATTACTATCATTAATACAGTAATAGTCATAATAAATCACATATTGAGTGTGTTTGTTATTCTGCGGAAAACTTAATTATAATTTCTAAGCTGGCAGCATTTGATTTACTTTATGCTATCTCTGAAATTGTATAATTAGTTCCCAAGTTACAACTTCTGCAAAATCTCTGCCTTGTCGAGGGTAGGAGACGTGGAGTTACAGCTGCAGCCATCGCTCTGGCAAAGACAGCTTTCCCTAGAGAATATTAGTTTTCAAAGTAAAAATGAAAAACGAGTAAAATTCCCCTGAAAAGGGGGAAATACTTGGCAGGCGCCTCTCGGGGAACCTGCCCTCGTGTTGCTGAGATGTCTTTGGTAAAAGGAGCTCTCTAGTGTCCGGCTGTAGTACTGCAGTTCAGCAAGAACACGCTCTGAGCACTCAACCTCACCAAATAGATGTGCAAAAGGAAGCCTGGGTCTCCACTTCTAGGTCCTAACTCGTAATGTGCAAAGTGCTACTTAAGCATCACTGTCACCCAAACCAGTACTGTACTCAAAAGTTTAAAGGCACGGCGCAGAGGTCTTATTCATTCCCACCTATCCTTCTCCATCGTTTTTAAAGGAACTTCCACTGTGCGGACAAAGCGGCTCCTACGTGGTCCATGGAGCAAGGAGGGGTGCACACTTCTGCCAGCATCCAGGCCATGAAAAAAAAGCTTTAAAATTTCACTGTGTTCCTCTCTGAAGACAATGAAGTGCCTGCCACTTGGGGATCTAAGGTCATGTGCACCTATTTGATTTGAGGTAGTGCACCTATTTGATTTGAGGTAGTAGGTTTGGTAGAAGTGAATGTCTAATTGTGGCTGTTGGCTTTTAATACACGCACCTGATTAAGTGAAATTGTCTCGTGCCAGGCAAAACAAGCCCTTGGTCACTAATCCTAGAAAGCAAATCACAAAAAAGATGTGAGGCTAGAAGGGTACAAAGGCAGATAACCCATCTGTCTTTTTAAAGTGAAGAACTTAACTCTTTAATCAGCAGTTACTATGCAGGCTTGAGCACATGCTAGAATAACAATGCATTATCTTTACAGTTCTTTTAATGCCCGCATTTTGTTTTTTCAACACGTTAGTGATGAGCTCATTAATGTTGATAAAAATGAATTTAAAAATCTATTCAGTTATCACTGGATGTCACAGATGGAGAATAATGACTCGACAAATTGTCAAACTGAGATTATCTGCAAATATTATGAGAGACACTGGAAGCGCTTATAAAATACACCATCATTTTTAATAGCATTTTGCTATTATGGTACCTCCCTTGTGGATACTGTGGTTTAATATTGCAAGTATGAAAAATGATGCCATAGCTGAAGCTTTGCCACTGAAAAGCACCATCTTGTGTTTCCCATGCTCTGATTCCCACAGCAAGGCTTATTCTGGAATAGAAAATACATTAAGATGTAATAATTAAATAAATCTGTTTCAAAAGCAAGAAATCACACACAGAACTATGTCGCTCACCTTTAATCACTGCAAACAAAATGACGGTAATTTCTTGCGGGTTACTATGAGCCAGAGGTGTAAACCTTTTGCCTTTAGATGTGTCTGCAGCAGGTTTTTTCTTCTCCCGTTATTCACCTTAATTTTCTGATCTCAGTTTACAAAGAAGCCATAGTTTTAGTAGCTGAAAAACAATTTCAAGAATGTAAGCCACAAACAACAAAGAATCCTGCCAGATTCAGGTCAGTCATGACAATAATAGTTTTTTCCCCACTTAGCATTTCAGCTCAGTATTAAGGCGATCGCTCTTGATAAACGCAAAACCTATCCGTACGTTATTATATCTAAGCACCCTATGGAATAGCTAAGGTACAGCAGCCCTGTATTTCTGCAAACCTGCAGGCATGGTGGCAATGGCTTGACCATTCTTGTGGCTCTTTTTTCCAAATAAAACAAACTGCTGATATTTTCAGACCAGAAAACTAAAGCAGTGTTTCTTGCCTCCTCAGAAAACTCTTTGTAAAAAGTCTTCTGATGCTTAATCTCAAAAGTGTGGGTTCCTTTTTCATTGAGATTTAGGTTAGAAGGGACTGTTAATATCTTCTTGTCTGAACTCCTGCATAATACAGGGTGGAGAATTTCAGCAAAATCCAGGACTGATTTCAGTTTTATTTGCAGTGTTGGGCCCTTGTAATGCACAGAGCCCTGGCTCCCTCCTGCTGAGAGGTTGCTGTTGAATTCAACCAAACTCGAACAGAGCCTTAGAGAAGAGAGCAATTCCTGGAGTCCCACCACCATTTGTTGGGTAGAACCTGGTATTTATACCATATCATCTTTGAAAAAGATAAACCAAAAGATTTGTAAACTGTGTTTTAAAAAGAAGAATAAAATCCATAATTCAGGACCGCACAGAAAGCACCTGGTTTCATGCTTCATTTCCTTTTTTAAACATAGAAGAGGCTCAGAGAAGCATCTGTTGAGCTTCTGAATGGGTTTGGATCAGCTGCAAGCACCCGTTTGCCAAGAGCAAGTCCAACTCACGCATGAAATCAGGCAAATCCCAGTGATGCTGGGTCAGTTTCACATTTACATCCCAAACTGATAGCAAGTCTGGATTGGTGGCAAATGTATCTGGCACAAAAAAGCAGAAGCTTTGCATGTCCTTTGCAACATGAGATTCCTAAATACCAGACAGTTGCAAAAAATATGTACCTAATCTTTATGGATTTAATTTCTTTTTTTCTTTCTCCACATTTATAGATGCAGATTTATGGAAATCTCTATTAGATGAAGCTTTGCAAGTGGAGAATACTGTTGTTCCATGAATAGCTTCAATCCAGTAAAGTATTTAATTAGTGTACAATTTAAATCTCTGAGGTAGACATAGCATCCACCTAAGATCACTGAGCCACTGCCTGAGGGCCACCACAAATGCAAAATTTTTGGAGTGCCAGTGACTGCATAGAAGAAATGTCTTCATTTGGTTGGTGTGAAGGGCCCCCTGGAAAAAAATTACAGAAATAACAAAAAAGCATCCATCTTGCTCTTAGCTCAGCTGTGGGATTTTAGTCTCCTCAGTGGGGTGCAACATTTACTTCTCTGGTTGCTATCTAATGAAGGAAAAGATGTGGTAAGTCTGGAATCACTTCCGATCTGCCACAGCCAAGTCTGGCAAAAGCCAAGTTATTTGTTATCCCTCAGGGACTAATAAGTAGACACGCACCTGCAGCACCTGCCACCACCCATGCAGACACCCCCAGAGCCTAGGCAGGGTTACAGGTCCCAGATCTGAAGGGAACCACTGCAAGTATCAGCCCGAGGCACACCAGCAAAAGGGCCAACAGGAAACAGCCATCGTTTCCATTCCTTCCTGCTGGCATTGCCATCACAAGAAACATGAAACATGTGGACATGGGTTGACACTGCTAAATACAACACCACAAGTCTCTTTTTCAGAAATGCAAAAGTCATACAGGGTGCATCTGTGCTGTCACAGGCACTGAGATGGCACAGCACCTGTGGGAGGCTGCCACAACCTGGGTATCAGCTCTAGAAAACCAGCAGAGTCGTGCTGCCCCTGAACTCGCCATCCCACCTTGCCATGGCTACTCAGTGGAGGCAGAGTGCGTGGGTGTGAACACAGCTTCAGAGCTGGTTTGATCTTGCCTGTCAGCCCTGCTGCTGAGACAGAGTTGTCTTGTGGAGCCTTGCAAGGTGCCTCTGCCCAACACTTCCCACGGCTTCTCTTCCCAGGGTGGCAAATGTTTGCAGATCTGTAACATCTGCCTTCACCCTAAGTGACAGTGATACTTTTGAAACAGAAGTTAACTCCTCTGAGTCTCACATGCCAATAAACAGTTATACTAAGTGTGTCCTCCCTGCACATAACACATAAACAACAAAATGCTAAAATAAGTGGGGATGCTTTATAATTTACACTAACAAGGAAGCCACTTCATAGAGCAAGAAAAATGTGAATTGGTCTGCTCAGATCATTACTTTGAAACAGCAGTGCACAGGTTAAAAAACTTCATGTCTAGTTAAAAACTTAATAATAATAAGAAGAGACAATCCAGCTAGTTGGTTGAAAAGTTCTCAAAATAATTGTGGAGACTTTCATTTGTCAATGACCTAGACATAGCAGCACACCCTTTAAAGCTTCTGCCCATCACCTTGCAAGCTTGCTTATATTTTCCTGTGCTTTCATTTGGAGTTGCTAGGATTAGTGTGGGCATCGTGTCTGACTCCTGGCGGTCCTCAGTCAACCTCCCCAGCAGGCAGCACTGCGGTAGATTTCCTGCTGTAGGATGGTGAGAGATGCCAAAAGGCAAAGGATCTGCCCTTGTTGCCAGTGTTGGTGTTGATTGTGTGTCACTGAGCTGCCTCTGCTGAAAATTAGTCTCTTCCTCTCTTCAGTCCTGATGAATATTGATGAACTTCACAGCATCAAAGGAAGCAAAAGCAGGACAGCTGTTTGAGGGGACAAACACTTCAGTTCTGGATTGGAAAAAAAGAGACAGACAGGGGAGTGGTTGTGATGAGCCAAGAGAGTCTTCTCCTTCGTTTGTCAAAATGTGATTTACAGACACACTTCCATTCACCCTGTGGCTGCCAGTTTCCACATCCTATGTCCACAAATCTCTCTTGCTAATTGGATAGGCAATATGTGGGCTGCCTCCTCTATAAAAAGCTACTCTGAACTGGGACACTTCCCAGCTCATTTTAATAAATCATGACTGTAATTATATTCTTTTGCTGCATATTTCTGCAATAAAATCTGTATCATTTGCTTATTAGCCTTCTTTACTGTCCAGCTTGTCTTGCTTCCGAAGCTGCCTTTCCTGCCTGGTCATTTGAAGAATGTCATTCACTTTGAATCTCTAATGTAATTCAACTGCTTTTTTCTTACCTTTATCTTCAGATCTGTCCATCTCAATAGCCCCACTCACACCTCCAGGCACTGTCTCTGCTATCAGTGACCACTTCAACTCATCCTCCATAGTTCTGCTCAATAAAGCTGGCCCCCGCCCTCAAGAACCACTTTCACCAGCATGCCAACAGGTGTATCTGAGGCTGTCCCTTCCCAGTGGCCAGCCACCAAAAGCACTTATTTACATAACAGACCCCCTTTGTTGACCACATTTGTCCCTCTTTTCTTCCTTTGGAGTAATGTCTGTGCTCCCTTATAGACTTTTACAGAGCTTAACATGCTGCAAGGGTTACAGCAAGGCAGAGTAACCATCTCCACCCAAGCAAAAGACTGCCCCAGAGCTTTGCCTGACTCTACAAGAAAGTGCAACCTGGAACTGCATTGCCCTCAGGGCTGTCAAACCCTGGAGGCACCCAGGTCTTGTAGTGAGGGGTTGTGAAGCCCCTGAAACTCTTACACTTGTTGCTGTGAGAAAGAAGTCAAGAGGTTAGGTTTGTCCAAGTTCCTCTTAGCTGCAATTTCCCTTGTATGTGGCAGAACATGCGGAGTAAACCCTGAGCTGGATGGTAACGTTCCTTTTGGGTTTGAGCAAGGGACAAGGCTTGGAAGACCCTTATCATCTAGGCTGACAGCTGGGGTACCAGCTAGCTAGCTGCAGGCTAGAGCCATCCCAGAGCAGATGCAGCTGCCTCGATAAAGGGTCAGTAATGTCAGTTATGACACTGCTTTGAGTAAACAACATTTTTCATTATTTGTTTTGCTAACTTGTCCGGTCAGAAGCAAAAAAAATCCATGCATTTGAAAATTCTTCTATATTTTTTCATGGGAGCTGCAGTTTTGAAGCCTGAGATGGCCAAGTGTTCCTGGTGGGTTACATCTGCCAGGATGCACCACACCAGCTGCACCCTAGGCCAGTTGAGCAAGGGGCAAGATGCCAGTGAGTGAGGGTGGGTTTGTTCAGGCCCAGACTATCCTGTACTGGACACTGTGGCATGAGGCACTGAAGTCACAGCTGCTGGAGACATTGTGGTGATGGTCCCCAGCCAGACTTCCCAGCTTTTAGCTACAAAGTTGAGGGTCTGGACAGAAATTAATTTTCTTTTTTCGTGTGTGTGTGTGTCTGAATTTCCAATGGAGAGAGTATTTCCTAACTGGTTCTGGCAGCAAAGACCTCGTGGCATCGCGATGAACTGAAGCATAGATGTTTTCAGCAATTTGCCCACTGATCATGGTGAAGGCTGTGAGTGCAGTCAGGAGAAGAACCCAGGAGCCCCAGTCCTCAGCTTTAAATCTCACTCAGTCATCATAAAACTTCTCTTGGTTTTCATTTCCTGAAGGTGCTGTCAATCTTAGCGTCTGGAGGTAATAGGACTGACCTTAGGAGCCATGGTTTGGAAATTATAGCAAAAAAAAAAAATCATTACAAAGAGAAATTAATTACCTGAGAAGCTGGATTGGATGTAGGTCAGATAAAGCCGTGTAAAGATCCAGTCCTTCCCTTGCTTTGAAACAACCGGTGCTTCCAAGACATGGGTGCGTTAAACAGCCTGTAGTTTTGCACTTCTTCAGAAAACTTACCAACTACTTCTTTTTTTTAACAATGTCATGTTTAAAGGGCAAAGTCCTTTGTCTTTCACCACCTCAAAAGCATAATGTAAAAAGTTTTAATGTGTAAAGTTATAATGTAGGGTTGGTTTTATACCGACACTTAGTTGGTTTGAGATGCAAAATAGATTGAGAGGCCTTTTTTTTGCATAACTCCAAGCTCAGCTTTAAACATCTAAGTGGGAAAATTAACATTAAAATGAATCCTTAAACTGCAATTACTTGGAAGACGCAGACCATGAAGCATTCAAATGGCTCCCACTCAGTGACCCAGCTAAAATATACAGAACTGTACTGCAATTTGGTTGTGAGCATTTCAGAAGCTCTAGGATGCAGAGACTCTACCCTGCTCCCAGCTTAAAGCTACTGTTTGTACTCTAATGCAGTCCAAGGAAATAAATAGATGTCCAAAACACTTTACCCTCAAATGCATTTCCATTAGGCTGTGATATTCCTCAGGCCTTACGAGGGAACACGAAAATACTTGAGATTGCAGATGAGCTTTACAGGCATGTGTCAAGGCATCGTATGATCATTGGTAACACGATGCAGGTACCATTTATGCTGGCATTGAAAATGCAGCTGCTGTGCCACATTATTATGGAGCAAAAATGTATTATATTAAATAAAACAGAAATAAAATCTTGGTATTTTCTATTACATAAAGATGACCTTGTTGAAAGAAGCATTAATGAAAGTATCATCTAAATTCTAAAAAGAGAGAAAATTAATTCTATTTTATCCTATTTTTTTCTATAAAAGGCATATTCTGAATACAACAAGCAATGGAGTGAGCTAATATAAAGCCTTACAGTGCTGTGTTAGCCTGACAGCAGAGTGCCCTTGCCCTGTGAAAGGGTAGCAGAGCAAAAATCACTGTGAAAGACCTCATCAAACTTTGCCCTCAAGATCTCCAAGTTTCTTGACTTCTTCCAAGAAAATTCACAGACCATTACCAAGGAAGCGAAAGCGACAAAGCTGTCATCTTTTCCTCCCCTCTCTTTTGTCTCTTTCTGACGGGCCTTACTGTTTTTAAGGGAAAGTGCAGGAATGAGGAAAGCTTACAGCCACTGTAACACCCCTGGCAGGGGAACACGGGTGAGCAGGGACCCCAGAAACTCCAGCCTTAGGCCTGTCGGTGAGAACCAAAGGAATAACCTCACCAGCTGACAGCAACAGCAAAGGCTTGCTTTCCCTGTGGATTATCTGCTAGGGGAAAAGGAGCAGGATGTACTCGGCAAACATACACATTCTCAATGCAGTAACACGTCGCGGCTGCCTTCCCTTTCTTTTCATTATTGGCTTCAGGTTTCATTTCTTTTTTTCTTCCATAGTCACTTGCAGCTGCTGGGCAGGGTCTGAAGGAAGCCTAGTGCAGTAGTCATGAGTGTGACTTTTCCCATTTCGCAGAAAAGATGAGCTGCAGCTGAGATAAGCAGCCTGATGTTCCGCAGGCATCCCGGCTGCAGCTCTCTCGCTGGCATCATTAGGGGACTAATGCCAACACCTCCCAACAGCTCCTGGTCACGTTCAGCTCACATTGTCTGCTCTCTCCTCCCTCTGCTCAGCAGAGCAGGCTCTTGCAGTGCGCTTTTTAATTGCCTTTGTAAATGACAGACTGGCTGACACAGACAAGAGCTGTGAAACAGTCACCTGCCTACTGATGACCGTGTGGGAGAGCATTCATTAGCTTCTCCTTTCACGGGAATTTGAAGGTGTTCCCATCTCTCCTTCAGTTATCTGCACCTGGCTCTCACCACAGCGCTTTGCCCTTTCAGTTGGATCAGGGCCACACAGTGGTTAATGTGACATTTGGCATGAGTTGAGGTGATGAGAGAGTTCTTCAGGGGAGCAGGGGCACTGTAGCTCACTGAGAACCTGCCAGAGCATTTCCACAGCCCTGCTCCTTTTCAGCTACTTTGAATCTTCTCAGTAGACGTGTACCACTACTACTACTACTATTCCAGGGACTGGAAGACAAGAGAAGGAGTGAGAACCACTAGTGAGGGAACAGGAACAGGGGTATTTTTTTCCCCAAAATCGTGTTGGGAATCAAATGGCAATTATGGTTACAAGGCAAAATGAACACACCTCATATGAAATGTGTGTTTAAGGAGTAGCCATACAATGCCATAAGGCAAAGGGTCACATCCAAAGGCTCTAATTTCTGTGAAGAGTTAACTTTTTGTTCTGGAGCCAGAACTAGGTGCATTATGGCAGATGTGGCCTCACTGGTGCTGAATGGAGAACAATCACTTCTCTCAAACTCTTGGCTGTACTGGTATTAATGCACCCCATGTCTGGTGTGGTTGGCTCTCATTGTTGAAATGGCACATTCTTGACTCATGTTGAGCTTGATGTCCATCAAGACCTCCAGGCCCTTTTGGGCTAAGCTGATTTTTAGCCATTCAGGGCCCAGCTTGTACTGTTGCATGGGGCTATTACTTCCCAGGTGCAGGACTTTGCATTTGCCTCCTTGAATTTCATTATGCTTCTGTCATCCAATTTCTCCAGCTTGCTCATGTCCCCCTGAATGATGGCAGCCTTGCCCAGCAGCATATCAACTACTCCCAATATGCAAAATAACTGGAAGAACATGATGAAAGAGATGATAGTCAGCTTAATGGTACTGTATAAGCTCAGAATGGAGCAGGACTGACAGTTACACCATATTCATTCTTCTACTGCCAAACACACCCTGTGCTGCTGTCCTTCACAGGCTAGCTGATGCTCTTACTTCTGAAGATGAAACCAAAGGATGATGCAGTTTACAGAGGGAGCTTATAGGATTTCTCTGAGAAGATTTAGCAAGGACTAGCAGAATTAAGGTGCCTTTTTATCACTACCTCCAGTCCCAGAAATCAAAATTATTATCATCAACCCAAAGCATGAAGCACATAATCTAATCTGGGAAAAAAAGATGCACTTTCCTGTGATCTTAACAAAGTCATATAGGTCAGGCAGCAAAAATGAGCAGCTTAAAATAATATCTAAGATGCTTCACTGCTCCTCTACCTAGGCATTTGTCCATGGAAAAAACAAAACCAAAACCAACAGAAAAACAAACCAGCAAACAGCTGTATTTCCTCTTCAGTGCTGCTTATTCATTCAAATAAAAAGACAACAGCTGAGTAGCAACAAGTAAGAGCTAAAGGAAAGATAATGCAGCTTTCTTAGTAATGCAAAACTTAAATACCTATTGCTTAGAGTGAAAGGGAAATGGTTGCTCTCCATGAACTGTGCTGACAGCACTACCCACACTTTCCTCTTCCTGTATTCACTCTTGGACACACAGCAAGATTGTCTATCACAGCACATTGAAACATCATGCAGTAAATCAAGGCAAATCAATTCTTAGCTCCATTCGAAAGTGTCAAGTGTATGCTTAGAAAAATCCAAAGAAAATTAGGAGAAATTTACCAGCTCAAAGGGAAACATGGGGCAGCTTCCAATGATCTGGCCTGGATGACAGGAAGAGCAACTGGGAAGACTCACCCATCTGAAGGAACAGGTTGACAGCCTGTCCTAGGGATGGAGACTCCTGCTGTCACTGTCCATTCAATAGATGGTCCTCTCTCGAGTAGGGCTCACCTCTGTGCTGAGCTTCTCTAAGCCAGGACACTCAAACCCATTTCCTTCAATTTCAGCAATTTTCTGGACTGAGGTCCAACACAGTTGTGCCTGAATTGTCCACAACAAAGAGCTGTTAGAACAACACCAGCTGAGTTAGGATAAACATACTTCCTGCTTACCTACAAATTCCCCAGAAGAGGTGCTAAAAATTGAATGTGGGGAAAATAAATAAACAAGAACATAAGGACTCAGAGAAAGGGTCATTGAAGTCACCTCCCACATCAGCTCACACAAACATGAAGGGCTCAGAAACCTGTAGTGGGCTTGCAGCCCAGAGAGAACACCAACCCCCTCCTGGCCATCTCTGAACATCTCACTGCTGTGGGGTGGTGGTAGTGATATTTTTATGGCTTTCTTGAGAGTGCTTCTAGTCTACAGCAACACATTTTTCACTTCGGTGACAGTGCGGTGTAAGGAACAGATAGGAAAGGGAGAAAGCCAAGGATGGCAACTATGCAGTTAAGAGAGAGAGAGACAAAGGAGGTAGGGCACTGAAGGAAAGCACATGGTAGTTTGAAGAACATTCATTTCATAAAGCAAAGAGTACAGGGAAATCTTGTGCCAACTAGCAAGAGGAACAGTACGTGGACCAGGCTCTATTCCTTAGCCTGGTAAAGGCATACCCAGCCAGTCTTTGCAGTGGGACACATGCACCATTAATCCACACCGCCCTTTCCTTTTTATCTCTCTTTCTCTCTCAGAGGATGCAGAGCTGAGGGAGGGATTCCCCATCTGGGGATGACTGCAGGAGCTCAGTGACTGCTCTTGGTCAAAGCCTGTGGGCTCTGGCAGTGGAGTAGTGGTTCAGGAATCACTGCCTCTCACTGCTGCAGCACATTGCTGGGGCAGCTCAACATTACCTTGAGGGGCAGCAGCTCTGATCACCCTCCTCTCTTCCCCCTCCCCAGCCTTCTCACTCCCGTGACTGCAGAGCTGAACAGGGAAAGCAAATCCTGCCATTTCCAAAGGAAGAACACAGTTTTTCCTGAGCTCAAAACAGTAAGCACTTTGGATTCACAATCTTGCTGCCCACAAGAACTGACAGAACAACATCAGCTCCACTGGGTAGCCTTGCCTCCACAAATGGCAGGGACAACCTGCTATGGTGCTCAGGCATCTGGGAAACCCTGCAAGCTACGTGCCAGAAGACCTTTGCACTCACTCATGGCAGATCTTGTCTCTGCAAGAAGCAGATTCCTGACATCTGTCTTCCATTGACTTCAGGATTCGGTAGATTCCTGCATTCCATGGCACCTCTCTGCTGTGAGAAGCAACTACTTTTGTCTGCCTGTTCCTGAAACTGTTTCCCACTGAGCCTGAAGCCACATTGCCCTCTCCAAAGCTCCTCATGCCAGCAGCACTGTACAATGCAGAGTAGGAGGGAATTGATACTTTTGTCACTATAAAGGCAATTTCAGTTACCTTGAAACCCCAGGATGTCTGCAATCAGCTTCCACCAAAGAAAAAACATCAACAATTCCAGCTTCATCAAAACAAACTCTTTCTCTTAGAGGATCTCCACTTGCAACAGCTCTTGCCGGCAGCAAAAAAAGGAGATGCTGCCCCAGACCACTTCAGTGACCAAGTGTTTGGCAGTCAGCTGGGATATGGGAAATTCCTTTCCCTGAGTTAGAGCTGGACACAAAGAATCCAGTGTCCTTGCTGTACCCTGTCAGGTAAAGGGGGAGTTTTGGGGGTCTCCCTATCCTGTGGGACAGGACAATGCTGCTTTCACAAAACCCCATGAGCTCCTGTCCTGAGATTTAATAAGCAAGAGCTAGAAGGTTTGTGCTGCCTTTTGAGACAGTCTTTAATATTCAGCTGCAGGGCGTCATTCCTACAGTAGAAAACAGCCCTTCTGTTGGAGTCAGGATCAAAGCTCAAGCAGTTTTGCTCTGTTTACCCTAGATCATTTTCTCAAAATAATCCTTTTGTGCATGGCCATTTCCTTGGGGTTCCTGCTTCCTTGGCTCTACTTCTATATAATCGGAATATTTACCTTGCTTTCTAAGGAGCATCTTTCTTTCTCTCCAGAGGGCAAGCTAACCTGCTAATTTCTTCATTTTCACTCAGTGAGCCATTAAATCCAGGGAACAGAGTCTGAAGTGCTAGCTGCTAGACCTGCCTGAAGGATATCTTTTGTCCCAGTTCAGCTGCTAGACCCACTTTATTCCCTGGATGCAATGTACACCATGCAAGCGCTGTTGGCTTGTTATCCCCAGGACAGAAAAATTATCAGCCTAACCACAGAGAATTGACATACATTGGCTTGTCAGCCATTTCCCCTCATTCACCACCCCTTTTGTTACAAAGAAAAAGAGTAGCAAAATGGAAAAGCAAGCCCTTGTTTATCTTTCACGTGCAGCGAACATAAAGTTACGTACCTGCCGAACCCACAAGGATACTTGTGTGTTGTTCCCTCCACCAGCACAGAGCCTCTAACTTTGCTTGGTCTCTGCCCAACCAAAGCAAATGGCAGAGGCCCAATAAAATAGATGTCATGCCTTACTCTGAAATAGATACAGCAAGATGAGCTGGCAAGGAAGAAAGAGTCAATTTGTCTCCGGCCCCTGTAAAATCCCAGACTGTGTTCTCAGTAACATGATCAGATTTGGGGCTAGATGATCAGCTCTGGCAGTTCTACTAGAGTCTGTCTGCCAGCCCTGTAATTGTAAACACAACCAACATCTGAATATAATATAATAGTGATAAAAAGCAATGTTACCATGGCCCACACCCACTGGGACATCTCATTTTTGCTTTGGCTCTAGGATAAAGGATGATGAGGATGTTTGGATCAACAGCTTCATTTCAGCCAGTGTTTCTGATAAGTCTGTCACCACATTTGTCTCTGGAAAGTATTAAGCACAACATAGAGCTCATTCCTAGATGATATACAAGCAGCTTGTTTTTCTCATTTCACCACAAATCTTATTTATATATACATGGCAAATAGATTGATACCTCACACAGAGCACATCTATAGGGCCTGATTTTCCAGTGTTATATTGGATTTATGATCTTGTAATTCCATAGACTTTAATGAGTTTTACCAGAATAAAGCTGGTTCCTAAAGAGAAAGGATATATTATGAACTCGCCTACATAACTTGTGTATCCACCCAGAAACATTAGCACAGGCAGACATCTGGCACAATAGTTAAGTTTGCCTTGTACTCTCTTTCATAAGACCCCGATTTCAGTCACTTGTAACTGCCAAACATTCAGCGTTCAGGCAGAAATGTTCCGGCTAATGTGCTTGCCTCAGGCTAAATATCTTCAGACAGTTCCAGCAAAATTAATCCAGCCATTTTGAGGATGAATTTAGGGGAAACCACAGTGTTTCACCAATACTGAGAATGGCTCCAACTGCCTTACTTAGAAGCTATGAACTTTTGAAGGAAGGCTTCAAAACATTGAAAGGAAGTAGTATGCTGTGTCCCAGCAGTGGATGTGCTGCTGCCTTGGAAATCTGTCCACAACCCAAGAGGGATGTGCCCAAAGCCAGCAGTTCACACTCAGCTGCTGACTTTGCACCAGGCCCCGAGTTGCCCATCTGTGCTCACGCCAGCACGCTCTGTCTCAACGGGAGATCTCTGCACTCGCACAAGGCATGCAGCAAACCCACAGTGGATGTTCATAAAATCATTTACAAGGAGCTGATCGATGCCTCAAATGTTCTGCTACACGACCACATCGTGTTTGCTCTGCAGGCTTCAGCAAACGGAGTCTGGCTGAGTTCAGGGGGCCACAGAAGGAACAGCTGGGCAATATGGGTGAGCAGCAAATTTTAGGGAAGGCCAGAAAGCAGGAATGAGAAAATTTCTCTAAATTAGGGTTGTGTTTGGTTTTTGTTTTTTGTAAACAGCTACTGACAACACTCTGGTTAGCACTGCCAAAAAATCCCTACTATTGTCTTTGCTCAGGCAGGGCTACACTAATTTCAGCTGTTTACCCCTAAGGAAACACAGAAAATGCTGCAGAACGATGTGCTTTTCTTGGTGCATGAGCAGTCTCTAGACAACACAGAAACAGAAAAATTTAGGGTGGACCAGGCCTCTGGAGTTAAAAGGTCCAACAGCCCACCACAAATTTAAAGCAGGGCCAAGGACCAAGTTCAGGCTTTTCTGTAATTCTCTGCTGCTGGGGATCACTGTGGCATGAGACAGAACAACAGTGTGCACAGATGGCACCTCTCCTTCTGTCACCTCACTCTTGGTGACAACATCTAGACTGTGCAGGTAGAAGGAAGTGAACACCTGCACAAGCAAGAGATGGAGGGGCTGAAGCAGGAGGGATATCTGTGGATGCACTCTTCCACAGCAACTCAAACCATGCCCAGGTTCTTCAATCATCTGAAGAACTCCCTAGCAGAGAAGGAGGCTCGCCTTCTTCTAGCAGTTGGCCGTACAGATCAGTGGTTCCCAAATCCTGCAAGCCCAGTGGTTCAAAGTAAACCCAAAGCACACTAAGTTTTTCAAATAGGGTGTTCCACCTTTAACTTACATTTATTTTGATGTTTAACACAACATTTGCAGACTAGGTGCTGACCACTCACCGCAGTCACTGGCAGTTGTGGACTGCAGACCACTATGCCAGGGCAAATAGCTCTTCAGTGCTCTCACTGCACACTCTTAACTCAAGTGGAAGTCTCTGCTAAGTCTCAGTCTAAATAGCTCAGCCATTTTGCTGACCCCTGTGAGGGTACATATGGTTCCATATGGTGGGAAAGCTGTTTTTTTTTTCAATTTACTCCTAAGACCAAGTGTAGGAAAATATATACAAACCAATGTTAAGAGAATATTAAGGTTGCAGACTCAAGCAGTTACAAGCCATGAACTGGCTGACAAGGCCTTAGTCACATAAAAGAAAGATTGAAATAAATGTGTTTTGATAGCCAAAAAATGCTCACTGAATGACAGGCTAGCTAAATAGAAATAAAAGAATGAGGCTGCTTTGTTTGAGAACAGCTTCTTAAATCATGATCATCTTTCCAGACCATTTCCTTCTCTCCTCCCTAAACTGCCAAATTGCAGCTAGGCTTAACATGAAGATTTCACAAAAGGTTAATCTTTGCACTTAAGAAGTAAGCAAAGTTTGGGCTTCAGAGGTGATTTTCTTAGATCATTTTGAAGATTTATAATGGTGTAAATTGAGCACATTAAATTTACCACACTGAAAAGCTGCAGCACTACAGTCTTCCTGTAATTTTTCTTCCTCTATAAAGATGACATTCATCCCTGTGGTGGGTCTGCTCCAGTTAAGGGTGAGACTTATCAAGGTGGAATCTGCTTTCAGCAAAAGGAGGAAAAAAAGATTTCAGAACAAGTCTGTTTAGGGTTGCACAAACAACCCCAGATTCCCCCCCCCACACACACACTTCTCAGTCATCAGAGACATTACTGCATTTGTTAAGTTCCAGTAAGAGATAACTGTTTCCCATGAACCCAAGGAAGGGTATTTGCTGTGAAGCAAACAAATCTCCCCAGGGCAAGTTGCATCTGTTTTGGAGGAGAGTATCCAGCAATTGGTGAGCCCCATAGCCTTGGATGGCTGAGGAAGGCTGACCAGCATGTGGTCCCCACCACATGTTGCCTAAGCGTCAGACCAGCGTGCACCTGCTCCTCGCAGCAGAGCCCACATGGGCAGCAGATGTTGACAGGTTGGCACTCACACCCCAGCCTGAAGCATTCAGTCAGCTCATGCCAGGGGAGAGGCAGGATGTTGCTGTTCCGGCTCCTCGGGTGGATTCTGGGCAGCGTTGTGCTCGGGGTCCTGTTGTGAGAACAGCAATGAGGGCCTGAACAGAGGAAAGCAAAAGCTTCACTGTAGGAGGTATTTTTGGAGCCAGTGCTGAGGATGTATCAGACCTCAGCCTATAGGAAACACCAATCAAAAAAGCTTTGGCTACTGGGCAATATCAGGGAGACTGAAAGAAAAAAAAAATAAAATGAAACCTAAGAAATGTGACAAAACAAAGAAGAAAGTAGTCTGAAATCAAAATAAATTCAAACCCTTTCCCGAGAAGGACTCCTGTGCATTGCAAGTCCTGCAGCAGCCTGTCTCCAGCAGCCAAAGGCTTTGCGGAGCCTTATCTGCAAGTCAGAATGGGCAGCTGAAGCAGTGTTGAAATCAGGTGACACTTCACATAGATCCTGTTGAGGGGCTAAGCAGGACTTTCAGATGCCAATCAGGTGGGAAACTTGTAGAGGAAATGAATATGGGATCAGGACATGCTGCAAAAGGCTAAACCTAGAAGGATGGAACCACAGGACAGCCACAACTTGAGACGAGGATGGGAGTACAAAGGAGGGGGTGATTAGCAAAGGAGGGCCCATTTAAAATGGGAACAAGTCTTATTCCTACCTGTCAAGTTCTGTCTTTCACCAACAGAAGTTATGCTTTTTTCTCAGAAGCATTTACACTAGACCCCCAAAACTGCAGACATCAGTACAGGCAAGATCACAGCTCTGGAGAAGGGCCAGCAGAGTTCAAAGCCCCTGGTTAGAAACTAAAGCAACGCTGACAAGAACTGAGGGAAAATTTATGAGGTCCTGATTGCTAAAAGCGTATGTTTGGGATATAAAAAAGTAACAATTATGCCACCCACACTGTTTATTCTTTTCTGACGTGCAGAGCTTTGGCTAGCATGCTGAAACATAAAACAATCTGAGCACTTTTTAGACAGGATTTATAGCATTCCCAGACTGACATTTAGCATCATGGCTTGCATTTGAGCATGCTATTCAACAAACTACCTGCCTCGATAAATGTCACTATTGGGGCACAAACTTGGCTTATGTATAACTCAAAGGAACTCCTGTTCTTTCAGTTCCTGCCCGTTTACATGGAGGTTTCATGGCATACAGTGCTGAAAAAGACGATTTGTAGAAAATAAAGGTTAAAGTCTTGGGTGATTTATCTTGTTTGGAAGCAGTAGAAAGGGGCGTGTGAAATTTTCATTCCAGTAAAGATGCAGGACTGCCAACAGAATAAATTGGTCCTGGCTTGTGCAACCAGAAACCCTGTGAGAAACACAGGGAATGACCCAGCCACAGTGGAAAGCAATGAATCACCAGGTAGGGTGACAGGCAGCCTTAGATTTTCACACCTGGAGATTCCCTGAGTCTTTTACAAAGCAGTAGAGCTGCCCAAAGGGGCCCTGTCTGGCTCCTCTTCAGTTCAAGCGCTGCAAAGAGGGAGTCAGTAGTCATCCAGCCACCTCCATGGCAGCAGGCAGAGAACCCAGCGTGGGTTGCAGGGAGACAGAGGCATGTCAGGACTGCCATGTGCTAGAGTGTGATTGACTGTGCAATCTGAACACCACAGTGCAGCCCCAGAAACTGTATCTCCAAGTGCCTCCATGTTCATCAGGAACAATGAAATCAGTGCTTGGAGGCAAACCTCTGCCCAAGAGCAGCTGTAGCAGCAATGGCTCCAGCATCAGTTGTATAAACTACCCTTGATTCTGGGTATGTGCTCAGGCAGCTAGATTAGAATCATGGAATGATTTAGGCTGAAAGGGACCTCTGCAGGCCATCTAGTCCAACATTCTCTTCAAGCAGGGCCAACTGGATGAGGTAGGTCAGGGCCTTGCCCTTGTCCATTAGGATGAAACACACTGTGCCACAGAGGCTCCATTGCCTCTAATAAGAGACATATTACCCAGACATGTGCTCCAAAATCAGAACATCTGCCACATGGTCCTAGGGTAGAGAACCTGTTGGGCAGCAGAAACCACTGGTAAACTTACTGCAGAGCCTTACATAACAGCGGAGCACAGAGAGCTCCATTAAATTCTCATTCCTTTGCTAATGCAAAACTGGTGATTTCCCTTCCTTACAGGGAAGGGAAAGCATATATAATATTTCCCTAGGACCTAGTCACACCACAGACCAGGGAAACTAGGAGGTGAATACATTGAGATAGTTCACAGAGCAACTAGGGGTGTTCCATGTCTCTCTCTAAAATTTCCATATGAATAATCAAGTAAAAAACCTAGTATTTTATATCAGGGACATAACAGAGATTGCTTTGATTTAATGCAGCTCTCCTCCACTTTGCAGACTATGCTGGCCTGACAGAATCATTTCTTACCTGGATTTAAATGTTTTGGTATCTGAAGGTATCTGGTATCTTCCTGCAACCAGCATCAATTACGCTTCGAATACTGCAAAGAAGTGGGCAGCTAAGCCCATGCCTGTCACCTCATGCAATCAGACCTAACCAAAAATTAAGCCTTCTGGGAATGACAAATTGGCGACAACAGAATGCAAATCATCTTGATGGCTAGCTGAGCTCTGCCTGACCCGATCTTCCTAACATGCTTGCTATTAAAAAACATTAAAAGTTACACGTACTGCATTCTAAAAGATCATGGGATGAAAAATCCCATGGTTTATCAGTGGTTGTATTCCACTCTTGGAGCTTTTCCTCTACAGTTGACTCTTCCTATGCAGAGAACACAGCCCTGCAGGCAAAGACTGAGTGATGGTACACCAATTGCAGAAATGAGTTCTTGCTTGGCACAGGCAAGATGAGTAGTCTCCCTTGTACAGCCATTTTTTGAACATGTGGGAGGAACAACACAGCGATTTCTAGAATCATATAAATTCTAATATATAACGTAAAAGTGTCCCATGCTAACAATAATCCTGAGGACAAGCCCTTATAGCAAGATTGTTGTAGATGAAACTTCACATCCTTCCTGCAAGTGAAGGGAAAAACACATACAGAAATAAAGCTCTTGTACATCAAGAGCTGCAAAACAAGTTAATGAATCTTACAACCAAGGTTTGCCACTCTGAGTAAAGGCATTCTGTCATTCCCTGAAATAAACAGAAACAGGGCCAAATGCAAGATAAAGGCAGGAGCAGGAGAAAAAAAGTGTCCTAGACTGCTAAAAAGGACTTTTCGGAAAACTGCCAAAAGGAATGTTTGACAGAGGGTCACAGCATCAGAAGTCATGTGTGTAGAGATCCAGGATGTTCTCCTCTTAAATACTACTTCCTTGGATCCTCAGTTGACCTAGTGAGGTCAAGGTGATGGTGAGTGTTGAGATTTCATCTTTCCCGAGTCTGACTGGCATACATACCCTCTCAGAAGGAATCCTTGAACATGCCAACAAAGTAAAAGATTTTATTCTAAAAATGTTAAATCTTTAAATGTTAGCCACCTATAGAACGGTACAGCTGAACCCAATATGATGATCTCATGGGCCCAAAGGTTGCTATAGACCAAACCACAGTGTCAGAAGTATGTTATAAAACCTACAGAAATGTCTTTTGCTATCAGCTTTCCTAGGAAATGCTGGACTTGAGGCAGCTCTCCAACACCACCAGAGAGATTGCATCAATAATCACACTTCATAAAGAGATTTTAGTACTACAAAACCCTGAACCACAAACTGATCCAGCAAGTTAGATAAGTAACAAGGGAGCCTCTTTCTTTCAGCATCACTCCTGACTGTCTCTCTCTGTCTTCTGGCTCCTGTAGCAAGTCAGGCACGTGCTGAACAAATGTTTCAAGCCAGTGGGTGGCATCCAGTATTATATGCTGGATGTGTCATTGATAGCTTGAATATATCAGATATTTTTAGCTACCGTAAGCAGTTCTAGGCAATCAAGTACTGTAATCAAGAGCACACAGAAGCTCAGCTATACCAGTTCAGTCACGGTTTTAAGGATTCAGGTTTTGCAACTCTATCAGTTAAAGTGCTGGGATGGGATGAGCAGAGTTGCTCCCTTCCCGACAACTCCCCGCTGTGCTCAGTTTAGTGGATAGTCATTTCAGTAATAGTAGCTTTCTGGAAGGGAATAGGGAAGGTAGCCCTGGCTGGAGATGTTCAGAGTTATCTGCCACGGTGAAAATTTCTGTGTCCCAGTGGGCCACAAATCCACGCTACTTGAGAAATGACACGGGGGGATCAGAGGCAGATCCCAGAGCAGGCAATCGCTTTAAGGCCGAGCAGGAAGCCGATAGAGACCCGGTGGTTCCTGTCCAGCCGGAGGAGCCTGCCCGAGCAGCGGCGGGGGGTGGGGGTGGCCGGGACCCTCGCTCCGCTCTCCCACGCCCCGCCGGCGGGCGGCGTTCAGCACCG